>OZ024742.1:19491667-19494167 GCA_964016885.1 Eledone cirrhosa
TATATATATATATATATATATATATATATATATACATATATATATATATATATATATATATATATACATATATATATATATACATATAAGTACTGTAGCTAGAGTCAGAACTGGTTGGAAAAAGTTCAGAGAGCTTATACCACTATTAGCTGAAATACTTAACTAAAACACACACACACTCAAAACTAGAATGGCTAACCAGCAAAAATCCAAACAGAACTGGTCTGATAATGAAATCGACATTCTAATAAACACATGGCATTGCCTTTCCCAAACAGAAGACATACATGCTTCATCTCTGAACGACATTGCTAAACGTACAGTTCAATTTTTGAAAACTCGATCTGAACAACAGATTCAAAATAAATTAAAGCAAATCGAAATTGCTTTTAAATTAATCAATAAACATTTGGATAAAATACGGTGTGTTTTCTCTTCGAATGCTGTCCAGCAGCAGCAACAACAACAACAGCAGCTACAACAGCAACAACAACAACAGCTACAACAACAACATCAACAACAGCTACAACAACAACATCAACAACAGCAACAACAACAACAACGACAACAACAGTGTGAACCACTCCTTGATTCATCAACAATGGCCGATCTACTAAATGAAACTATTGACCCCCCAGTAGCCTCTGTCTCACAGCATGAAACGCCACATCCTTTCTCTGGCCCAGCAGTCCAATCATCACCACTGCCAACATCTCTGCCTACTACTACTACTACTACTACAACATTTTTGTCTACTGCTGTGTCAAGGAATTTACCTTCTTATACCAGAACAAGAACTCTCCCTCCCACAGTCCACAAAGGTCGTCAAATCCTACCCAAACCATCATCTACACCTCTCACAACACACACACCCACATACCCACCCACTCGAAACCCCATCATTTGCCGCTACTCTCTACGCTATAGAATATGTACGGATAGTGGCTGCAAATTCACCCATTTACCTAGGACAAAACGATCTATCCCCACAAACAGCCACCACCATAATACATACTCTAATTTAACACCAACACAACCACCAATAACTCAAACAAGGAATCCACAAATCTGCCGTTTTTCCCTGCGAGACAGATTGTGTTTAGACCGGGATTGTCCCTTTACCCATCTCCCGGGGACCCGTCGGATAAATGAAAATAAAATTAAAAATAAAAGCAAAAACAAAAACCATAACCTACATAAAAATAACCACTACCACAGTCACCAACAGTCTTCTAAACAGGAAACTTCTTCCTCTTTTTTAGCCATAATGAATCTGGCAAAAGAACTGGAAAAAAACATTCGAGCTATCACCCAGCACCACCCTCCACTATCACCCCACTGCACAAACTCCCATTGCTGCCATTAACAAACAAACAAATTAACAACACACCAAAACAATTAAAACCATCCACTCTCGCCTCTACATTTTTGCTTAACGCCCAAGGCATCAGCCCTTCCACCAATACTCAAAAATGGAAGATCAAATTCCTGGAGGACTGGATTGATGTCCATCCAAACCACATCCCTTTCTTCGTCCTCACTGAAACCCATCTCAGTAACCTCCACTTGGAAGCCGAGGTGAAAGTGAAAAGTTTCAAAGCCATCCGTGCTGATCGCGCTGGCAGAAGAAAGGGCGGAACTGCCATTTATGTCCATAATTCTTTCTCAACAGAGGCTATGAACATATTCACTAATGGATACTGTGAAGCAGTCACTGTATTCAGTCAAACCAACAACCTATTAGTAGTTGGGCTCTATAGGCCACCCCAAACGCCTGTACCATGCTTCAAGGAATGCCTCAACAGCATAAAGTGTTTCATCCAAGAGTGTCACCCTGACAACATCTTAATGATGGGGGACTTCAACCTCCCCGGAGTTGACTGGTCCACAAACAGCCTGCCACCAGGTTCTTCTGCCTCAACCTCTGACAGGGAAGCTGTGGAATCGCTTCTTGACTTCATGGATGATTTCTTCCTATCCCAACTAGTGCTCGAGCCAACGAGGTGCCACAAAAACGTCCTAGACTTAATTTTCAGCAATCACACTGACAATATCCACAATATTGCAGTGGAGAAAACTCTACTCTCTGATCATGACATGGTTCTCTGTGATCTGAGATTCCACCGTCCAATATACAAACCCAATGTCATCTCTCCTGTCCATCCGTTTGACGCTATGGATTTCCACAATGCAAACTGGGAAGCGATCAGTCATGATCTTGCACATGTCGACTGGTCCTTCACGCACACTCATACACCCACTAACATCAAAAAGTCCTGGCAGACATTTGTGGACACTGTTACAAACATATGTGCTAAACACACCCCATTAAGAACTATAAACAAATCTAAGAGCAGAATCCCTAGAAATAGAAAAACGCTCATCAGAAAAATTAAGAGAACGAACAAAAAAATCAACAAGCTGAAATACTGTCAGCAGCAACACATCAACTTGACTGCCATTTCATCACTAGAGATTAAAAAACATAACCTCCAAAACA
>OZ024742.1:19499167-19511667 GCA_964016885.1 Eledone cirrhosa
ACTTGATATTCCCCCTCTATACACTCACATACGTGCGTATGTGTGCCTGTATCTATATCATGAATCATAAACTGTTCACTTTCCTGACATTTGTACATTATTCTATGTACTATACATGCACATTTGATGATCTGTTGTGCACCCGAGCACTGTAGACAATAATTTTAATTATTATTATTTTATAGGAGAGATAGTTAATGTTTAGGAAATAGATGTAAAATACAAGACTAGAAATGTGACAAATTAGCAGAGTTGTTAGAGTGGCAAATTAAGAAAGAATTCTGCAGCGTTGTTTTAGCTTGGTAGAGTCATTAGTCAGATAAAATGTTTTGCAGCATTTAGTAATACTTTATATTCTGAGTTCAAATCCCACCATAATAATATTCTGAGTTAGAATCCAACCAAGGTCAACTTTGCCCTTCATCTGTTTGAGGTCAATGAATAAAGTACCAGCCATGTACTGGGTTAATTCATTCTTTCTCTGGAATAAATCAGCTGCGTTACAGCCTGAAGAGGGATGGGTTCCAGGGCCGGATTTAATGGGAGCCATGACCAGCGATAGCTGTAGTAATTTATTTGTGCTCTCAACTGGGCTTTTTAGTTTTAGTATAACTTTTCAATTCCAATTACTTGCGCCGAGCTAACTTTGATATCTTTAATTTGGGGGTTTGCTGTGTATTCTAATTGTGTGTGTATGTGGGGCTCCCTAAACCTGAAGTGCCCGAAGGTCTAAATCCAGCCCTGATAGGTTCTGCCAGATTTAAAATGCCCAAGACATGCCAAGTACGAGGACGGTACCTTTATGTATCCACCAGGAGACTATCGAACTACACCGACTCTCCACATAATACTACATTCACTACACGCTATCCACCCCTAAAACTTCACCCTAGCTACTCTCAGACATATGTCTCCACCTCAGCTAATGTTATTTCAATCACAATAAATTAAAAAATTCCAGTTTTGTTTATCCACCCCCACCCTCATCTGGTCATTGCAGTGAGGTTGGGTGATCAGTTTTTAAGTGTAGGGGAGAGGAGGCTAATAAAAATATAGTTTTTTCTACTTTTGGCACAAGGCCAGCAATTACCCAGTACATTAATGGTACTTTATTTTATCGACCCCCGTAAGGATGAATGGAGGCTAATAAAAATATAGTGTTACCATGTTATGTGAAGGCACGTGGCTTAGGGGTTAAAGAACTGGATTAGCAATTGTGAGGTTACGGGTTCGATTCCTGGACCGGGTGATGTGTTATGTTTTTTGAGCAAAAGACTATTTAACACTGCTCTTTCTCTCAGGAGATAGATAGTATCAGCAATAGAAAGACCAATGGAAACATTGTTTCCTTGGTCCAATATGTCGAGTTTCACCCTACTGGGTAAACCGAATGAGATCTTGTCGATCGTTCAAAGAAAGTTATCATGTTAGCATGGGCTGAAGATTTGCTGACATCCATACTCTTAAATGTAACTTAATATTATGATATAATCTGAAACACAAGTAAGAAAAAATGGTTTCCCTATAATATTTCGTACTTTAGAAGCTTGGAGGTCATTTCTTATAACTTTTGTGTTTTGTATAATAAAATATCAATTATGGGATAAAAACAAAACTAGAATTTAGTTTTTCGCTCTAACATAGCGGATACGTAAATGTATTTGTGAGTTTTAAATCGAATAATAATTGTTTCTACTTTTGGCACAAGGCCAGCAATTATCCCAATGTATTACTGGTACTTTATTTTATCGACCCCGTAAGGATGAAAGGCAAAGTTAACCTCGGCGGGATTCGAACTCAGACCGTAAAGGGGCGTAATTCTATGCTGCAAAGCATGGCGTCCGACCCCCTACTAATACTGCCAATCCACCATTCGATTCATTTGCAAGCATTACTCATCCTTTTATTCTCTCACCTCTAGAACAAAAGGATGGCGATGACAGTCTAAAACATAGCATAATGAGGCTGTTTGCTTACTAAGGCGGTGGATTGGCAGTATCGGTAGAGGGTCGGGCGCCATGCTTTCCAGCATAGTTACGTCCCTTTACGATCTGAGTTCAAATCCCGCCGAGGTTGACTTTGCCTTTCATCCTTACGGGGTCGATAAAATAAAGTACCAGTAATGCACTGGGTAATTGCTGGCCTTGTGCCAAAAGTAGAAACAATTATTATTCGATATAAAACTCATGAATGAATAGGCTAACTTTCTAAGAGAGAAGCCAGTCGTAATTATAAAACTTAATTATTCAAATTAATTTACAATCCAACCAGTTTGAATCAGCCGGAATTCTTTTGCCTCTAATCATTTCTGCAAATAAATTCCGTAGTAACTATAATTTGATATGTTTTCTCTCGCCGTATTTTTTTTGTGATGCAAAAATATAACCAAGGAATTGGGTCTTATGTTATTCTTGGCCGAAGATATGTATTTAATCGTTTTACTAGAGAAAATCTTCCTTCAGCAATTGCAAATATTATAGTAGTTACCAGTAGAAATTGGCAATGTTTACTAATTCCAGATATTAGGTATTTTCCATCAGCTAGTCTATAGTTTCAGCGAAACTACAAACTACAAATGCTGGAAATTGAAGGATCATAGAACATGGGTGTATAACATATTCCATTGGTGAGCCACTTTTGAACATTGGAACAACTATTAGGGCCATTAATATGTATTAAGCATTATTCCAAAGATTCACCACAACTTCTTTCCTCCATAACATGGAACTGGGAAATTATAACACACATAACCCTATCAGACAACTATTAGGGCCATTAATATTTATTAAGCACTATTCCAAAGATTCACCACAACTTCTTTCCATAAATTATAACACATAACCTATCAGTGAAGCCCTTTAGATAAGGTCAACTAACAGAAAATTGTATTACGGTTACGAAAAATTTTTAAATAAGTCTACAAGGTAAAAATTAAAAACGGTCATCCTGGGCCACTCTAACTAGTCTGGCGGGCCGGATTTTGGCCCGCGAGCCGCCTGCTTCACGCCCCTGTCATAGTATCAATGTCATCGAAGTATCTTTTCTGAATAAAATTGATTTCTGATATGTTTCTCTTTGTTGATCGATGTCTCAAGCCGTAAATATATCGTGCAACTTTGCGGCCTTAAAATATACGAGTACATGATTATTGGTTTAAATCACGTCTCAACGTTCTGGGTTTAATTCCCGACTTTACATGGGTTTAAATCCCGTCTTTACGTTCAGAGTTTAAATCCCGACTTCACGTTCTGGGTTTAAATCCCGTCTCAACGTTCTGGGTTTAAAACCCGTCTCAACATTCTAGGTTTAAATTCCGTCTTAAAGTTCTGTGTTTAAATCCCGTCTCAACTGGGCTTTTTAGTTTTAGGATGGTTAGAATTTTTGAATTTTATACCTCTATGTATAACTTTTCAATTCCAATTATTTGTACCAAGCTAACTTTGATATGTAAAATTGGGGGGTTTGCTGTATATTCTAATTTTTTCTGTATGATGCCCCACCCCCAATCTGAAGTGCCTCGGGTCCACTAAGGTCTAAATCCAATCCTGATCTAAACCAAACACTGGGAATAGCTGACACTAGTGATGGAATACATGACATGCTGTCTCTATATAGCGATACAGAGAGGCAATCGATGATACACCTTCAAAGCAAGCAATCGGAAGAGTTAAATCTAGCAACGGAAGACATGAGAAACTGTCTATAAAGAATT
Source organism: Eledone cirrhosa (assembly GCA_964016885.1). Lineage (NCBI taxonomy): Eukaryota > Metazoa > Mollusca > Cephalopoda > Octopoda > Eledonidae > Eledone > Eledone cirrhosa. The sequence goes on from OZ024742.1 coordinate 19,502,880, forward strand.
GTTATAACTTGTTATAGAGACAATCCTTTTTAAAGTAGCAAGGCAACGAAAAGAGAGGAAATCCATAGGAAACAAGTGATAAAACGAGATAAGTTATTAGGTTGATGGATGACAGTGTATTACTGAATAACATAGAATTTGAAGAATCATGTTATATGGATGACATCAACTTCGAAATCCTTAACCACCGTGAGTGTTTTAGCGAAATTAATAACTCTAAGAAGAAGTGGTAAAGTTATGGAGGAGTAGTAGTTATTGATGCCGAATTGGATAAAACTGTACAGAATTAGCCGTCGAAACGGCTTGAGCTCAGCCGTCGGGGTCTTACTTGTTCCTATTACCCACTCTACTACCCTAAGTATTGAGTACTTTGGTGCGTTATGGTCCACCTGGTTCCTTACCATATTTCCTTCGTTATATATATATATATATATATATATATATATATATATATATACAGACACACACACATATATATATATACTCTCTCTCTCTCTATATATATATATATATATATTTATATATATATATATACAGACACACACATATATATATATATATATATATATATAGATATATATATATATATATATATATATATATATATACACAGACACACATATATATATATTCATATATATATATATACAGACACACATATATATATATGCATATATATATATATATATATACAGACGCACATATATATATATATATATGCATATATATATATATATATATATATATATATATATATATACACAGACACACATATATATATATATATATTCATATATATATATATACAGACACACATATATATATATATGCATATATATATATATATATATATATATATACAGACGCACATATATATATATATGCATATATATATATATACAGACACACATATATATATATGCATATATATATATATATATATATATATACAGACACACATATATATATATATATATATGCATATATATATATATATATATATATATATATATATATATATATATATATATATATATACTCTCTCTCCCTCTCTCTCTCTCTATATATATATATATATGTATGTATATTATATGCGCGCATGTATATATGAATGGGAAGTAAGAGAAAGAAGAGATAATGTGAGAGAGAGGGGTGGAAGGGAGGAGCAATGAGAAAACCTGGGCCGAAAATGTTTTCTATCGTTAAAATGATTTAAAACATTACAAAAGAAGAATGAGAAATATATTTACTTCTCCATGTACGAAATACTGAATACATAAGATTTTACCTTGAAACCTGGCCACTTCGATCACAACTTCTTAACACTGGCATGTTGTGTAAATATAGGTGGACACGTGTGTCTTGTACTATAGCTTTATTTGTGCACTGACATTATACACCAAATACATTATTCTATGCATGTATATATATATGTGGGTGTAGATAGTAAGCTAGCTAGATAGATAGACTCCCACACAAACACGGATATAGAGTTCCACAGCTTTTCAGTTTGTTTTAGCCATCAGGTATATATATATTTATATATATATATATATATATATATATATATATATATATATATATATATATATATATATATATATGAAAAAAATCAAGACCCTGACGGCTTAGCTCCGGCCGTTTCGGATCTAACTGTCGAAACGGCCAGAGCTCAGCAGTCGGCGTCCTGACTCTTTTCCTACTACCCACTCTACTACCCAAAGTATTGAGTACTCTGGTACGACATGGTCCATCTGGTATCTTACCATACCCTCTTTGTTATATCTAGCTATCTCTCTCTCTCTCTCTCTATATATATATATATATATATATATATATATATATATATATATATATATATATATATATATATAGAGAGAGAGAGAGAGAGAGAGAGAGAGAGAGAGAGAGAGAGAGAGAGAGAGAGAGAGTGAAACTGTCCTAGTCCCGTAGATGCAATTTATAAAATATATATATGTTAGTAGAGTATAGGGATACATATTTTATAAATTACATCTACGGGACTAGGACAGTTTCATTCGAAAGACTTAATTATAATTATTTGCGATGAACCACACACATCATTTCAAATTGTCTTAATGCTTCATATGTCCATCATTTTCCTATATATATAAGGGTAAAACTCCCTTCGGTCAAGAATTGCTTTGAGATTTGCACCAAGAAAGTTTCCCTTCCGAGTCACAAGTTCGGGCAAGGTGTTTTTGTGTTTTTGTATACCAGTCTCCCCTCTACACACCACTCAAAGCATTGGTCAACATGAGGCTATAATAGAAGATTTTTGTCCGTCCACGATGCCACGCATAGGGAATGAACCCCAAATCACATAGTTGGGATGTGAACTCCCTAGTCACAGGAGAGAGAGAGAAAGAGAAAGAGTATGAAAAGGAATAGAGAGGGTACGAAAAAAAAAAAAGTGGCGTTTATTTTATTACAAAGATGAACGTTAAATATTTGTTTGTTCCCCAGAGAATATAAAAATGAAGTCACAGACTAAATATTGGTTTAAATACTTAAATATTTTTTTATATAAATCTTTCTGACCTCGAATTTTGTTATTTTTGAATATTGTTTAAAATCTGGATTCTAGTTTACAGCTTGATGCATGAAATCTGGTACATATGGTAACAGTTACATGATCAGCTTTTACAGAGTTAGTTGTAACTATTTTTAGACAGTGGTCCCTAATACTATTGCATGTTATGGTGCTTAGTTGAGCTAAAATAGAATCACGTTCAGCTGAAATATGGCAGAAGACATAACATATCTCTACAGAGAGTGCATTATTCTGGAGAACAATTTAAAGTTGACATATTTTGGTGTCTAGTGTTTCGCTGCAACTCACTGAATGTTTGTCATGTGGTTTTCTTGTAACAGGGAGTGTTGTTAGACTGGAGAACTAACAACTGAAAGGTTTGTGTTTCAAATCCTGTTAATACCACCACTTACCTAGAGCTAGATGTTCCCCTCTCTTGAGACACATAAGGCATCCAAAATGCACCGATAACCACGGTCAGTTATATCTATCAATACATCCCACGTCTTGAGACACATGAGGCAGCCAAAGTGCTCCAATGACCACCACGGTCAGTTATATCTATCAATACATCCCACGCCTTGAGACACATGAGGCAGCCAAAGTGCTCCAATTACCACGGTCAGTTCCATCTATCAATACATCCCACGTCTTGAGACACACGAAGTTGCCAAAGTGCTGCAATGACCACCATGGTCAGTTACATCTATCAATACATCTCACGTCTTGAGACACATGAGGCAGCCAAAGTGCTCCAATGACCACCATCGTCATCAATTACATATATCAATACATCCCACGTCTTGAGACACATGAGGCAGCCAAAGTGCTCCAATGACCACCAAGGTCAGTTACATCTATCAATACATCCCACGTCTTGAGACACAAGAGGCAGCCAAAGTGCTCCAATGACCACCATGGTCAGATACATCTATCAATACATCTCACGTCTTGAGACACATGGGGCAGCCAAAGTGCTCCAATGACCACGGTCAGTTACATCTATCAATACATCTCACGTCTTGAGACACATGAGGCAGCGAAAGTGCTCCAATGACCACGGTCAGTCACATCTATCAATACATCCCACGTCTTGAGACACATGAGGCAGCGAAAGTGCTCCAATGACCACGGTCAGTCACATATATCAATACATCTCACGTCTTGAGACACATGAGGCAGCGAAAGTGCTCCAATGACCACCATGGTCAGTTACATCTATCAATACATCTCACGTCTTGAGACACATGAGGCAGCCAAAGTGCTCCAATGACCACCATGGTCAGTTGCATCTATCAATACATCTCACGTCTTGAGACACATGAGTCAGCGAAAGTGCTCCAATGACCACCACGGTCAGTCACATCTATAAATACATCTCACGTCTTGAGACACATGAGGCAGCCAAAGTGCTCCAATGACCACTACGGTCAGTCACATCTATCAATACATCTTACGTCTTGAGACACATGAGGCAGCCAAGGTGCTCCAATGACCCCCATGGTCAGTTACATCTATCAATACATCTCACGCCTTGAGACACATGAGGCAGCCAAAGTGCTCCAATGACGAGCATGGTCACTTACATCTATCAATACATCTCACGTCTTGAGACACATGAGGCAGCCAAAGTGCTCCAATGACCACTACGGTCAGTCACATCTATCAATACATCTCACGTCTTGAGACACATGAGGCAGCCAAAGTGCTCCAATGACCACGGTCAGTCACATCTATCAATACATCTCACGTCTTGAGACACATGAGCCAGCCTAAGTGCTCCAATGACCACGGTCAGTCACATCTATCAATACATCTCACGTCTTGAGACACATGAGGCAGCCAAAGTGCTCCAATGACCACATGGTCAGTTACATCTATCAATACATCTCACGCCTTGAGTCACATGAGGCAGCCAAAGTGCTCCAATGACCACTACGGTCAGTCACATCTATCAATACATCTCACGTCTTGAGACACATGAGGCAGCCAAAGTGCTCCAATGACCACGGTCAATTACATCTATGAATACAACTCACGTCTTGAGACACATGAGGCAGCCAAAGTGCTCCAATGACCACTACGGTCAGTTACATCTATCAATACATCTCACGTCTTGAGACACATGAGGCAGCCAAAATGCTCCAATGACCACGGTCAGTTATATCTAACAATACATCCCACGTCTTGAGACACATGAGGCAGCCAAAGTGCTCCAATGACCGCCATGGTCAGTTACATCTATCAATACATCCCATATCTTGAGACACATGAGGCAGCCAAAGTGCTCCGATGACCACCATGGTCAGTTACATCTATCAATACATCCCACGTCTTGAGACACAGGAGGCAGCCAAAGTGCTCCAATGACCACCATGGTCAGATACATCTATCAATACATCTCACGTCTTGAGACATGGGGCAGCCAAAGTGCTCCAATGACCACGGTCAGTTACATCTATCAATACATCTCACGTCTTGAGACACATGAGGCAGCGAAAGTGCTCCAATGACCACGGTCAGTCACATCTATCAATACATCCCACGTCTTGAGACACATGAGGCAGCCAAAGTGCTCCAATGACCACCATGGTCAGTTGCATCTATCAATACATCTCACGTCTTGAGACTCATGAGGCAGCGAAAGTGCTCCAATGACCACCACGGTCAGTCACATCTATCAATACATCTCACGTCTTGAGACACATGAGGCAGCCAAAGTGCTCCAATGAGCACTACGGTCAGTCACATCTATCAATACATCTCACGTCTTGAGACACATGAGGCAGCGAAAGTGCTCCAATGACCACGGTCAGTTACATCTATCAATACATCTCACGTCTTGAGACACATGAGGCAGCCAAAGTGCTCCAATGACCACTACGGTCAGTCACATCTATCAATACATCTCACGTCTTGAGACACATGAGTCAGCCAAAGTGCTCCAATGATCACGGTCAGTCACATCTATCAATACATCTCACGTCTTGAGACACATGAGGCAGCCAAAGTTCTCCAATGACCACGGTCAGTCACATCTATCAATACATCTCACATCTTGAGACACATGAGGCAGCCAAAGTGCTCCAATGACCACCATGGTCAGTTACATCTATCAATACATCTCACGCCTTGAGTCACATGAGGCAGTCAAAGTGCTCCAATGACCACCATGGTCAGTTACATCTATCAATACATCTCACGTCTTGAGACACATGAGGCAGCCAAAGTGCTCCAATGACCACTACGGTCAGTCACATCTATCAATACATCTCACGTCTTGAGACACATGAGGCAGCCAAAGTGCTCCAATGACCACGGTCAATTACATCTATCAATACAACTCACGTCTTGAGACACATGAGGCAGCCAAAGTGCTCCAATGACCACTACGGTCAGTTACATCTATCAATACATCTCACGTCTTGAGACACATGAGGCAGCCAAAGTGCTCCAATGACCATGGTCAGTTACATCTATCAATACATCTCACGTCTTGAGACACATGAGGCAGCCAAAGTGCTCCAATGACCACGGTCAGTTATATCTAACAATACATCCCACGTCTGGAGACACATGAGGCAGCCAGAGTGCTCCAATGACCGCCATGGTCAGTTACATCTATCAATACATCTCACGTCTTGAGACACATGAGGCAGCCAAAGTGCTCCAATGATCACAGTCAGTTACATCTATCAATACATCCCATATCTTGAGACACATGAGGCAGCCAAAGTGCTCCAATGACCACCATGGTCAGTTATATCTATCAATACATCCCACGTCTTGAGACACATGAGGCAGCCAAAGTGCTCCAATGACCACAGTCAGTTACATCTATCAATACATCCCACGTCTTGAGACACACGAAGTTGCCAAAGTGCTGCAATGACCACCATGGTCAGTTACATCTATCAATACATCTCACGTATTGAGACACATGAGGCAGCCAAAGTGCTCCAATGACCACCATGGTCATCAATTACATATACCAATACATCCCACGTCTTGAGACACATGAGGCAGCCAAAGTTCTCCAATGACCACCATGGTCAATTACATATACCAATACATCCCACGTCTTGAGACACAAGAGGCAGCCAAAGTGCTCCAATGACCACCATGGTCAGTTACATCTATCAATACATTCCACGTCTTGAGACACATGAGGCAGCCAAAGTGCTCCAATGACCACTACGGTCAGTTACATCTATCAATACATCTCACGTCTTGAGACACATGAGGCAGCCAAAGTGCTCCAATGACCACCATGGTCAGTTACATCTATCAATACGTCCCACGTCTTGAGACACATGAGGCAGCCAAAGTGCTCCAATGACCACCATGGTCAGTCACATCTATCAATACATCCCACGTCTTGAGACACACGAAGTTGCCAAAGTGCTGCAATGACCACCATGGTCATCAATTACATATATCAATACATCCCACGTCTTGAGACACATGAGGCAGCCAAAGTGCTCCAATGACCACCATGGTCAGTTACATCTATCAATACATCCCACGTCTTGAGACACATGAGGCAGCCAAAGTGCTCCAATGACCACCATGGTCAGTTACATCTATCAATACATCTCACGTCTTGAGACACATGAGGCAGCCAAAGTGCTCCAATGACCACTACGGTCAGTTACATCTATCAATACATCTCACGTCTTGAGACACATGAGGCAGCCAAAGTGCTCCAATGATCACCATGGTCAGTTACATCTATCAATACATCCCACGTCTTGAGACACATGAGGCAGCCAAAGTGCTCCAATGACCACCATGGTCAGTTACATCTATCAATACATCCCACGTCTTGAGACACATGAGGCAGCCAAAGTGCTCCAATGACCACCATGGTCAGTTACATCTATCAATACATCCCACGTCTTGAGACACATGAGGCAACCAAAGTGCTCCAATGACCACCATGGTCAGTTACATCTATCAATACATCCCACGTCTTGAGACACATGAGGCAGCCAAAGTGCTCCAATGACCACCATGGTCAGTTACATCTATCAATACATCCCACGTCTTGAGACACATGAAGCAGCCAAAGTGCTCCAATGACCACCATGGTCAGTTACATCTATCAATACATCCCACGTCTTGAGACACATGAGGCAGCCAAAGTGCTCCAATGACCACCATAGTCAGTTACATCTATCAATACATCCCACGTCTTGAGACACATGAGGTAGCCAAAGTGCTCCAATGACCACCAAGGTCAGTTACATCTATCAATACATCCCATGTCTTGAGACACAAGAGGCAGCCAAAGTGCTCCAATGACCACCATGGTCAGTTACATCTATCAATACATCTCACGTCTTGAGACACATGAGGCAGCCAAAGTGCTCCAATGACCACTACGGTCAGTCACATCTATCAATACATCTCACGTCTTGAGACACATGAGGCAGCCAAAGTGCTCCAATGACCACGGTCAGTCACATCTATCAATACATCTAACGTCTTGAGACACATGAGGCAGCCAAAGTGCTCCTATGACCACCATGGTCAGTTACATCTATCAATACATCTCAGGCCTTGAGTCACATGAGGCAGCCAAAGTGCTCCAATGACCACCAGGGTCAGTTACATCTATCAATACATCTCACGTCTTGAGACACATGAGGCAGCCAAAGTGCTCCAATGACCACGGTCAGTTACATCTATCAATACATCTCACGTCTTGAGACACATGAGGCAGCCAAAATGCTCCAATGACCACGGTCAGTTATATCTAACAATACATCCCACGTCTTGAGACACATGGGGCTGCCAAAGTGCTCCAATGACCGCCATGGTCAGTTACATCTATCAATACATCTCACGTCTTGAGACACATGAGGCAGCCAAAGTGCTCCAATAACCATGGTCAGTTACATCTATCAATACATCTCACGTCTTTAGACACATGAGGAAGCCAAAGTGCTCCAATGACCACGGTCAGTTACATCTATCAATACATATCACGTCTTGAGACACATGAGGCAGCCAAAGTGCTCCAATGACCACAGTCAGTTACATCTATCAATACATCCCATATCTTGAGACACATGAGGCAGCCAAAGTGCTCCAATGACCACCATGGTCAGTTATATCTATCAATACATCCCACGTCTTGAGACACATGAGGCAGCCAAAGTGCTCCAATGACCACCATGGTCAGTTACATCTATCAATACATCTCACGTCTTGAGATACACGAAGTTGCCA
>OZ024742.1:19516667-19526667 GCA_964016885.1 Eledone cirrhosa
TCTCTACGAAGGTCCGACTTCCACACCGATCTCAAGCTGTAACACGCCGCCCAGGCCTTGCTCTTCCTCTCAACCACATCATGTTCCGTATTCCCAATTTTTGCTCCCAAATACAGGAAGTCCTCAACCAATTCCAGCGGCTTCCCGCCTACATTGGTGATCCCCTCTGGCTTCTCAACATTCTCTACCAGATGTTTTGTTTTAGTCTCATTCATTCTCAGCCCCACACTCATCGACACAGTCTCAACCTCCCGCATCAAATCCTCTGCCTCCTTCACTGTATTTGTCACCAAAACTATGTCGTCGGCAAATTCAGCATCCGATACCTTTTTCGCCCCAACTCTCCTGCTCTGAGCCGGTGCTACAGTAAAGCCAGTGTCCTGGTGTTTCTCCAGTGCAAGGCGCATACAATAGTCCACTACGATGATAAAAAGGTAGGGAGCCAATGTATCTCCCTGGAGCACTCCAGCCAGTATCTCAAAGAACTCTGTCATCCCATCAGGTGTAATGACTTGGGCTTTGGTGTTGGTGTAGAGCAGTGATATCAGGTCCACTATCCTCTTAAGGATTCCATAAGCCTGTAAGATCTTCATCAGGCAGTAACGGTCCACAGAATCAAAGGCCTTCCTAAAGTCAATGAAAACCATGACCGCAGGAAGGCACTTTGCTCTAGCTCCCTCTAATATCCTCCTCAGCATCAGGATGTGACTGGTGGTTGATCTACCCTCTCTGAAGCCGTTCTGGTTGTCCCTGAGCTTCTTCTCCATCTCAGGCTGGATCCTGTTAAGAATCATCCTGTTGAGGGTCTTTGCCACAAGTGACATCAGTGAGATCCCCCGGTAGTTGTTGGTGTTAGAGAGATCTCCCTTCTTTGGCACTGGGACGATGTTACTGATCCTCCACTGATTCGGGGCAACTCCTTTCTCCAGTGCCCCGTTACAGAACCCCAGGATGATATCATCAAAATCACACCTCTTCATCACCTCTGATGCCACTCCATCTTCTCCATGAGCCTTGCCCTCCTTGATCTTCTTCTTGGCTCTCTGAAGCTCCTCTCTGGTGAAGGGCTCTGTCTCAACATCCAGTTCCTCAAACAGCCGCCTGATCTCCCCAGTGCTCCGGGCTGTGGAGGGTGGCTCTCCTAGTAGGGTCCTAAAATGGTCTAGCCATTTCCTCTTCCTATCCTCTGGCCCCGTTCCCTGGATCTGACTCGAACACCTTTTCTTCCTCCCTGTGATCTCGTTGATGATCATCCAGCTCTCCTTACATCCAGATCTGTCAACCGCTCTCTCCACACTTCTGATCTTCTCTATCAGTGCCTCCTCTCTGACCTCAGTGTAAGCGGTACAGAGCTCTTCCCTCATCACCTCCACAGTCTCCATCCTCTCCTCCGTAGGATCAGCATAGAATTGGTCCCTGGCAGCTTTCAGGTGTTCTCTGGCTGCACACACTTTTGGGTTTGCAGAGCTGACGTACTTCCCTTTGTTCTTTTTCCTCGGCACCAGGGTTTCACTTGCTTTCGCCACTGCATTGGTGAAGTGCCCGTACCTCCTCGTCACACTCTCCTCAGTCCATCCAATCTCTCTCTCCTCTGACTCTCCACACAGAACACTAAACCTGTTTCTCACTTCCACTGTGAACCTCTCCTGTAGCTTATCATCTTCCTTGAAAGCTCCCCAGTCATAGATTGTTCTCCGGGGCTGAGCCTTGCTCTTTCTTAAGCTCACGCGGACCTCACTGATAACAAGCCGGTGGTCACTACCCAGTGTACTGAAATAGCTGTATGGTTCCGTGTTCAGAACACTATTCCGCCACTTTTTCCTCACCAGAATGAAATCAATCTGGGACTTGGACAGGTGCATATCTGAGATGTAGGTCCACATCTTCCCCAGATTCTTCCTAAACCTTAGGTTGGTCGCCATCAAGTTCGCCTCCAGCAGGGTGTCTCTCAGTAGTCTTCCATTTCGGTTGGTGTTGTTATGGAAGTACCAGCAAGGATCTTCACTGCCCTCCTTACTCAGATGTGCATTGAAGTCCCCCAAAACAAGCAGGATATTGTGTGCCTGAGTGGTGTTGACAGCTCTACACACCTCCTCATGGAACTCCTCGGCATTCACATCACTGTCCCCCTCGCTTGGACTATAGGCTGAGATGACTGTCAGTCTTGGGTTTCCATTGAAGGTCACCCTCAACACTCGCGGGGAGATAGGCATTATTTCCCTCACCAACAGATTGGTTTTTGCACTGAACACAAAACCCACTCCTCCTACTGCAGCATTTGTTGTGTTCTTCACTGCCGATGTAGTGATGAGCTGGCTCTTCCTCCCGATCATCACACTCCTCACGGGCTCATCGTGTAGAATCCTGTGTTCTTGGATCGCAAGTATCTGTATACCACTCTCCTCGAACAGATGTCCCAACTCCTCTCTCTTCTCCAGCGTTCGAATAGTCCTCACATTCAAAGTGCCCATTTTGATGGCTCTTCTGCAGGACAAAACTGCATTCTTTATATTTGTCTCAGAGACAGCTGATCCATCATCCACTGGCCCTCTCTGTGGCTCTAAGCCAGCAGAGTCATAACGACCAGGCTGCTCCTTGACAGTGTAATTAGGGGCTCTAACCCTAGTGCTGTTAGATCGACTCTCCATATTTCTTTTCAATGGCTGACAATACCTTACCGGCGCCACTCGAATAAGGTAGTTATTTAACCCATAAATGGAGCCTTAACAGGTACTACCACCCCGGGCCAGGGCAGACCTGGGAGTCATGACAACTAAGGGGTAACTCCACATTCCCCACATCTCCTGAACTCCCGAACTGGAGCCTTGCCACTGGCTGTAGTTTAATGTCATACCCAGGACATACATACATATATATATATATATATATATATATATATATATATATATATATATATATATATATATATATACATATATATATATATACATATATATATACATATATATACATATATATATATATACATATATATATATATATCTATATACATATATATATATATATACATATATATATATATATATATATATATACATATATATATATATATATATATATATATATATATATACATATATATATATATATACATATATATATATATATACATATATATATATATATATATATATATATATATATATATACATATATATATATATATATATATATATATATATATATATATATATATATACATACATATATATATATACATATATATATATATATATACATATATATATATATATATATATATATATATATATACATATATATATATATATATATGAAATATAATAATCAAAGAACTGTTCAAAACATTATTGTGCTTACAGCTGTTTCCTCCACACCGAGGTTTGGATTCTTCGGAGCAATTTATTAATGCATGGACAGTTATATGACCTCCTTTTCAGCCGAGAGACATACCAAAACATATTCAAACATTGATACATATTCAAACATTGTGGGTCAACATTCATTACAGAATTTAGAGTGGCAGTACACACTTCGAGATTACATTTATATTAATAGGTACAATCAAAAATCAAAGATATAGGTTAAAGTGCAACATGAAGATAAGTGGTTATATAGTGCAAATGTTATATGTGTGGCACGCATGTGCGTCTTGTTTATATAGTGTGGCAGAGAGATATGTGTGGTAGAGGCACTTAGGTAGGTAAATAAGAGTGTTAGGTTGGCAGATCTGGTGGCAAATTCTTTATATGATTGATATAGTCTGTGTGTGGAGAAATATTATAAGCATTAAAGATAGTGCAAGCATTAAAAGTGTTATAAGTATTGGAGATGCACAGCGCAGGGATGTCAAGTATTTCATGTACTTCGGCATTTTCATGGTCAGGGGAGTGTATATTTTGATTATATGCCCTTCACATAATCCACGACAATCCAGTTAGAGATCGTAGTCTGGTGTTCTTTAGCTCGATACAGGAGGCTGCTACGTTTCGAGAGACGCCATTGAATACCGCCCGGAAGTGTGTGTGTGGCTAAGGGGAGTTAATGCATGCGGGGAGGTAACTCTGGGGTTTCTATATCTAGCCAATAAAAAGTGTGTCCCAATATAGACCCTAAATTCTATGGTGAAGCGCATCTTCCAAGAGAGACTTTTAAAGCATAAAGTGTATTAACTACAGAGTAGTTTAACTAAGTTATGCTGAAGGTGATCATATTATTATGGTGGATTAACCCATCTTAAGGTGCTACAAATGGAAATTATAGATGATGAGCGAGGATTCTAAATTAATGATCTCTGTGGTTGTAGTCTGCTCATATGACCAGGCGCGGTGATTGCAGGATTGCTTCAGGACCCAATGATCTCTGGTAAGATCTGGGTCATCGCTTGCTACATTGGATGTCGAAAGATAATCATCCCCAGGCAGGCCAAAGGTCAATCCGCAGTCCTCGCGACCCCTCTCTGACCGTCAGATCATCCATATACGTACAACCCGCACAGCAGTTGCAATGCATTCACTCACTGCGCTCAGCAGCCCGGTCCTACTGGTCAACAGCGCTACTCGATTAAATCATTTTACATCTGTCTAAGGAAGGTGTTTCCTCTGCCCAACACTATCCAACCGATCAATTCATGCTCGAATTACCCTTAGAGCGATGTAGTGCCGCTCAAGTGGGTGGATGTTGTCACACCTGCCGTAGAGGCATAAATGGGTATTTTCCCTGCGAAGGGTTCCAGAGGGATGTCGTTGTTTGTGTTATAATGGATCAGCTAGTGTTGGGTATGTAGTGTAGGGTGTGTCTCTGGTGTTTGATGCTAGATGTGGTGTTAGGTTCCAGTCCGACATTGCTATATATAGGGCTTAAAGTTTTGGAAGGAATGTCTGAGGCGGTGCTGGCAAGTTGCAAACACCTCAGATTTTTTGTTAAGTAGGTTACGGTTGGAGAAGATAATATTGTGTGTCTCTAGTGTACAGAGGTTACAGAATTTATTAGGTGGTTTGTACGAGGTCGCGCTGCCTATCACTTCCCATTTGAGTGTGTATGGTTTATTTTTAGATTTTAGATAGTGTATGTAGCTAGAAAGTGAGGTGGAGTTGGCTAGGCTGTGCTTTTTGAACGAGTGGATGTGCGAGTTATATCTGATTTTGAAGCAGTTAGAAGTGGAGCCTACATAGGTTTCTGAAGAGTTATTAGTCGTGACGGTGCATGAGTATATGACGTCCTTGGTTAGGCATTTTTTATCTAAAGGGCAGGTTCTATTAGCTCTACAGTTACAATTATCCTGTGCGTTAGTCCGCTGGTTATAATGCAATGCGGAAGTCTGTGTGGTGGATATAGGATTTTGGGTGTTCGGGTTGACAACCCTGGTGTTATTACTTATACTAGTGTTATTTCTATTGTTACTGCCGTTGCTATGGTTGCTTGCTACAGTGGTATTTAGAGGGTTTGCATCCCGTTGTGATTTTGTTTGTTGGAAGTAAGAACTAATTTTACTATTATTGCTGCTAGCTATGTGGTATGCTAAGTTAGGCGTCGTAGAGTATGAGATTTTAATGGTGAGATTTTAATGTATATATATATATATATATACATATATATATATATATACATATATATATATATATATATACATATATATATATATATACATATATATATATATATACATATATATATATATATATATATATATATACACATATATATATATACATATATATATATATATATATATAGGAACCAGTAAGACCCCTACCCACTCTACTACCTCAAGTATTGAGTACTTTGGTGCGTTATGGTCCACCTGGTTCCTTACCACATTTCCTTCGTTATATATATATATATATATATATATATATATATATACACATATATATATATATATACATATATATATATATATATATATATATACATATATATATATATATACATATATATATATATATATACATATATATATATATACATATATATATATATATACATATATATATATATATATATATATATATATACATATATATATATATATATATATATATATATACATATATATATATATATATATATATATATATATATATATATATATATATATATATATATATATATATATATACATACATTATATATATATATATATATATATATACATACATACATATATATCATCATCATCATCATCATCAACGTTTAACGTCCGTGTTCCACGCTTGCATGGGTTTGGACGGGGGTAGTCCCACTTGAGGCAAGAGTGATTGTCTTGCTCGCATAGGACTGTCTGGCAGGTTTTCTACAGTTGGATGCCCTTCCTAACACCAACCACATTTACAGTGGGTCTGGGAGGTTTTTACCGTGTTGCCTACACGGCCACATTACAGCGTGGACTGTGTGTTTTTTTGTCGTGACACCTACACGATCTCATTTGTTTCGGCCTGGATGGCGCGGCACCAACATAACTTTACATAGAACGGGGTGGTGTGGATGGGGTGGGGGGCGGCGGGACGGGGTGTATTTTGTTAGAGATGCCTACTGGCAAGGCGGGTCTTCTCTGTTACTGAGTACCGCCAAAGGTCTCGGTCCAGTGACATTGTCTTGGAGAGGTGTAAGTGCGTGAGGTCGGAGTTTATCAGCTCATCCCAGGTTTTTCTAGGTCTGCCTATTCCGTGGCTACCGTCTATCTTTATTGCCCTGCACTTTGTTATACAGCTATCGACTTTCATGCGCATCACGTGTCCATACCAACGCAGCCTTCTCTCGAGTAAACAACATCTGATCCCTCTTATCTCTAATTTTTTCCTTAGTTCGTTTATGCTTTGCCGTTCACGTATATTACTGTTACACATCCAGCGGAGCATGCAAGCTTCGTTCCTCTCTAGTCTGCGTATATCCTCTGCACACAATGCCCAGGTCTCACTACCATGCAACATTGCTGTTCGTATGCAGGCATCGTACAACCTGCCTTTCATTTTTAGGGAGAACCCTTTAGCAGCTAATAGTGGTATAAGCTCTCTGAACTTTTTCCAACCAGTTCTGACTCTAGCTACAGTACTTTCAGAGCACCCTCCCCCACTGCTGATTTTATCGCCCAGGTAACGGAAGCTGTCCACTATTTCTATAGAACCCTCTGCGCAATTGAAAGAGCTAGTATTTTGTGGGCACTTGCTGCTACTTATTGCACCAGAACACCGGCCACATGTAAAATCTATGTTCTTAGTTAGCTTACCTGTGATCCCACTACATCTTTTATGCACCCATACTTTGCATTTAGGACATAAAATGGAGTCTCTACCCACGCCTTTCCTACACACCGAGCACGACCATTTCCCAGAAGGGACCGCCGCCTTGTTTTCTTTCCTACAAACTAGAACTTTGGTCTTAGCCAGGTTAATTTTAAGTCCTTTTGACTCTAGGCCGTGCTTCCATGTTTGGAATTTCTTCTCTAGCTCGGCCATTGATTCCGCTATGAGTGTCAGGTCGTCTGCGTATAGGAGTTCCCATGGGCAGCCTGTCTTGAACTCCTCTGTTATAGCCTTAAGGCAATAATAAATAGTAGGGGGCTGAGAACAGAGCCCTGATGGACGCCAACTTTTACGCTAAACTCTTCACTATATTCGTTGTTAATTCTAACCTTGCTGACTGTTTCTTTATACATGGCTTGTATAGCCCTCACAAGCCATTCGTCAACGCCTAGTTTTCTAAGAGCCCACCAGATAATGGAGCGGGGGACTCTGTCGAAGGCTTTCTCCAGGTCGACAAAAGCTAAGTAGAGGGGTTTACCTTTAGCTAGGTACTTCTCCTGTAGTTGTCGTACTATGAAAAGAGCGTCTGTGGTGCTTTTGCCTGACACAAACCCGAACTGCATTTCATCTAGGTCAATTCTCTCTCTGATTAGTTGCGCTATTACTTTTTCCGTGACCTTCATGACCTGGTCGATTAATTTAATGCCTGTATAGTTACTCCTATCTAGGGCGTCTCCTTTACCCTTATATATATATATATATATATATATATATATATATATATATATATATATATATACATATATATATATATATATATATACATACACATATATATATATATATACGTACATATATATATATATATATACATACATACATATATATATATATATACATACATACATATATATATATATATATATATATATATACATACATATATATATATATATATATATATACATACATATATATATATATATATATATATATATATATATACATACATATATATATATATACATGCATATATATATATATATACATACATACATATATATATATATATATATACATGCATATATATATATATATACATACATACATATATATATATATATATACATACATATATATATATATATACATACATATATATATATATATACATACATATATATATATATATATATATATATATATATATATATATATATATATATATATATATATATATATATACATACATACATATTACTCTTTTACTCTTTTACCTGTTTCAGCCATCCGGCTGAGGCCATGCTGGGGCACCGCCCTTGTTGCTACACATTTTATCTCCAGCCTGTATAGGTTGGCCACTGGTGTAGGAGGGAGTTTGTTGCTGCTGCCCTTAGGTTTCCCTCGTGTCTTGCTGTGGGCTCATCCGGGATCTTGGATAACAAGGTGTCGAGATGTTTCTTAAAGACATCCACCTCCACGTCATGCAAGTCTCGCAGATGCCTCGGCAGCCTGTTGAAGAGTTGAGGGCCCTTGAATACCAGGCTATTGCAATACCTGCTCCTTATTCTAGATGTGGAAGACGGGACCTTTGGCACCACACAGTGACGTCCTGTTCGACGGTTGGTCCAGCTCCCAATGCCAAAGTTTGGTGCTAGTCCCTCGAGGATTTTCCACATGTAGATCACTGCGTATCTCTCCCGTCTTCGCTCCAAGGAGTAGAGGTTCAGTTCCTTCAGCCTCTCCCAGTAGCTTGTCTCCCTCATCTTGGCAATCCTCTTGGTGTAGCTTCGCTGGATTGCCTCAAGCTCCGTGGTTAGTTTGACACTATGGGGTGACCACAGCTGGGAGCAGTAGTCCAGGCGGCTTAGGACAAAAGTCCTCCACAGTGTCAACATGGTGTCTCGATCTCTTGTAAGGAAAGTTCTCAAGATCCAGCCAGCGAATCGTCTACATGTTGTCGCCACCTTCATGATGTGTGAAGAAAAAGATGCATCATCGGTCATGTCTATGCCCAGGTCTCGTATCGATTTTGACACGGGGATATCGGTCCCTCCTGGTCCTGTGTAGCTGTGTTCCGCTATATTTGTGTTTGTGTTTGC
This sequence comes from Eledone cirrhosa, assembly GCA_964016885.1. Lineage (NCBI taxonomy): Eukaryota > Metazoa > Mollusca > Cephalopoda > Octopoda > Eledonidae > Eledone > Eledone cirrhosa. Next base: position 19,526,014 of record OZ024742.1, read on the forward strand.
AGGTTTGTGTTGTAGGGCTTGGAATTTGCCAGCATTAAACTGCATGTTGTTTTCTTCCGCCCATCTGTATATGGCATCCAGATCCTGCTGTAAGAGGGCAGCGTCAGCCGGGTTTTTGATTGCCTGTGCTACCTTAGTGTCATCAGCATAGCTAGTGAGGGATGTTGTTGCATGCACCACAGAGGGCATGTCCGAGAGAGCCACCAAAAACAGTAGTGGTCCCAGGACTGTCCCCTGGGGCACCACACTTGTAATCGGTGTTTCCCTCGAGAGGGCCCCATTTGCTGCGACTGCCTGGCTTCTGTCCCTTAGGAAGCCATGCAGCCACTCACCTACTTTTCCAGTTATGCTGAGTCCGTGTAGTTTGTGACATATCATTCCGTGGTCGACCTTGTCAAAGGCCTTCGCAAAGTCAAGATATATCACGTCTACATGTGAGCTGTCTAGTAGTTGTCTCAGTAGCCAGTCGTAGTGATGTAGCAGCTGTGTAAGGCAGCTTCTTCCTGGGCGGAAGCCATATTGCGTGCTAGTCAGGCGGTCATTTTCTTCGAGGAAAGTGATTAGTTTCTTTCTGACGACTCGCTCCATGACCTTACTGATATGCGACGTCAGGGAGACTGGCCTATAGTTCTTGGCCTCCGCTCTACTACCTCC
>OZ024742.1:19531667-19571667 GCA_964016885.1 Eledone cirrhosa
ACACCACCACTACCACCATCGCCACTACCGCCATCGCCACTACCAGCACCACCACTACCAACACCACCACTACCACCACCACCACTACCAATACCACCACTACCAACACCACCACTACCAACACCACCACTACCAGCACCACCACTACCAACACCACCACTACCAACACCACCACTACCAATACCACCACTACCACCACCACCACTACCAACACCACCACTACCAGCACCACCACTACCAACACCACCACTACCAACACCACCACTACCACCATCGCCACTACCGCCATCGCCACTACCAGCACCACCACTACCAACACCACCACTACCACCACCACCACTACCAACACCACCACTACCAACACCACCACTACCAACACCACCACTACCACCATCACCACTACCAACACCACCACTACCACCACCACCACTACCAACACCACCACTACCAACACCACCACTACCACCACCACCACTACCAACACCACCACTACCAACACCACCACTACCAACACCACCACTACCACCATCACCACTACCAACACCACCACTACCACCACCACCACTACCAACACCACCACTACCAACACCACCACTACCAACACCACTACTACCAACACCACTACTACCAACACCATCACTACCAACACCACCACTACCACCACCACCACTACCAACACCACCACTACCACTACCAATACCACCACTACCACCACCACCACTACCAACACCACCACTACCACCACCACCACTACCAACACCACCACTACCACCATCACCACTACCACCACCACCACTACCAACACCACCACTACCAACACCACCACTACCACCATCACTACTACCAACACCACCACTACCAACACCACCACTACCAACACCACCACAACCAACACCACCACTACCACCATCACCACTACCACCACCATCACTACCAACACCACCACTACCAACACCACCACTACTAACACCACCACTACCACCACCACCACTACCAACACCACCACTACCAACATCACCACTACCAACACCACCACTACCAACACCACCACTACCACCATCACCACTACCACTACCAACACCACCACTACCAACACCACCACTACTAACACCACCACTACCACCACCACCACTACCAACACCACCACTACCAACATCACCACTACCAACACCACCACTACCAACACCACCACTACCACCACCACCACTACCACCACCATCACTACCAACACCACCACTACCAACACCACCACTACTAACACCACCACTACCACCACCACCACTACCACCATCGCCACTACCAACATCACCACTACCAACACCACCACTACCAACACCACCACTACCACCATCACCACTACCACCATCACCACTACCAACACCACCACTACCAACACCACCACTACCAACACCACCACTACCACCACCACCACTACCACCATCACCACTACCAACATCACCACTACCAACACCACCACTACCAACACCACCACTACCACCATCACCACTACCACCATCACCACTACCAACACCACCACTACCACCACCACCACTACCAACACCACCACTACCAACATCACCACTACCAACACCACCACTACCAACACCACCACTACCACCACCACCACTACCACCACCATCACTACCAACACCACCACTACCAACACCACCACTACTAACACCACCACTACCACCACCACCACTACCACCATCACCACTACCAACATCACCACTACCAACACCACCACTACCAACACCACCACTACCACCATCACCACTACCACCACCATCACTACCAACACCACCACTACCAACACCACCACTACTAACACCACCACTACCAACACCACCACCACCAACACCACCACTACCAACACCACCACTACCAACACCACCACTACCACTACCACCACCACCACTACCAACACCACCACTACCAACACCACCACTACCAACACCACCACTACCAACACCACCACTACCACCATCGCCACTACCGCCATCGCCACTACCAACACCAACACTACCACCACCACCACTACCAACACCATCACTACCAACACCACCACTACCAACACCACCACAACCAATACCACCACTACCAACACCACCACTACCATCATAATCACCATCATCTCCACCACCACCACCACCATCATCATCATCATCATCATCATCACCACCACCACCACCATCATCACCATCATGCTCGTCACCAGCACCACTACCACCACCACCATCAACCACCACCATCGCCACCACCACATCCCTTACCACCACCACCACCACATCCCTTACCATCACCGCCGCCACTGATAACATCATACTGAAAAGAACTTCCAGCAAAACATTTCACGATTAAATTAAATTTGTTTTAAAAAGGAAACTTGAATTGTTTTGATAATCTTTTATCTATTTATATATATATTTATTTATATGTATTTATTTATAAATATATATATTTATATATATATAACTTTGAATAACTTTGAAATGTTTTGGCCAGTATTGGCCCAGGCCATGTCTAACTTAATAGCACCACCTGGCGAAGTCTTTCAATTCAGGATTTGGGCACCATGGCCCATTCGAGAAGAGAATTACTGTTTGCGGAGACATATCCGGGTGTGGGTGGTTTGTCCGGGATTACTTGGAGGAATTTGTCCAAAGACTTCTTGAATTTTGTGTGGTCAGTTTCTGTTTTGACGTGTCCTGGTGTGATGTTGAAGAGAGCAGGGCCAATTGAGGTGAAATAAGTGTGCCGTATTGTTGTTATGAGTTGCGATTTAGATTTTTGTATGGGACGGATAGCACGGGGCCCAAGCCTTGGGTGTATCTTGAAGGCGATGCCAACATCATTTGGGCAGTGATGATGGAACATTTTCCACATCATGCAGATAATATAACGCTCACGGCGACGTTGGAGTGAGTAAAGTTTCAGCTTTTCTAGTCGACCCCAGTAGTCAAGGTCTGACATGCCATCTATCTTTTTCGTGATTGCCCTTTGAGGAGCTTCAAGTTTCATGATACTTTGTTTCGTGTGGGGAGACCACAGTGGACAACAGTATTCAAGGTGTGGTCGGGCAAAAGTAGAGAAGAGAAGGATAATGGTGTGGGAATCTCTCGACTGGAAGGTTCTGAGGATCCAGGAACACATTCTGCGGGCCATGTCAACTTTGCTGCTTATATGCGTGGCCCAGCTTATGTTGCTGTCCACGGTTACTCCCAAGTCTCTGATGTTGTTAGATGCCACGAGAGTTTCCCCGGAGTGAAGGGAGTACGGGAGTTTCAGAGCATCCTCTTTTCCAAAGTGGATCAGTTCGAATTTGTCTTCGTTCAGTAACATGTTGTTCTTTTCCGCCCATTGGGTAACAGCCAGTAGGTCTGACTGAAGGCTTATCCGGTCATCCACGCCATTGATGACCTTTTGGAGCTTGGAATCATCAGCGAAAATTTTAATGTTGCTGTGTTTGATGATGTCAGTGATGTCATTAATATAGATGATGAAATTAACGAAGAGAAAATAATGTAAAGTTAAGGTTTGTATATTGAAGGGTTTAATAATATGTGCGATGAAAAGAAATTGTTAATATGTATTAAGAATAATATTTAAGGGTTTAATAATATGTGCGATGGAAAGAAAATGTTAATATGTATTAAGAATAATATTTAAGGGTTTAATAATATGTGCGATGGAAAGAAAATATTGATATGTATTATTAAAAAAACAAAAGTAATGTAAGTACGGATATATTGTGAGATGAGTTAGATGAAAGGGAGAAAAAAATAATGAATTGAGGATGAATAATCTAACGTCAAAAAAATGTGTTTATGTTTACGAAGGATTTTTTCAAGGTGATATAAAGTAAGAATATATTGTATAGTGTAATAATTGTTTCTATGTTAGGCACAGTGAGAAAAAGGTACAGATTAGGGGTTAGAAATTAAAAGAAAAAGAAAAGGAAAAGGAAAAGGAAGAAAGGGAAGTGATAAATAGGAGTGATATAGAATGAGTAACAAGTATTATATAATGTATAATAAATAACTTTGAAATAAGGTAGAAAGATGGGTATATTTTTAAAGAAGTATATATATAAATATGTGCCTTTGAGAAAAGGATTCTAAATTGATAAAGTATTGGATATTAGCTGTATACTTTATGGAATGTTCTGTGGAATTTATGCAAGCAGAGAGAAAACAAGTCAGTGCGTCTGTTTATTATAGAATTTAAATTAGATATAATGGTAAATGTTTCATTTAGACAGAGATTGCAAGTCTTGGATAGAGAACTGTTCAAGTAGAGAGAAGCAGAAGAAACCTTTTTCCAAGAGATGTTATATTTAATATTTTTGTCTTTCAAGGACCATATGAGTTCTGAGAAAGCCGTGTTGGTTCTTTTAAGTTGGTATTTAAAAGACGAATGATGATTATAAAGACGAGCTTTAAAGGAGGTGGAAGTGGAGCCAAAATAGGTGAAGGAATTGGTGTCAGTTATAACTTTACATTCGTAGATTAAGTTTTTATCAAGACAATGGTTGTTGAGAGGACATTTATTTTTAACAGGGCAATTGCAATTGCGATTAGAGAGATTATTAACGAGTGACCTAGTGTTATCTATAGAAGGAATTGGATTGGAGAAGTTATTTGCGATAGGAATAATAGTTTCTTGATTTAGAATGGGATTAAGAACATTTAGCGAAGTTGTGTTTGACGTTGTATTTGGGTTTGCAGAAATTAACCTAGAGTTTGAAATGCGCATAATAAAATACATGGAACTCTTTTAACCATCTTTTGATCTTATATATTATGTATACTCCAGTCCTACAAACTGTAGAGTGCTTCTTATCCGATATCTGCATTGCTTTATTGTACTACAATAAAACTCACCTCCTACATATATATATATATATATATATATATATATATATATATATATATATATATATATATATATATATGTATATATATATATATATATATATTTATATATATATATATATATATTTATATATATATATATATATTTATATATATATATATATATATTTATTTATATATATATTTATTTATATATATATATATTTATTTATATATATATTTATTTATATATATATATATATATATATATTTATATATATATATATTTATATATATATATATTTATATATATATATATATATATATATATATATTTATTTATATATATATTTATTTATATATATATTTATTTATATATATATATTTATATATATATATATATAATGTGGTAAGGAACCAGGTGGACCATAACGCACCAAAGTACTCAATACTTATTGAGTCCAGAATTAGCCGTCGAAACGGCTTGAGCTTAGCCGTCGGGGTCCTACTCGTTCCTATATATATATATATATATATATATATATATATATATATATATATTTATTTATATATATATATATATATATATATTTATTTATATATATATATATATATATATATTTATATATATATATACATATATATATATATTTATATATATATATATATATATATATATATATATATATATATATTTAGATATATATATATATATATATATATATATATATATATATATATATATATATATATATATATATATATATTTAGATATATATTTATTTATATGCTTATCTATTTATCTTTTTTTGTTTATTATTTTATTATATTTATATATTTTATTTTTATTTTTCTCATTAAATCTTTGCGTTTCCGTTCTATTATTAAACAGCGGGTTTCTCTTTGTTCTTAATTCATTGTTGTAGAAGGAGTAAATGTCTTTTGAAGAGCCGGATAATTTTGTTAAGGCTAGCCTTGCCTCGAGTCTTTTAAGTCAGTCTTAGTAGGAGCAAACATCGACCGAGTAATGTAATTATGTGCAGCAGCTAGCTAAATTAACCTTGCCTGGGGTCTACCAGTGTTGGTATGAACAGACATTGACAGAGCTATGTCACAACGTGCAGCTAAATCTGTATTCTGTCTTTTTTGTCAGTCGTGATATGAGCAGATATCGGCAGAGTAATGCAACAATGTGCTGGTGGCCAGCCTTTCCTCACGTCCATCAAGTATGTCGTAGCATGAACAGATATCTACAGAATTATGTCACATTATGATGCTAGCTATCTCTGTCTTGGTATGAACAGGTATTAACAAAATTATGTCACAATGTACAGCTAGCTCTCTTTGTCTTTTCTATGAACAGTCATCTACATACCAGAAGGTGCAGTTGTCTAAGCGTTGGTATAAGCAGGCAATGACAAAGCTATGTCACAATATTATGCCTGCTGACTATCTTGGTATGAGCAGACATTGATAAGGCTAAGTCTTGGTGGGATGTTAACTGTCTCTGTTTTGGTATGTGCAGGAATTGACAAAGTTATGTTACAATATAATTGTTTCTACTTTTGGCACAAGGCCAGCAATTATCCAGTACATTACTGGTACTTATTTTATCGATGAAAGGCAGAGTTAACCTCGGCGGGATTTGAACTCAGAAGGGAAAGGGCCGTAACTCTATGCGTCAAAGCATGGCGTCCGACGCTCTACCGATACTGCCAAATGTTACAATATAATTGTTTCTACTTTAGGCACAAGGCCAGCAATGACCCAGTTCATTACTGGTACTTTATTTTATGTTACAATATAATGCTTGTTGTCTCTATCTTTATATGAACAAACCTCGTCAGAGCGAAGTGACAATGTGATAATACTAGCTGTCTCTATCTTTCTATGAACAAACCTCGACAGGATAAGGCCCAATGTGATACTAGCTGTCTCTATCTTTCTATGAACAAACCTCGACAGGATAAGGCCCAATATGATACTAGCTGTCTCTATCTTTATATGAACAAACCTCGTCAGAGCGAAGTGACAATGTGATACTAGCTATCTCTATCTTTCTATGAACAAACATCGGCAGAGCTATGCAACAATTCGCTGCAGCTTTAATTTTTTATGTACCACCGCATTCCTTTAACATCATCGACAAAACATAAACCAGCAGGTGGTAGAACAATCTCAACTGTATCAACCCTTACACATGATATTCTGGTTTATCTAAAAACCAGCATACAGCTTCTTCCAGCAACATTTTTATGACTTAATTGAAAACATCAAAAGTATTTAGGCAAAACACCACACACATTCACATATACACATTTCAAAGTTATGTTTGAGGATATATATATTTATATTTGCGAATATATATTTATGTCTGTGAATAGAATTTTGGTATTTTCATTTAACTCCCAATGTCATGTTTATCAGTTTAAACAGCAAAGTTTAACATTTCACATAGAATAATACAGAGCAGTGAATAAAGACGGATGCCGGGATGTTTTTCTACATAAATAGCTGATTAGAAATCTCTTCAACTCTCCAAGCATATGTTTACTGAGTCAATATTTCATTGGATCTACTGCTTCACCTCTTTTCTATTATCCCACTATAAACGGACACCTAGGGATTTGTCAGAAACATTACGAGGAAGTCTGCTTAAATCATTTACTAATCCTCGCTGAAGAAACACTGGAAATAATTTTTATTATATCATTTTTTTCCTCGTGTAAGTGACCGTAGAGTTAATACGTGAGACAAAATCTGGAATAAATGAATAAAAAGAATTGTAAGAAATACTCGAGTAAAAATAACATCATCGCCAACTTGGCAATAACTTTCTATCTTTCCTGAAGTATCCCTTAGTTTTATGATCCTCCCCGGTTTACTTCCCATGGTAAATTCCCAGATTCTCGTTGGGTTTTCTACATGTTTTCAAAGTATTATAACCGCCAATATTTATCTAAGGCGTCTGGAAAATAAACATTCCGTTATCTTATCTAAGTTGAGGTAAAGCCATTAGTACAAGACAATGTCCAGAGTTAAGGAAACAAACTATACTATGTATTCACTGTGTGGCTTTATGTTGGTTAATATTTAGAATATAAATATTATCTGTGGAGCCGGCATAGTGGTAGTGTACGGCTGTAGCACCACAACTGTCATCGTATTGAATAACTCCACAGATTCCAATCCCTGGTAGAATCCCCTCACTTAACAAATAGATAGATAGAAAAACAGACAGATAGACAGACAGACAGATGGACAGACAGATAGATAGTGAGAAAGAAAGAAAGAAAGAAGGGTGGTGTGTTAGGAGACGTGGATAAATATCAGGTTTGGTGTTTTTACAACAATAATTTGTCATTTTTTATCAACTTTCAAATTGAAATTTAACTGTAGTTTACATGTCGGAGATGGTTGACATAAAATAGATACCTGTAATATACTGAGGTCAATCTAATTAACAATACCCATACATACATACACCTCTTATACACATACATACACCTTTTATACACACACACACATACACATCTTATACACACACATACATACACCTCTTATACCCATACATACACCTCTTATACACATACAAACATACACCTCTTATACACACACATACATACACCTCTTATACACATACATAGATACACCTCTTATAACCACACATACACCTCTTATACACACACATACATACACTTCTTATACACACACATACATACACCTCTTATACACACACATACATACACCTCTTATACACATACATAGATACACCTCTTATAACCACACATACACTTCTTATACACACACATACATACAGCTCTTATACACATACATACATACACCTCTTATAACCACACATACACCTCTTATACACACACATACATACACCTCTTATACACATACATAGATACACCTCTTATAACCACACATACACCTCTTATACACACACATACATACACTTCTTATACACACACATACATACACTTCTTATACACACACATACCTACACCTCTTATACACATACATAGATACACCTCTTATAACCACACATACACCTCTTATACACACACATACATACACCTCTTATACACATACATACATACACCTCTTATACCCACACATACATACACCTCTTATACACATACATACATAAACCTCTTATACCCACACATACATACACCTCTTATACCCATACATACATACACCTCTTATACCCACACATACATACACCTCTTATACCCACACATACATACATCTCTTATACACATATATACATACACCTCTTATACCCACACATACATACACCTCTTATACACATACATACATACACCTCTTATACACATACATACATACACCTCTTATACCCACACATACATACACCTCTTATACACATACATACATTCACCTCTTATACACACACATACATACACCTCTTATACACACACATACATACACCTCTTATACCCACACATACATACACCTCTTATACACACACACATACATACACCTCTTATACACATGCATACATACACCTCTTATACACATACATACATACACCTCTTATACACATACATACAAACACCTCTTATACCCACACATACATACACCTCTTATACACATACATACACCTCTTATACACACACATACATACACCTCTTATACACACACATACACCTCTTATACCCATACATACATACACCTCTTATACCCACACATACATACACCTCTTATACACATACATACATACACCTCTTATACCCACACATACATACACCTCTTATACACATACATACACCTCTTATACACAAACATACATACACCTCTTATACACACACATACACCTCTTATACCCATACATACATACACCTCTTATACCCACACATACATACACCTCTTATACCCATACATACATACACCTCTTATACCCACACATACATACACCTCTTATACACATACATACATACACCTCTTATACACACACATACATACACCTCTTATATCCACACATACATACATCTCTTATACACATACATACATACACCTCTTATACCCACACATACATATACATCTTATACACATACATACATACACCTCTTATACACATACATACATACACCTCTTATACCCACACATACATACACCTCTTATACACATACATACATACACCTCTTATACACACACATACATACACCTCTTATACACACACATACATACACCTCTTATACCCACACATACATACACCTCTTATACACACACATACATACACCTCTTATACACATACATAGATACACCTCTTATAACCACACATACACTTCTTATACACACACATACATACACCTCTTATACACATACATACATACACCTCTTATAACCACACATACACCTCTTATACACACACATACATACACCTCTTATACACATACATAGATACACCTCTTATAACCACACATACACTTCTTATACACACACATACATACACCTCTTATACACATACATACATACACCTCTTATAACCACACATACACCTCTTATACACACACATACATACACCTCTTATACACATACATAGATACACCTCTTATAACCACACATACACCTCTTATACACACACATACATACACTTCTTATACACACACATACATACACTTCTTATACACACACATACATACACCTCTTATACACATACATAGATACACCTCTTATAACCACACATACACCTTATACACACACATACATACACCTCTTATACACATACATACATACACCTCTTATACCCACACATACATACACCTCTTATAGCCATACATACATACACCTCTTATACCCACACATACATACACCTCTTATACCCACACATACATACATCTCTTATACACATATATACATACACCTCTTATACCCACACATACATACACCTCTTATACACATACATACATACACCTCTTATACACATACATACATACACCTCTTATACCCACACATACATACACCTCTTATACACATACATACATTCACCTCTTATACACACACATACATACACCTCTTATACACACACATACATACACCTCTTATACCCACACATACATACACCTCTTATACACACACATACATACACCTCTTATACACATGCATACATACACCTCTTATACACATACATACATACACCTCTTATACACATACATACAAACACCTCTTATACCCACACATACATACACCTCTTATACACATACATACACCTCTTATACACACACATACATACACCTCTTATACACACACATACACCTCTTATACCCATACATACATACATCTCTTATACCCACACATACATACACCTCTTATACACATACATACATTCACCTCTTATACACACACATACATACACCTCTTATACACACACATACATACACCTCTTATACCCACACATACATACACCTCTTATACACACACATACATACACCTCTTATACACATGCATACATACACCTCTTATACACATACATACATACACCTCTTATACACATACATACAAACACCTCTTATACCCACACATACATACACCTCTTATACACATACATACACCTCTTATACACACACATACATACACCTCTTATACACACACATACACCTCTTATACCCATACATACATACACCTCTTATACCCACACATACATACACCTCTTATACACATACATACATACACCTCTTATACCCACACATACATACACCTCTTATACACATACATACACCTCTTATACACACACATACATACACCTCTTATACACACACATACACCTCTTATACCCATACATACATACACCTCTTATACCCACACATACATACACCTCTTATACCCATACATACATACACCTCTTATACCCACACATACATACACCTCTTATACACATACATACATACACCTCTTATACCCACACATACATACACCTCTTATACACATACATACATACACCTCTTATACACACACATACATACACCTCTTATATCCACACATACATACATCTCTTATACACATACATACATACACCTCTTATACCCACACATACATATACATCTTATACACATACATACACCTCTTATATACATACATACATACACCTCTTATACCCACACATACATACACCTCTTATACACATACATACATACACCTCTTATACACACACATACATACACCTCTTATACACACACATACATACACCTCTTATACCCACACATACATACACCTCTTATACCCACACATACATACACCTCTTATACACATGCATACATACACCTCTTATACACATACATACATACATACACCTCTTATACACATACATACATACACTTCTTATACCCACACATACATACACCTCTTATACACATACATACACCTCTTATACACATGCATACATACACCTCTTATACACATACATATATACACCTCTTATACACATACATACATACACCTCTTATACACACACATACATTCACCTCTTATACACACACATACACCTCTTATACCCATACATACATACACCTCTTATACACATACATACATACACCTCTTATACCCACACATACATACACCTCTTATACCCACACATACATACACCTCTTATACACATACATACATACACCTCTTATACACATACATACATACACCTCTTATACACACACATACATACACCTCTTATACACACACATACACCTCTTATACCCATACATACATACACCTCTTATACACATACATACATACACCTCTTATACACACACATACATACACCTCTTATACACACACATACACCTCTTATACCCATACATACATACACCTCTTATACACACACATACATACACCTCTTATACCCACACATACATACACCTCTTATACACATACATACATACACCTCTTATACACATACATACATACACCTCTTATACACACACATACATACACCTCTTATACACATACATACATACACCTCTTATACACATACATACATACACCTCTTATACCCACACATACATACACCTCTTATACCCACACATACATACACCTCTTATACCCACACATACATACACCTCTTATACACATACATACATACACCTCTTATATCCACACATACATACACCTCTTATACACACACATACATACACCTCTTATACCCATACATACATACACTTCTTATACACACACGTACATACACCTCTTATACCCACACATATATACACATCTTATACACATACATACATACACTTTTTATACCCACACATACATACATCTCTTATACACATACATACATACACCTCTTATACACATACATACATACACCTCTTATACCCATACATACATACACTTCTTATACCCACACATACATACACCTCTTATACCCATACATATATACACTTCTTATACCCATACATACACATATTATACCCACACATACATACACCTCTTATACACATACATACATACACCTCTTATACCCACACATACATACACCTCTTATACCCACACATACATACACCTCTTATACCCATACATATATACACTTCTTATACCCATACATACATACACCTCTTATACCCACACATACATACACCTCTTATACCCATACATATATACACTTCTTATACCCACACATACATACACCTCTTATACCCACACATACATACACCTCTTATACACATACATACATACACCTCTTATACCCACACATACATACACCTCTTATACACATACATACATACACCTCTTATACCCACACATACATACATCTCTTATACCCATACATACATACACCTCTTATACACATACATACATACACCTCTTATGCACATACATACATACACCTCTTATACCCACACATACATACACCTCTTATACCCACACATACATACACCTCTTATACCCACACATACATACACCTCTTATACACATACATACATACACCTCTTATACACACACATACATACACCTCTTATACCCACACATACATACACCTCTTATACACATACATACATACACCTCTTATACCCACACATACATACACCTCTTATACACATACATACATACACCTCTTATACACACACATACATACACCTCTTATACCCATACATATATACACTTCTTATACCCATACATACACCTGCTGAGGCCCTAAGTTATATGAAATTCGAGGACCCTCTCTAAAAAGATTCGAGTATAAACATTTTATATAATTATACATGATTATTATTTATTAATGATTACAAAATTAAATTAGTTACAAAATGTTCCTTTTAACAAATTAATTGATTTATTCCATTTGTCGCATAGAAAAATTAGAATATTTTTTTTTAATAAGTTATAGTTTATTTAGCTTATAGGTAAGTCCAGTACTGTCTCTGAGGTCTGTCCCTAGGCGGCAGTCTACTTAGCCTTAACTGTAGCGCCGGTCCTGCGTACATATATCTAGAGCAGCGTTTCTCAACGGTGTTCCCCAGAACCTGATGCGTCCGCAAGAGGTCGCTAGGGATTCCGCGAGAAACAGAAAAAGATGTATGAGTTACTTACAATGGTGTGTAATAATTTTTATGAAGGAGTTCCCTAAGACATAAAAACTATTTCAAGAGTTCGACAAGGGTAAAAAGGTTGAGAAGCGCTGATCTAATGAGCTAATCTATTTCTGTTTGTGAATTTTTAATAAACATAATTTTTTTTAAAATTATTTTTGTTTGTGTCTGAAACAATTATAGAAATCATCATCATCATCATTATCAAATTCATCATTATCATCATCATTGAAATTATCATTATCATCACCATTATCAACATGATTATCACAGTAACCATTATCATCAACTTCACATTCACCATTTCTTCACACCGTCATCATCAGCCTCACCTTCATGTCACCATTTCTTTACACTGTCATCATCAGCATCATCATCATCATCAGCATCACCATAACGTCACCATTTTCTTTACACTGTCATCATCATCAAAACCATTATTTTATCATTGCCGTTGCCATCAGCATTTTCATCACAATCATCATCATCATCATCATTATCACACTCACCATTATCATCACAATCATCATCACAATCACCATTATCATCGTCATTGTGAAGGCACATGGCTTTATGGTTAGGGTGTACGGCTCACAATCGTAAGGTCGTGAGTTCGATTCTCAACGTCGCGTTGTCTCCTTAAGCAAGACACTTTATTTCACGCTGCTCCAGTCCACTGTCTCTAAAGCAAGACACTTTATTTCACGCTGCTCCAGTCCACTGTGTCCTTAAGCAAGACACTTTATTTCACGCTGCTCCAGTCCACTGTGTCCTTAAGCAAGACACTTTATTTCACGCTGCTCCAGTCCACTGTGTCCTTAAGCAAGACACTTTATTTCACGCTGCTCCAGTCCACTGTGTCCTTAAGCAAGACACTTTATTTCACGCTGCTCCAGTCCACTGTCTCTTAAGCAAGACACTTTATTTCACGTTGCTCCAGTCCACTGTCTCTTAAGCAAGACACTTTATTTCACGCTGCTCCAGTCCACTGTGTCCTTAAGCAAGACACTTTATTTCACGCTGCTCCAGTCCACTGTGTCCTTAAGCAAGACACTTTATTTCACGCTGCTCCAGTCCACTGTCTCTAAAGCAAGACACTTTATTTCACGCTGCTCCAGGCCACTGTGTCCTTAAGCAAGACACTTTATTTCACGCTGCTCCAGTCCACTGTGTCCTTAAGCAAGACACTTTATTTCACGCTGCTCCAGTCCACTGTGTCCTTAAGCAAGACACTTTATTTCACGCTGCTCCAGTCCACTGTGTCCTTAAGCAAGACACTTTATTTCACGCTGCTCCAGTCCACTGTCTCTTAAGCAAGACACTTTATTTCACGTTGCTCCAGTCCACTGTCTCTTAAGCAAGACACTTTATTTCACGCTGCTCCAGTCCACTGTGTCCTTAAGCAAGACACTTTATTTCACGCTGATCCAGTCCACTGTCTGTTAAGCAAGACACTTTATTTCACGTTGCTCCTGTCCACTGTGTCCTTAAGCAAGACACTTTATTTCACGTTGCTCCAGTCCACTGTGTCTTAAGCAAGACACTTTATTTCACGTTGCTCCAGTCCACTGTGTCCTTAAGCAAGACACTTTATTTCACGTTGCTCCAGTCCACTGTGTCCTTAAGCAAGACACTTTATTTCACGCTGCTCCAGTCCACTGTCTCTTAAGCAAGACACTTTATTTCACGTTGCTCCAGTCCACTGTGTCTTAAGCAAGACACTTTATTTCACGTTGCTCCAGTCCACTGTGTCCTTAAGCAAGACACTTTATTTCACGTTGCTCCAGTCCACTGTGTCTTAAGCAAGACACTTTATTTCACGTTGCTCCAGTCCACTGTGTCCTTAAGCAAGACACTTTATTTCACGTTGCTCCAGTCCACTGTGTCCTTAAGCAAGACACTTTATTTCACGCTGCTCCAGTCCACTGTCTCTTAAGCAAGACACTTTATTTCACGTTGCTCCAGTCCACTGTGTCTTAAGCAAGACACTTTATTTAACGTTGCTCCAGTCCACTGTGTCTTAAGCAAGACACTTTATTTCACGTTGCTCCAGTCCACTGTGTCCTTAAGCAAGACACTTTATTTCACGCTGCTCCAGTCCACTGTGTCTTAAGCAAGACACTTTATTTCACGTTGCTCCAGTCCACTGTGTCTTAAGCAAGACACTTTATTTCACGTTACTCCAGTCCACTGTGTCCTTAAGCAAGACACTTTATTTCACGCTGCTCCAGTCCACTGTCTCTTAAGCAAGACACTTTATTTCACGTTGCTCCAGTCCACTGTGTCTTAAGCAAGACACTTTATTTCACGTTGCTCCAGTCCACTGTGTCCTTAAGCAAGACACTTTATTTCACGTTGCTCCAGTCCACTGTGTCCTTAAGCAAGACACTTTATTTCACGTTGCTCCAGTCCACTGTGTCCTTAAGCAAGACACTTTATTTCACGTTGCTCCAGTCCACTGTGTCCTTAGGCAAGACACTTTATTTCACGTTGCTCCAGTCCACTGTGTCCTTAAGCAAGACACTTTATTTCACGCTGCTCCAGTCCACTGTGTCTTAAGCAAGACACTTTATTTCACGTTGCTCCAGTCCACTGTGTCCTTAAGCAAGACACTTTATTTCACGTTGCTCCAGTCCACTGTGTCCTTAAGCAAGACACTTTATTTCACGTTGCTCCTGTCCACTGTGTCCTTAAGCAAGACACTTTATTTCACGCTGCTCCAGTCCACTGTGTCCTTAAGCAAGACACTTTATTTCACGTTGCTCCAGTCCACTGTGTCCTTAAGCAAGACACTTTATTTCACGTTGCTCCAGTCCACTGTGTCCTTAAGCAAGACACTTTATTTCACGCTGCTCCAGTCCACTGTCTCTTAAGCAAGACACTTTATTTCACGTTGCTCCAGTCCACTGTGTCCTTAAGCAAGACACTTTATTTCACGCTGCTCCAGTCCACTGTCTCTTAAGCAAGACACTTTATTTCACGTTGCTCCAGTCCACTGTGTCCTTAAGCAAGACACTTTATTTCACGTTGCTCCAGTCCACTGTGTCCTTAAGCAAGACACTTTATTTCACGCTGCTCCAGTCCACTGTCTCTTAAGCAAGACACTTTATTTCACGTTGCTCCAGTCCACTGTCTCTTAAGCAAGACACTTTATTTCACGTTGCTCCAGTCCACTGTCTCTTAAGCAAGACACTTTATTTCACGTTGCTCCAGTCCACTGTCTCTTAAGCAAGACACTTTATTTCACGCTGCTCCAGTCCACTGTCTCTTAAGCAAGACACTTTATTTCACGCTGCTCCAGTCCACTGTCTCTTAAGCAAGACACTTTATTTCACGTTGCTCCAGTCCACTGTGTCCTTAAGCAAGACACTTTATTTCACGTTGCTCCAGTCCACTGTGTCCTTAAGCAAGACACTTTATTTCACGCTGCTCCAGTCCACTGTCTCTTAAGCAAGACACTTTATTTCACGTTGCTCCAGTCCACTGTCTCTTAAGCAAGACACTTTATTTCACGTTGCTCCAGTCCACTGTCTCTTAAGCAAGACACTTTATTTCACGTTGCTCCAGTCCACTGTCTCTTAAGCAAGACACTTTATTTCACGCTGCTCCAGTCCACTGTCTCTTAAGCAAGACACTTTATTTCACGTTGCTCCAGTCCACTGTGTCCTTAAGCAAGACACTTTATTTCACGCTGCTCCAGTCCACTGTCTCTTAAGCAAGACACTTTATTTCACGCTGCTCCAGTCCACTGTCTCTTAAGCAAGACACTTTATTTCACGTTGCTCCAGTTCACTGTGTCCTTAAGCAAGACACTTTATTTCACGCTGCTCCAGTCCACTGTCTCTAAAGCAAGACACTTTATTTCACGTTGCTCCAGTCCACTGTGTCCTTAAGCAAGACACTTTATTTCACGTTGCTCCAGTCCACTGTCTCTTAAGCAAGACACTTTATTTCACGTTGCTCCAGTCCACTGTCTCTTAAGCAAGACACTTTATTTCACGTGGCTCCAGTCCACTGTATCCTTAAGCAAGACACTTTATTTCACGCTGCTCCAGTCCACTGTCTCTAAGACACTTTATTTCACGCTGCTCCAGTCCACTGTCTCTTAAGCAAGACACTTTATTTCACGCTGCTCCAGTCCACTGTCTCTTAAGCAAGACACTTTATTTCAAGTTGCTCCAGTCCACTGTGTCCTTAAGCAAGACACTTTATTTCACTCTGCTCCAGTCCACTGTCTCTTAAGCAAGACACTTTATTTCACGCTGCTCCAGTCCACTGTCTCTTAAGCAAGACACTTTATTTCACGCTGCTCCAGTCCACTGTCTCTTAAGCAAGACACTTTATTTCACGCTGCTCCAGTCCACTGTCTCTTAAGCAAGACACTTTATTTCACGCTGCTCCAGTCCACTGTCTCTTAAGCAAGACACTTTATTTCACGCTGCTCCAGTCCACTGTGTCCTTAAGCAAGACACTTTATTTCACGCTGCTCCAGTCCACTGTCTCTTAAGCAAGACACTTTATTTCACGCTGCTCCAGTCCACTGTGTCTTAAGCAAGACACTTTATTTCACGCTGCTCCAGTCCACTGTCTCTTAAGCAAGACACTTTATTTCACGTTGCTCCAGTCCACTGTCTCTTAAGCAAGACACTTTATTTCACGTTGCTCCAGTCCACTGTCTCTTAAGCAAGACACTTTATTTCACGTTGCTCCAGTCCACTGTCTCTTAAGCAAGACACTTTATTTCACGCTGCTCCAGTCCACTGTCTCTTAAGCAAGACACTTTATTTCACGTTGCTCCAGTCCACTGTCTCTTAAGCAAGACACTTTATTTCACGCTGCTCCAGTCCACTGTCTCTTAAGCAAGACACTTTATTTCACGTTGCTCCAGTCCACTGTGTCCTTAAGCAAGACACTTTATTTCACGTTGCTCCAGTCCACTGTCTCTTAAGCAAGACACTTTATTTCACGCTGCTCCAGTCCACTGTCTCTTAAGCATGACACTTTATTTCACGCTGCTCCAGTCCACTGTCTCTTAAGCAAGACACTTTATTTCACGCTGGTCCAGTCCACTGTCTCTTAAGCAAGACACTTTATTTCACGCTGCTCCAGTCCACTGTCTCTTAAGCAAGACACTTTATTTCACGCTGCTCCAGTCCACTGTCTCTTAAGCAAGACACTTTATTTCACGCTGCTCCAGTCCACTGTCTCTTAAGCAAGACACTTTATTTCACGCTGCTCCAGTCCACTGTCTCTTAAGCATGACACTTTATTTCACGCTGCTCCAGTCCACTGTCTCTTAAGCAAGACACTTTATTTCACGCTGGTCCAGTCCACTGTGTCCTTAAGCAAGACACTTTATTTCACGCTGCTCCAGTCCACTGTCTCTTAAGCAAGACACTTTATTTCACGCTGGTCCAGTCCACTGTGTCCTTAAGCAAGACACTTTATTTCACGTTGCTCCAGTCCACTGTGTCCTTAAGCAAGACACTTTATTTCACGTTGCTCCAGTCCACTGTCTCTTAAGCAAGACACTTTATTTCACGCTGCTCCAGTCCACTGTCTCTTAAGCAAGACGCTTTATTTCACGCTGCTCCAGACCACTGTCTCTTAAGCAAGACACTTTATTTCACGCTGCTCCAGTCCACTGTCTCTTAAGCAAGACACTTTATTTCACGCTGCTCCAGTCCACTGTCTCTTAAGCAAGACACTTTATTTCACGCTGCTCCAGTCCACTGTGTCTTAAGCAAGACACTTTATTTCACGTTGCTCCAGTCCACTGTCTCTTAAGCAAGACACTTTATTTCACGCTGCTCCAGTCCACTGTATCCTTAAGCAAGACACTTTATTTCACGTTGCTCCAGTCCACTGTGTCCTTAAGCAACACACTTTATTTCACGCTGCTCCAGACCACTGTCTCTTAAGCAAGACACTTTATTTCACGCTGCTCCAGTCCACTGTCTCTTAAGCAAGACACTTTATTTCACGCTGCTCCAGTCCACTGTCTCTTAAGCAAGACACTTTATTTCACGCTGCTCCAGTCCACTGTCTCTTAAGCAAGACACTTTATTTCACGCTGCTCCAGTCCACTGTCTCTTAAGCAAGACACTTTATTTCACGCTGCTCCAGTCCACTGTCTCTTAAGCAAGACACTTTATTTCACGCTGCTCCAGTCCACTGTCTCTTAAGCAAGACACTTTATTTCACGCTGCTCCAGTCCACTGTGTCTTAAACAAGACACTTTATTTCACGTTGCTCCAGTCCACTGTCTCTTAAGCAAGACACTTTATTTCACGCTGCTCCAGTCCACTGTATCCTTAAGCAAGACACTTTATTTCACGTTGCTCCAGTCCACTGTGTCCTTAAGCAAGACACTTTATTTCACGCTGCTCCAGACCACTGTCTCTTAAGCAAGACACTTTATTTCACGCTGCTCCAGTCCACTGTCTCTTAAGCAAGACACTTTATTTCACGCTGCTCCAGTCCACTGTCTCTTAAGCAAGACACTTTATTTCACGCTGCTCCAGTCCACTGTGTCTTAAGCAAGACACTTTATTTCACGTTGCTCCAGTCCACTGTCTCTTAAGCAAGACACTTTATTTCACGCTGCTCCAGTCCACTGTATCCTTAAGCAAGACACTTATTTCACGTTGCTCCAGTCCACTGTGTCCTTAAGCAAGACACTTTATTTCACGCTGCTCCAGACCACTGTCTCTTAAGCAAGACACTTTATTTCACGCTGCTCCAGTCCACTGTCTCTTAAGCAAGACACTTTATTTCACGCTGCTCCAGTCCACTGTCTCTTACGCAAGACACTTTATTTCACGCTGCTCCAGTCCACTGTGTCTTAAGCAAGACACTTTATTTCACGTTGCTCCAGTCCACTGTCTCTTAAGCAAGACACTTTATTTCACGCTGCTCCAGTCCACTGTATCCTTAAGCAAGACACTTTATTTCACGTTGCTCCAGTCCACTGTGTCCTTAAGCAAGACACTTTATTTCACGCTGCTCCAGACCACTGTCTCTTAAGCAAGACACTTTATTTCACGCTGCTCCAGTCCACTGTCTCTTAAGCAAGACACTTTATTTCACGCTGCTCCAGTCCACTGTCTCTTAAGCAAGACACTTTATTTCACGCTGCTCCAGTCCACTGTCTCTTAAGCAAGACACTTTATTTCACGCTGCTCCAGTCCACTGTCTCTTAAGCAAGACACTTTATTTCACGCTGCTCCAGTCCACTGTCTCTTAAGCAAGACACTTTATTTCACGCTGCTCCAGTCCACTGTCTCTTAAGCAAAACACTTTATTTCACGCTGCTCCAGTCCACTGTCTCTTAAGCAAGACACTTTATTTCACGCTGCTCCAGTCCACTGTGTCTTAAGCAAGACACTTTATTTCACGTTGCTCCAGTCCACTGTCTCTTAAGCAAGACACTTTATTTCACGCTGCTCCAGTCCACTGTATCCTTAAGCAAGACACTTTATTTCACGTTGCTCCAGTCCACTGTGTCCTTAAGCAAGACACTTTATTTCACGCTGCTCCAGACCACTGTCTCTTAAGCAAGACACTTTATTTCACGCTGCTCCAGTCCACTGTCTCTTAAGCAAGACACTTTATTTCACGCTGCTCCAGTCCACTGTCTCTTAAGCAAGACACTTTATTTCACGCTGCTCCAGTCCACTGTCTCTTAAGCAAGACACTTTATTTCACGCTGCTCCAGTCCACTGTCTCTTAAGCAAGACACTTTATTTCACGCTGCTCCAGTCCACTGTCTCTTAAGCAAGACACTTTATTTCACGCTGCTCCAGTCCACTGTGTCTTAAGCAAGACACTTTATTTCACGTTGCTCCAGTCCACTGTCTCTTAAGCAAGACACTTTATTTCACGCTGCTCCAGTCCACTGTGTCCTTAAGCAAGACACTTTATTTCACGCTGCTCCAGTCCACTGTGTCCTTAAGCAAGACACTTTATTTCACGCTGCTCCAGTCCACTGTGTCCTTAAGCAAGACACTTTATTTCACGCTGCTCCAGTCCACTGTGTCCTTAAGCAAGACACTTTATTTCACGCTGCTCCAGTCCACTGTCTCTTAAGCAAGACACTTTATTTCACGTTGCTCCAGTCCACTGTCTCTTAAGCAAGACACTTTATTTCACGCTGCTCCAGTCCACTGTGTCCTTAAGCAAGACACTTTATTTCACGCTGCTCCAGTCCACTGTGTCCTTAAGCAAGACACTTTATTTCACGCTGCTCCAGTCCACTGTCTCTAAAGCAAGACACTTTATTTCACGCTGCTCCAGGCCACTGTGTCCTTAAGCAAGACACTTTATTTCACGCTGCTCCAGTCCACTGTGTCCTTAAGCAAGACACTTTATTTCACGCTGCTCCAGTCCACTGTGTCCTTAAGCAAGACACTTTATTTCACGCTGCTCCAGTCCACTGTGTCCTTAAGCAAGACACTTTATTTCACGCTGCTCCAGTCCACTGTCTCTTAAGCAAGACACTTTATTTCACGTTGCTCCAGTCCACTGTCTCTTAAGCAAGACACTTTATTTCACGCTGCTCCAGTCCACTGTGTCCTTAAGCAAGACACTTTATTTCACGCTGATCCAGTCCACTGTCTGTTAAGCAAGACACTTTATTTCACGTTGCTCCTGTCCACTGTGTCCTTAAGCAAGACACTTTATTTCACGTTGCTCCAGTCCACTGTGTCTTAAGCAAGACACTTTATTTCACGTTGCTCCAGTCCACTGTGTCCTTAAGCAAGACACTTTATTTCACGTTGCTCCAGTCCACTGTGTCCTTAAGCAAGACACTTTATTTCACGCTGCTCCAGTCCACTGTCTCTTAAGCAAGACACTTTATTTCACGTTGCTCCAGTCCACTGTGTCTTAAGCAAGACACTTTATTTCACGTTGCTCCAGTCCACTGTGTCCTTAAGCAAGACACTTTATTTCACGTTGCTCCAGTCCACTGTGTCTTAAGCAAGACACTTTATTTCACGTTGCTCCAGTCCACTGTGTCCTTAAGCAAGACACTTTATTTCACGTTGCTCCAGTCCACTGTGTCCTTAAGCAAGACACTTTATTTCACGCTGCTCCAGTCCACTGTCTCTTAAGCAAGACACTTTATTTCACGTTGCTCCAGTCCACTGTGTCTTAAGCAAGACACTTTATTTAACGTTGCTCCAGTCCACTGTGTCTTAAGCAAGACACTTTATTTCACGTTGCTCCAGTCCACTGTGTCCTTAAGCAAGACACTTTATTTCACGCTGCTCCAGTCCACTGTGTCTTAAGCAAGACACTTTATTTCACGTTGCTCCAGTCCACTGTGTCTTAAGCAAGACACTTTATTTCACGTTACTCCAGTCCACTGTGTCCTTAAGCAAGACACTTTATTTCACGCTGCTCCAGTCCACTGTCTCTTAAGCAAGACACTTTATTTCACGTTGCTCCAGTCCACTGTGTCTTAAGCAAGACACTTTATTTCACGTTGCTCCAGTCCACTGTGTCCTTAAGCAAGACACTTTATTTCACGTTGCTCCAGTCCACTGTGTCCTTAAGCAAGACACTTTATTTCACGTTGCTCCAGTCCACTGTGTCCTTAAGCAAGACACTTTATTTCACGTTGCTCCAGTCCACTGTGTCCTTAGGCAAGACACTTTATTTCACGTTGCTCCAGTCCACTGTGTCCTTAAGCAAGACACTTTATTTCACGCTGCTCCAGTCCACTGTGTCTTAAGCAAGACACTTTATTTCACGTTGCTCCAGTCCACTGTGTCCTTAAGCAAGACACTTTATTTCACGTTGCTCCAGTCCACTGTGTCCTTAAGCAAGACACTTTATTTCACGTTGCTCCTGTCCACTGTGTCCTTAAGCAAGACACTTTATTTCACGCTGCTCCAGTCCACTGTGTCCTTAAGCAAGACACTTTATTTCACGTTGCTCCAGTCCACTGTGTCCTTAAGCAAGACACTTTATTTCACGTTGCTCCAGTCCACTGTGTCCTTAAGCAAGACACTTTATTTCACGCTGCTCCAGTCCACTGTCTCTTAAGCAAGACACTTTATTTCACGTTGCTCCAGTCCACTGTGTCCTTAAGCAAGACACTTTATTTCACGCTGCTCCAGTCCACTGTCTCTTAAGCAAGACACTTTATTTCACGTTGCTCCAGTCCACTGTGTCCTTAAGCAAGACACTTTATTTCACGTTGCTCCAGTCCACTGTGTCCTTAAGCAAGACACTTTATTTCACGCTGCTCCAGTCCACTGTCTCTTAAGCAAGACACTTTATTTCACGTTGCTCCAGTCCACTGTCTCTTAAGCAAGACACTTTATTTCACGTTGCTCCAGTCCACTGTCTCTTAAGCAAGACACTTTATTTCACGTTGCTCCAGTCCACTGTCTCTTAAGCAAGACACTTTATTTCACGCTGCTCCAGTCCACTGTCTCTTAAGCAAGACACTTTATTTCACGCTGCTCCAGTCCACTGTCTCTTAAGCAAGACACTTTATTTCACGTTGCTCCAGTCCACTGTGTCCTTAAGCAAGACACTTTATTTCACGTTGCTCCAGTCCACTGTGTCCTTAAGCAAGACACTTTATTTCACGCTGCTCCAGTCCACTGTCTCTTAAGCAAGACACTTTATTTCACGTTGCTCCAGTCCACTGTCTCTTAAGCAAGACACTTTATTTCACGTTGCTCCAGTCCACTGTCTCTTAAGCAAGACACTTTATTTCACGTTGCTCCAGTCCACTGTCTCTTAAGCAAGACACTTTATTTCACGCTGCTCCAGTCCACTGTCTCTTAAGCAAGACACTTTATTTCACGTTGCTCCAGTCCACTGTGTCCTTAAGCAAGACACTTTATTTCACGCTGCTCCAGTCCACTGTCTCTTAAGCAAGACACTTTATTTCACGCTGCTCCAGTCCACTGTCTCTTAAGCAAGACACTTTATTTCACGTTGCTCCAGTTCACTGTGTCCTTAAGCAAGACACTTTATTTCACGCTGCTCCAGTCCACTGTCTCTAAAGCAAGACACTTTATTTCACGTTGCTCCAGTCCACTGTGTCCTTAAGCAAGACACTTTATTTCACGTTGCTCCAGTCCACTGTCTCTTAAGCAAGACACTTTATTTCACGTTGCTCCAGTCCACTGTCTCTTAAGCAAGACACTTTATTTCACGTGGCTCCAGTCCACTGTATCCTTAAGCAAGACACTTTATTTCACGCTGCTCCAGTCCACTGTCTCTAAGACACTTTATTTCACGCTGCTCCAGTCCACTGTCTCTTAAGCAAGACACTTTATTTCACGCTGCTCCAGTCCACTGTCTCTTAAGCAAGACACTTTATTTCAAGTTGCTCCAGTCCACTGTGTCCTTAAGCAAGACACTTTATTTCACTCTGCTCCAGTCCACTGTCTCTTAAGCAAGACACTTTATTTCACGCTGCTCCAGTCCACTGTCTCTTAAGCAAGACACTTTATTTCACGCTGCTCCAGTCCACTGTCTCTTAAGCAAGACACTTTATTTCACGCTGCTCCAGTCCACTGTCTCTTAAGCAAGACACTTTATTTCACGCTGCTCCAGTCCACTGTCTCTTAAGCAAGACACTTTATTTCACGCTGCTCCAGTCCACTGTGTCCTTAAGCAAGACACTTTATTTCACGCTGCTCCAGTCCACTGTCTCTTAAGCAAGACACTTTATTTCACGCTGCTCCAGTCCACTGTGTCTTAAGCAAGACACTTTATTTCACGCTGCTCCAGTCCACTGTCTCTTAAGCAAGACACTTTATTTCACGTTGCTCCAGTCCACTGTCTCTTAAGCAAGACACTTTATTTCACGTTGCTCCAGTCCACTGTCTCTTAAGCAAGACACTTTATTTCACGTTGCTCCAGTCCACTGTCTCTTAAGCAAGACACTTTATTTCACGCTGCTCCAGTCCACTGTCTCTTAAGCAAGACACTTTATTTCACGTTGCTCCAGTCCACTGTCTCTTAAGCAAGACACTTTATTTCACGCTGCTCCAGTCCACTGTCTCTTAAGCAAGACACTTTATTTCACGTTGCTCCAGTCCACTGTGTCCTTAAGCAAGACACTTTATTTCACGTTGCTCCAGTCCACTGTCTCTTAAGCAAGACACTTTATTTCACGCTGCTCCAGTCCACTGTCTCTTAAGCATGACACTTTATTTCACGCTGCTCCAGTCCACTGTCTCTTAAGCAAGACACTTTATTTCACGCTGGTCCAGTCCACTGTCTCTTAAGCAAGACACTTTATTTCACGCTGCTCCAGTCCACTGTCTCTTAAGCAAGACACTTTATTTCACGCTGCTCCAGTCCACTGTCTCTTAAGCAAGACACTTTATTTCACGCTGCTCCAGTCCACTGTCTCTTAAGCAAGACACTTTATTTCACGCTGCTCCAGTCCACTGTCTCTTAAGCATGACACTTTATTTCACGCTGCTCCAGTCCACTGTCTCTTAAGCAAGACACTTTATTTCACGCTGGTCCAGTCCACTGTGTCCTTAAGCAAGACACTTTATTTCACGCTGCTCCAGTCCACTGTCTCTTAAGCAAGACACTTTATTTCACGCTGGTCCAGTCCACTGTGTCCTTAAGCAAGACACTTTATTTCACGTTGCTCCAGTCCACTGTGTCCTTAAGCAAGACACTTTATTTCACGTTGCTCCAGTCCACTGTCTCTTAAGCAAGACACTTTATTTCACGCTGCTCCAGTCCACTGTCTCTTAAGCAAGACGCTTTATTTCACGCTGCTCCAGACCACTGTCTCTTAAGCAAGACACTTTATTTCACGCTGCTCCAGTCCACTGTCTCTTAAGCAAGACACTTTATTTCACGCTGCTCCAGTCCACTGTCTCTTAAGCAAGACACTTTATTTCACGCTGCTCCAGTCCACTGTGTCTTAAGCAAGACACTTTATTTCACGTTGCTCCAGTCCACTGTCTCTTAAGCAAGACACTTTATTTCACGCTGCTCCAGTCCACTGTATCCTTAAGCAAGACACTTTATTTCACGTTGCTCCAGTCCACTGTGTCCTTAAGCAACACACTTTATTTCACGCTGCTCCAGACCACTGTCTCTTAAGCAAGACACTTTATTTCACGCTGCTCCAGTCCACTGTCTCTTAAGCAAGACACTTTATTTCACGCTGCTCCAGTCCACTGTCTCTTAAGCAAGACACTTTATTTCACGCTGCTCCAGTCCACTGTCTCTTAAGCAAGACACTTTATTTCACGCTGCTCCAGTCCACTGTCTCTTAAGCAAGACACTTTATTTCACGCTGCTCCAGTCCACTGTCTCTTAAGCAAGACACTTTATTTCACGCTGCTCCAGTCCACTGTCTCTTAAGCAAGACACTTTATTTCACGCTGCTCCAGTCCACTGTGTCTTAAACAAGACACTTTATTTCACGTTGCTCCAGTCCACTGTCTCTTAAGCAAGACACTTTATTTCACGCTGCTCCAGTCCACTGTATCCTTAAGCAAGACACTTTATTTCACGTTGCTCCAGTCCACTGTGTCCTTAAGCAAGACACTTTATTTCACGCTGCTCCAGACCACTGTCTCTTAAGCAAGACACTTTATTTCACGCTGCTCCAGTCCACTGTCTCTTAAGCAAGACACTTTATTTCACGCTGCTCCAGTCCACTGTCTCTTAAGCAAGACACTTTATTTCACGCTGCTCCAGTCCACTGTGTCTTAAGCAAGACACTTTATTTCACGTTGCTCCAGTCCACTGTCTCTTAAGCAAGACACTTTATTTCACGCTGCTCCAGTCCACTGTATCCTTAAGCAAGACACTTATTTCACGTTGCTCCAGTCCACTGTGTCCTTAAGCAAGACACTTTATTTCACGCTGCTCCAGACCACTGTCTCTTAAGCAAGACACTTTATTTCACGCTGCTCCAGTCCACTGTCTCTTAAGCAAGACACTTTATTTCACGCTGCTCCAGTCCACTGTCTCTTACGCAAGACACTTTATTTCACGCTGCTCCAGTCCACTGTGTCTTAAGCAAGACACTTTATTTCACGTTGCTCCAGTCCACTGTCTCTTAAGCAAGACACTTTATTTCACGCTGCTCCAGTCCACTGTATCCTTAAGCAAGACACTTTATTTCACGTTGCTCCAGTCCACTGTGTCCTTAAGCAAGACACTTTATTTCACGCTGCTCCAGACCACTGTCTCTTAAGCAAGACACTTTATTTCACGCTGCTCCAGTCCACTGTCTCTTAAGCAAGACACTTTATTTCACGCTGCTCCAGTCCACTGTCTCTTAAGCAAGACACTTTATTTCACGCTGCTCCAGTCCACTGTCTCTTAAGCAAGACACTTTATTTCACGCTGCTCCAGTCCACTGTCTCTTAAGCAAGACACTTTATTTCACGCTGCTCCAGTCCACTGTCTCTTAAGCAAGACACTTTATTTCACGCTGCTCCAGTCCACTGTCTCTTAAGCAAAACACTTTATTTCACGCTGCTCCAGTCCACTGTCTCTTAAGCAAGACACTTTATTTCACGCTGCTCCAGTCCACTGTGTCTTAAGCAAGACACTTTATTTCACGTTGCTCCAGTCCACTGTCTCTTAAGCAAGACACTTTATTTCACGCTGCTCCAGTCCACTGTATCCTTAAGCAAGACACTTTATTTCACGTTGCTCCAGTCCACTGTGTCCTTAAGCAAGACACTTTATTTCACGCTGCTCCAGACCACTGTCTCTTAAGCAAGACACTTTATTTCACGCTGCTCCAGTCCACTGTCTCTTAAGCAAGACACTTTATTTCACGCTGCTCCAGTCCACTGTCTCTTAAGCAAGACACTTTATTTCACGCTGCTCCAGTCCACTGTCTCTTAAGCAAGACACTTTATTTCACGCTGCTCCAGTCCACTGTCTCTTAAGCAAGACACTTTATTTCACGCTGCTCCAGTCCACTGTCTCTTAAGCAAGACACTTTATTTCACGCTGCTCCAGTCCACTGTGTCTTAAGCAAGACACTTTATTTCACGTTGCTCCAGTCCACTGTCTCTTAAGCAAGACACTTTATTTCACGCTGCTCCAGTCCACTGTATCCTTAAGCAAGACACTTTATTTCACGTTGCTCCAGTCCACTGTGTCCTTAAGCAAGACACTTTATTTCACGCTGCTCCAGACCACTGTCTCTTAAGCAAGACACTTTATTTCACGCTGCTCCAGTCCACTGTCTCTTAAGCAAGACACTTTATTTCACGCTGCTCCAGACCACTGTCTCTTAAGCAAGACACTTTATTTCACGCTGCTCCAGTCCACTGTCTCTTAAGCAAGACACTTTATTTCACGCTGCTCCAGACCACTGTCTCTTAAGCAAGACACTTTATTTCACGCTGCTCCAGTCCACTGTCTCTTAAGCAAGACACTTTATTTCACGCTGCTCCAGACCACTGTCTCTTAAGCAAGACACTTTATTTCACGCTGCTCCAGTCCACTGTCTCTTAAGCAAGACACTTTATTTCACGCTGCTCCAGTCCACTGTCTCTTAAGCAAGACACTTTATTTCACGCTGCTCCAGTCCACTGTCTCTTAAGCAAGACACTTTATTTCACGCTGCTCCAGTCCACTGTCTCTTAAGCAAGACACTTTATTTCACGCTGCTCCAGTCCACTGTCTCTTAAGCAAGACACTTTATTTCACGTTGCTCCAGTCCACTGTCTCTTAAGCAAGACACTTTATTTCACGCTGCTCCAGTCCACTGTCTCTTAAGCAAGACACTTTATTTCACGCTGCTCCAGACCACTGTCTCTTAAGCAAGACACTTTATTTCACGCTGCTCCAGTCCACTGTCTCTTAAGCAAGACACTTTATTTCACGCTGCTCCAGACCACTGTCTCTTAAGCAAGACACTTTATTTCACGCTGCTCCAGTCCACTGTCTCTTAAGCAAGACACTTTATTTCACGCTGCTCCAGACCACTGTCTCTTAAGCAAGACACTTTATTTCACGCTGCTCCAGTCCACTGTCTCTTAAGCAAGACACTTTATTTCACGCTGCTCCAGTCCACTGTCTCTTAAGCAAGACACTTTATTTCACGCTGCTCCAGTCCACTGTCTCTTAAGCAAGACACTTTATTTCACGTTGCTCCAGTCCACTGTCTCTTAAGCAAGACACTTTATTTCACGCTGCTCCAGTCCACTCTGTCCTTAAGCAAGACACTTTATTTCACGCTGCTTCAGTCCACTGTGTCCTTAAGCAAGACACTTTATTTCACGCTGCTCCAGTCCACTGTGTCCTTAAGCAAGACACTTTATTTCACGCTGCTCCAGTCCACTGTCTCTTAAGCAAGACACTTTATTTCACGCTGCTCCAGTCCACTGTGTCCTTAAGCAAGACACTTTATTTCACGCTACTCCAGTCCACTGTGTCCTTAAGCAAGACACTTTATTTCACGCTGCTCCAGTCCACTGTCTCTTAAGCAAGACACTTTATTTCACGCTGCTCCAGTCCACTGTCTCTTAAGCAAGACACTTTATTTCACGCTGCTCCAGTCCACTGTGTCCTTAAGCAAGACACTTTATTTCACGCTGCTCCAGTCCACTGTGTCTTAAGCAAGACACTTTATTTCACGTTGCTCCAGTCCACTGTGTCCTTAAGCAAGACACTTTATTTCACGCTGCTCCAGTCCACTGTCTCTTAAGCAAGACACTTTATTTCACGTTGCTCCAGTCCACTGTGTCCTTAAGCAAGACACTTTATTTCACGCTGCTCCAGTCCACTGTCTCTTAAGCATGACACTTTATTTCACGTTGCTCCAGTCCACTGTGTCCTTAAGCAAGACACTTTATTTCACGCTGCTCCAGTCCACTGTCTCTTAAGCAAGACACTTTATTTCACGCTGCTCCAGTCCACTGTGTCCTTAAGCAAGACACTTTATTTCACGTTGCTCCAGTCTACTGTCTCTTAAGCAAGACACTTTATTTCACGTTGCTCTAGTCCACCGTGTCCTTAAGCAAGACACTTTATTTCACGCTGCTCCAGTCCACTGTGTCCTTAAGCAAGACACTTTATTTCACGTTGCTCCTGTCCACTGTGTCCTTAAGCAAGACACTTTATTTCACGCTGCTCCAGTCCACTGTCTCTTAAGCAAGACACTTTATTTCACGTTGCTCCAGTCCACTGTCTCTTAAGCAAGACACTTTATTTCACGTTGCTCCAGTCCACTGTGTCTTAAGCAAGACACTTTATTTCACGTTGCTCCAGTCCACTGTGTCCTTAAGCAAGACACTTTATTTCACGTTGCTCCAGTCCACTGTGTCCTTAAGCAAGACACTTTATTTCACGTTGCTCCAGTCCACTGTGTCCTTAAGCAAGACACTTTATTTCACGCTGCTCCAGTCCACTGTGTCCTTAAGCAAGACACTTTATTTCACGCTGCTCCAGTCCACTGTCTCTTAAGCAAGACACTTTATTTCACGTTGCTCCAGTCCACTGTGTCCTTAAGCAAGACACTTTATTTCACGCTGCTCCAGTCCACTGTATCCTTAAGCAAGACACTTTATTTCACGCTGCTCCAGTCCACTGTATCCTTGAGCAAGACACTTTATTTCACGCTGCTCCAGTCCACTGTATCCTTAAGCAAGACACTTTATTTTACGTTGCTCCAGTCCACTGTCTCTTAAGCAAGACACTTTATTTCACGCTGCTCCAGTCCACTGTCTCTTAAGCAAGACACTTTATTTCACGCTGCTCCAGTCCACTGTCTCTTAAGCAAGACACTTTATTTCACGTTGCTCCAGTCCACTGTGTCTTAAGCAAGACACTTTATTTCACGCTGCTCCAGCCCACTGTGTCCTTAAGCAAGACACTTTATTTCACGTTGCTCCAGTCCACTGTGTCTTAAGCAAGACACTTTATTTCACGCTGCTCCAGTCCACTGTGTCCTTAAGCAAGACACTTTATTTCACGTTGCTCCAGTCCACTGTGTCTTAAGCAAGACACTTTATTTCACGCTGCTCCAGTCCACTGTGTCTTAAGCAAGACACTTTATTTCACGCTGCTCCAGTCCACTGTGTCCTTAAGCAAGACACTTTATTTCACGTTGCTCCAGTCCACTGTGTCTTAAGCAAGACACTTTATTTCACGCTGCTCCAGTCCACTGTCTCTTAAGCAAGACACTTTATTTCACGTTGCTCCAGTCCACTGTCTCTTAAGCAAGACACTTTATTTCACGCTGCTCCAGTCCACTGTGTCTTAAGCAAGACACTTTATTTCACGTTGCTCCAGTCCACTGTGTCCTTAAGCAAGACACTTTATTTCACGTTGCTCCAGTTCACTGTGTCTTAAGCAAGACACTTTATTTCACGCTGCTCCAGTCCACTGTGTCTTAAGCAAGACACTTTATTTCACGTTGCTCCAGTCCACTGTGTCCTTAAGCAAGACACTTTATTTCACTTTGCTCCAGTCCACTGTGTCCTTAAGCAAGACACTTTATTTCACGTTGCTCCAGTCCACTGTGTCCTTAAGCAAGACACTTTGTTTCACGCTGCTCCAGTCCACTGTATCCTTAAGCACGACACTTTATTTCACGCTGCTCCAGTCCACTGTCTCTTAAGCAAGACACTTTATTTCACGCTGCTCCAGTCCACTGTGTCCTTAAGCAAGACACTTTATTTCACGCTGCTCCAGTCCACTGTATCCTTAAGCAAGACACTTTATTTCACGCTGTTCCAGTACACTGTGTCCTTAAGCAAGACACTTTATTTCACGTTGCTCCAGTCCACTGTGTCCTTAAGCAAGACACTTTATTTCACGCTGCTCCAGTCCACTGTGTCCTTAACAAGACACTTTATTTCACGCTGCTCCAGTCCACTGTGTCCTTAAGCAAGACACTTTATTTCACGTTGCTCCAGTCCACTCAGCTGGAAAGAAATAAGTTGTACCTGTAATTAGAAGAGACAGCATTGTCATATTTTGTGTCACGCTGATCTCCCCAAGAATTACGTTAAGGGTACGTACACGTGTCTGTGGAATTCTCAGCCACTTGCACTTGTGGAATGCTCAGCCACGAGCAGGCTGTTGTGTTGATCATACCAACTGGAACACTCGTCGTCGCAACCGACGGAATGCCAGTTATCATTGTCATAATTATCACGAAATCATTACTTGGTTTGGCAAAGACGTTAGAGCGTCGGATGAAATATATGGCAGTATTTCACTACGACACAGTAGGTTGTGAGTTCGAATCCCGTCCAGGTAAAATATTTCCCTTTCATCCTTCAAAGCGTCGACTGTAAAATAGAATCCCAGTCATGTACTGGGGTAGATTTAATCGACTTTGGCACACCTCTATATTGCAGCCCTATATATATATATATCACATAAGAAACGGAGAATCAGTGTTGCGACGAATAAAATTTATTAGACATATTACGATCGTTTCTCTGGCGACCAGCTCGAGGGACGATTGATGTAATGATCGAACCTGACTCCGAAATCGCAAGGTCGTCAGATACGTCTCGATATACATACATATATATATATATATATATATATATATATATATATATATATGTGTATATATATATATATATGCATATATATATGCATATATACATATGCATATATATATGCATATATACATATATATATATATATATCTACATATACACACGCATATGTATATACCATTTTGTTATAAACATATACATATATATAACGAAGGAAGTGTGGTAAGGAACCAGGTGGACCATAACGCACCCGAGTACTCGATACTGTGGGTAGTAGAGTGGGTAATAGGGAAAGATTCAGGACCCCGACGGCAGAGCTCTGGCCCTTTCAACAGCTTGTTCAGAACTATATGTCTTTGTATATATATATTGTGTATGTATATATTATATATGTATATGTATGTATGTATATATATCTATATATCGGTATATATATATATATATATATATATATATATATATATATATATATATACATATATATATATATGTGTATGTATGAATATATGTATATATGTAACATATATGTGCATGAGTATGTATGAGTCTGTCTATCAATCTATCTATTTCTCTCTCTCTCTCTCTCTCTCTCTCTCTCTCTCTCTAATATATATATATATATGTGTGTGTGTGTGTGTGTGTGTGTGTGTGTGTGTGTGTGTGTGTGTGTGTATATACTTATATATATAAAGACAACTAGCATAATGTTGTTTTAACGAAAGTTTTTTTTTCTTTATGTTCACGTCTATTTCCTTTACTACCACCACTACTACTACTACCACTACTACTACTACTGTCGATCCTTTCATTCTCGTCACACCAGTGTAGTGTTTATTATGACTGGTGTTGTTCTTACTGTACGCCACTAGGCCTGTGGTCGCCTGTTTCTGCAACAGGCAACATATCCACCCTAACAAACCACGTTGTTAGACACAAGGTTGAGGGTTTTAGCTGTTGTTTTGTGGTCAGGTGCAGTAATATATAGGGGGTGGGTTAATATAGAGACAAGAAGCACAGCTTCCTTCTCTCTCACCCTCTCTCTCACCCACTCTCTCTCTCTCTCCTACTATACATACATACTTCTTACGTCTAACTCTTCCTTACTATATATGTGTATACACACAACACAACTGTTCTCACTCTCTCTTCGGTTTATGCATATATATATATATATATATATATATAACTTGACGTTACTATCCCTAAAATCTCTCTCTCGATATATATATATATATATATATATATATATATATATATATATATATATATATAATGACACTTGTCTAATTCTTCCGTATTAAACACACACACATACATACACACCCACGGCACTAAGAGAATAAACGTCGAGGAAGGAGGGATTCATTTATCTCCTCCTCCTCTCACCCACTCTATACACACACACACATACACATACACACATTTATATATGTATATATAAAGATATATTGCAGTTAATTTGTTTGTTTTAGACAAACATGTGGAGAAGGTGGAGGCTTGGACAATGATATTTCCCGCTTTATATAATATTGGTGAAACAGAGCAACTCTCTTAAACAGTGTCTATATAGACTCAGAAGACACAAACACAGACACATATATATAGAGAGAGAGACTTATATACTACATATATATAGTTATGGAGTTCAATACTAGCTTACGGCTTTTTAACATTATCCTTTTATTGTTTCTTACAAACTTCCAGGTAAGTTTACCTTTCATTCATATTATCTTTCCTTTATTTATTTCTATTTGTCTTTCTCTCTTTCTATCTTTTCTTCTTCTAATTTTCTGTCTCTTTCGAAACTTTCTGTTTGTTTTCTTTATCTCTTTCTTCTTTCTTATCTTCTTTATTTCTTAGTTTATTTACTTCGCTGTCTCTTTTTCTTTCTCTGTAACGTTCTCCCTGTGTGTGTGTATGTTTATATATATATATATATGTGTGTGTGTGTGTGTAGTAAGATTGCTTGGATGCGTCCATAGGCGGTATGCCGGTTGAGCACTCAATGCGCTTTCGGAGCAGAGTATGATAATATGGAAAACTAAGAATCAGTGATGCATCGGAACACAATTTATTACGTATTACAAAATACGTATAAATTTGTGTTCCGACGCATCACTGATTCTTCGTTTATATATATATATATATATATAATGTGAGTGCCGGGTTCAATCGGGGGTAACCACAGTAAGTAAGGTACTCAATACATTAGTAGAGTGTAAACATTATGTTTCATACAGAACTAGAACTATTTCATTAAAAAATAAATCTTCAGGAAAGCCTGAAGATTTTTTTTTATGAAACAGTTCTAGTCCTGTAGAAGCCAGTTCTATATTAAACATGATATATAATGTAATCACATATAAACGTGCTTGCACATACAATTTAGTTATATTGTGATTAATATATATTAATTAGTATTTAATGATATTTAATTGTATTGGATAACAGATAATTGATATAGGTGTTAGTAAAAGTATGAATGTTATCATATTCAAATTTACAGTCCATTGCCGGGATAAACCCCCAGCTATTGCTGTTTTTTTTTTTGTTTTTTTTTAACTGAGTATATATGTGGAGACGCGTGGCCTAGTGGTAAAGGTGTCGGACTAGTGACATAATGTCGTGGGTTCGAATCCTGGGCTGGGTTGTGTATTGTGTTCTTGAGCAATACACTTCATTTTTAAGTTGCCCCAATATACTCGGCTGAAAAGAAAATTAATACCAGCAATAGTTGGGGTTTTAACCCTGTGATGGACTGGTGTCCTGTCCAGGGGGCCGTTATGTCACGGAAACTGGAATAAGTTCCGGGCTTGAGACAGACTTTAGATATGTCTATGAAGGGCGGTGGATTAGCGGAATTGGTAGATCGTCTGACAACATATAGTTACGGCCTTTTATGTTCTGAGTTCAAATCCCGTCGAAATTAGCTCTGCCTTTCATCTTTACGGAGTCGATAAAATAAAGTACCAGAAATGCACTGGGGTCGATTTAATCAACTTTCCCCTTCCCTTCAAATTTGTGGTCATGTGCTAAGAGCAGAAACTATTATATGCCTATACGTTCTAGAGTTCAAACCCCACTCAGTGGGTGCTAGTTTGTCTCCCATCCCAACGAAAGTGGACAAAATAATTACGAATCATATATTGGGATAGGTTTAATCGAATACACCCTCACCCACCACCGTTGTAATTTAAATAGTTAGCACACACGAACCAGTTCCAAATCTTAACTGAACAGAAATATATCTAACATAGGCCTGTTGGTGCAGTATGGCCGAATGGTTAAGGAATTCCCTTCACAATCATTAGGTTCACGTTTGTAGCCCACGGATCGACCCATGACTTATCAGTAAAATTGGGTCTACGAAAACTGTGAGGAAGCCCGTCGGATACATTATACTTGTAATTCAAAAGCCAGTCATGACACACGCTGTGTCCCGCTGAATCTCTCTGCGATTTATATTAAGGGTACATGTATATGTGGAATGCTCAGCCACCTACACGTTAGTTTCATGTGCTGGTTGTTCCATTCATCAAACAACTGGAATAGTAAACAACGAGACTGACGGAGATCCATTCATTCATTATTTTAACTAATAGTGATACTGAAAGCAGTGCTGAACTTACCTATGAACTAAGCTAAGCTAAAGCTTAGGGTCACACACCCCCGGGGTCTTATTTTTTTTAAATATATCTTTTCTTAATCATTAGTTGTTTTATTCTTTAATACTAAATAATCTCGAATTATATATAACAAAAATACCTATACTCTCCCAATGTATTGAGTTCTCTTTAACTGTGGTTACTACCCGACACAACTCGGGAACACACACACACACACACACACACATATATATATATATATATATATATATATATATATATATATATATATAGGAAGAGTCAGGTCCTGACTCTTTTCCTATTACCCACTCTACTTCTCTATGTATCGAGTACTCTGGTGAGTTATGGTCCACTTGGTTTCTTACCACACCTTCTTTGTTATATATATATATATATATATATATATATATACACACACATATATATATATATATATATATGTGTGTGTGTGTGTGTATGTGTGTACATTATTTAATTTCGTAATCATTAATAAATATTAATCATATATAATTATTTTAAAAGATTTTT
The DNA here is from genome assembly GCA_964016885.1 of Eledone cirrhosa. Taxonomy (NCBI): domain Eukaryota; kingdom Metazoa; phylum Mollusca; class Cephalopoda; order Octopoda; family Eledonidae; genus Eledone; species Eledone cirrhosa. The sequence continues at coordinate 19,569,713 of OZ024742.1, forward strand.
ACCCTAATGGTTTTTAAAGAAGGGCCTCAAATTTCATACAGTTTAGGACCTCAGCTGAAGAAAGTCCGACCCAAGCTGAAAGAACAAATTAGAAAATAGACTTGAGATCGGCTCGCAGCCTCCGTTTATCTGATTGGGATAGATTCAATCGAATATACCCCCTTCCCTCGCTATCACTGTAGTTTAAATAGTAAGCACCTACCACAAGTATTAACACCACAACATCACAACAAATACTATTGTTTGTTTGTTTTTTTCTTTTTTCAACTTATTTTCAGTGAGTCGTGAGTTCAAAGTTCGAGGTTCAAATCCATTGTAGAATAACCTTAGCCTCTTCTTAGTTGCCCTTACTTCCTATAACCCTGTGTGTGTGTGTGTGTGTGTGTGTGTGTGTTCATACTCTGGTTTCACTCACGAGGTTGTGGCCATGCTGGATCACCGCCTTGAATTAGTCTGGATCTTATCGACATCAATACTTTCTTTATCGATCCCAGTTTTGTGAATCCGCTAATTTACTGGACACACACACGCACACACAGACATACACACACCTCTGCAGTTTCCGTCTACCACGTCCAAACTATTGGTCAACCCTATACTTCAGTAGGGAACACTTGTCCAAGGTGCCGCGTAACAGGACTAAACCCAGAATCAGACAGTTACAAAGTGAACACCTTAACCACACATGCCTGCTCATATATATCTTTATCCCTTCATATATAAATGACTTCTACAGAACTAGAACTGTTTCATTCGTATGAAATCATCAGGATTTTCTTTGTGATTTCATAAATATACCTTTGCTCTACTAACGTATTGAGAAACCTTTTTTAACTGTCGTCTCCTCCTGATACCTATCGGGAATCCACCTATAATTATGTGTATATATCAGACCTGTCAACACTCCCCCTCCGACGGGGAGATCTCCCACCCACTTTAGTGTGGGTGAGAGATGTCTTCTCTTGTGAAATGAGTATAGCTTTTATTATGTAAAATCTCCCCATTTTGCCTCATTTCTCCCCGTTTTCGGGCACTTTTCATGGTATTCCCCGTTTGGGTTTTTAGAGGTTGGCAGGTCTGCTATATATATATATATTTATATATATATAGAAGGACTAGCGTCCGAAACGTTAAGACCCTCTTCCTGCCATATCAAGCAGCGTTAACCTAATATATCCCTTCCATATACTGTACCGATTGTGTTGTTATTTCTGTTTACCTTTTACATACATATATATTATATATATATATATACTGTATATATATATATATATATATATAACGAAGTGGAAGGGGGGCTGAAAAGTTAATATGAGGGGGGATTATTCGCGACCCTAGATAAATTAATTAGATTTCCATTTTTAATAAATTGAAACTGAAACAACACTGTTTTCAATATCTCGAATGTGAAACAACAAATAATGTCAAATGTAAACAAAATGTATTTATACACTTAGTCAAATGTCAACGAAATGTATTTATATATCTAAAAATAAAGTATTACAGCTGTAAATCCCGTTACCCTGAAACGATGTGACTGTGCGCTTTAAAAGTTCGTTTTTAAAGCATGTGGTCCCGGGATCGTTCCCACTGCATGGCACACATGTGCAAAGTTTTCAGCTTTAACCACCATTTTGTTCACAGCCTTGTGTGTGAAATATGGTAGATGGGAACTCTGTAAAAGCTTGCCGTGTGTATTTGTTTACGTCTACAGTTTCGAAACAGTGTCTTCTTTTCCTTTTTTCTTCGCCCACTTAGTCTTGAATATCGTGTGGGGACAGTCCTCAGACACTCCTTCTAACGGCTCCTGTCAGAAGCCATGCAGCCGTCTCCAATTGATTCGACTGGATCCCTAAGCGAGACCAGCCAAGCTCATGGATGTTATCCAACCTTCTTGCTGGGGGGGGGAGTCTGGCCCTGGGTCTCCTGTCCCTTGGTTTCGCCCTTAAAATAAT
>OZ024742.1:19581667-19586667 GCA_964016885.1 Eledone cirrhosa
CCTTCACATATATATGGTGTCTTCAGAAATAATAATAAATTATACATACCAACACGCATATATATCCTAGAAACGATCGTAAAATGATGAATTTTTTAATATAAGGAACTTGTTCTTTGTTTTTATTCATTGATATATATATAATATATATATATATATATATATATATATATATATATGGGTGGGAGTGGGGTGTCTGTGCGTTCTCTGTTTTCTATGTCCCGTATTCTAGCGGTTTGACAAATAGTGATCGATAAAATAAGTGCCAGACTTGAAAACAAAATGAGTTCTGAACACGATATGATCGATTATATCCCTTGGAGATCATGCCCCAACATGGGCCTAGTCTAATTACTGAAATCAAGTAAAAGAAGGAAAGAATAAGGGAATACATAGTGAGAGAATCGCTATCACATCACTTAGAGTTTAAAGGTCTGTTTGTTGTTTTAGAAGGTGAAATACAAGGAGGTAGAGGTGGTGGTGGTGGTGGATGTTGTGGAGGTGGTGGTGGTATTGGAGGTAGTGGTGGTGGTGTAGGTAGAGGTAGTGGTGGTGGTGGTTGTGGTGGCATAGAAACTAGTTATTCATCTAATGTTTCATCCGTCTAGGTTTAATACAATATCAGAGGCTAACTGGGAGTTGGTGGTTAAAATTAGTTGAAAAGATGAAAGGTTTCTCCAGTTGTTTAACAAATGGTGTGGAATATCTTCATTTATTTTAATTACTTCGCGGCAATTTCATTTGATCAAATAAAAAAGCAGTGGTTTACAAAACAAGAGGGGCGTTTAAGTAAAGAACACCAATTAATTATCTTGCAAACTTGCTAATTATTCGCTACCTAATTAATAAAAAAAGCATAAAACATAAGGAATACGTTTGAACTAAGTAATTCTTCCTTCAACACATATAAAGGAAGTGTGAATCATAACGGAGTACTTTTTAACTATTTCTATAATTTCTTCCATCAATGCATGACAGAGAGAGAATTAAAGACTGTTTCCTTTCTTAAACCATAAAATATTGACAATTCTCCATTCTTTGAAAATATTTATTATTACTCACCAAAATAATTCTTCAAAACATAATTAGTTGCAGCGGATGTGGCTGACTTCTCATTGCATTGCTATCGCCATCTTGTCCGCGGGGCACATTGTGATATACTGCCTAGCTAAGGGTGCAGAGATTGCTCTGTGATATGGAAGGGCTGATGCAGTGGATGGCACTGGCTATTGCCCAAGGCAATGCTATCGCCATCTTGTTAACGGGGCACAGCTAGCTAAGGGTATAGAATTTGCCCGCTCCTCTCCTTTTGTTTTAATTATTTAATATTTTCTCTTGGTCCCCGGGATTTGTGGAAGGGGAAATTGTCCTGGTAGAGGTGTTATTGATAACTGAACAATTCTGGTCTCTTGGGGGTACTAGTTCAGTCTTCTTCCTTGAGTATAAGGTAGGTGTTAGTTGGTGGAACGGTGGGGGAGTGGTCCCTCCTTCTTCCTTGAGTATATAGTAGGTGCTAATTGGTGGAAGAGTAGGAGATTGGTCCCTTCTTCCTTGAGTATAAGGTAGGTGTTAGTTAGTGGAAGGGTAGAGGAGTAGTCCCTTCTTACTTGAGTATAAGGTTAGTTGGTGGCAGGGTAGGGGAGTGGTCCCTCCTTTTACCTTGAGTATAAAGGAGGTGTTAGTTGGTGGCAGGGGTGCCACTAGATTACTCATTCTTATTTCATGTCCAATGTTCCAACATTCAGGTTCTCTATATTTACAGTTTAATTTCCTGTTTGTTTAGCCTCCCAACATCGCATTGGTTCTCCCTCATTTCTCTCTTGATGGATGCATGTGTGTGCGCGTCTATATATATTGTGTGTGTGTGTGTGTGTGTGTGTGTGTGTGTGTGTGTGTGTGTGTGTGTGTGTGTGTGTGTGTGTATATGGCTGGATATATGGAGAGATATATATATATATAGAGAGAGAGAGAGAGAGATGGACGTATATATGTGTATATGGACATACATAGGTATATCATGTATTTAGGTATGGGTATAAGTATCTAAGTACACACGCACGTGTGTGTGTCTGTCTGTATGTGTGTGTTCTAGTTTTATTATTTTATAAAGGGTTTTATTTTCAGGGTGGTGGATTGGCAGTATCGGTAGAGGGTCGGACGCCATGCTTTGCAGCATAGAGTTACGGCCCTTGCCATTCTGAGTTCAAATCCCGCCGAGGTTAACTTTGCCTTTCATCCTTATGGGGTCGATAAAATAAAGTATCAGTAATACACTGGGTAATTGCTGGCCTTGTGCCAAAAGTAGAAACAATTATTTTATAAATTTTCGCCAATAGAGCGAAAGAGCCGGTTTCTAACATAGAAACAAGACTCTTTCATTGTAATTTAGACCAGGTTCTCTCACCCTGGTCCATGTGGACCACTAGTGGTCCACAGGAAAATTCAGGTGGTTCACAGAAAATTTTCAATAGCAAATTTTTTTTTGCTCCATGCATTTGACTTAAAGCGCTGTTCTTATTCTTCGCATAAGTACGACTTCAACTGTTTATTTGCGTAGATTTTTAGGCACTGCGACATGATAATAGCATTTTCTAATTCATTAAAAAAAAACATCTACTGATGCTTATAAGTAGTAGTTCTATTACAAAAGATTTAAAAGTTTAGGTGGTCCACAGGAAACAAATTACTTATTTTGGTGGTCCACAGCGAAAAAAAGGTTGAGAACCCCTGATTTAGACAGCATCAACTCGGTAAATACGTATGTCTGCATGTAATTTTGTGTATATGAGCAGGTATGGGTGTTATTTTGTGTGGAAGTGTATGTTTTGAATTACATGTGCACACGTGTATATGTTTTTGTATCTGTACATGTGTACATTGCAGCTATTACATGCTGAATTTCTGAAATATTTTACATATTTTTACCTGTTCCATTAAAGAATTGTACTTGTAATTTCCTAACAAGCCGTGTTCTTTCTGGTTCTGTAAAGCCTAGTTTCTCAAGATTTGTACTTTTCTTGTCATCACAGGCGGCTCGCCTTACTGAGGCGTCAAGTGATGCCTGTGAGGGTGCCTGGTTGTTTCAGTGCCTTAGCCTCACCATCACCCGTGCTAATGTTGCGATCATGTTGGCTTGCCTCAGTGTTCCGTTGACTCTTATGATGTGCAGCCGATTGTCGCACTTGGTGGTGAATTGATGGTCGTTTTTTTTAATCTTATATATTTGTGTATTGACTATATTATTCGTGTCTATTTTCATTCTATAAGAATTATAAATAATTTGTAATGTTATTTATACAACAATAAAGGATTGGTTTGCTAAAAAAGTTGATAATATATTCAAGAGCCCCAATTACCATAGGTACAAATCTAAAGGAATCTATGTTGACAAAAATAGGGGTTCTTTAATCTTACTTATTTCTGAGTATGGAACCTGTGTTGATTTCTAGAAATATCATCAGTCCGAGTTTCAAATCTGTGTGAAACCAAGTCCTCATCTATTCCTGCTCTAAAATATCAAACAAATATTTTTCGTATCATATTCTACCGCAACAACTTGGATATTTAATCCCCTACCGTCACAAAAATACACCCCTTTTCCACATCAAGTGTTGCACTGAGATTGTCATGGTCATAAGCAGTACTGGACTTACCTATAAACTAAATAAGCTCTAGCTTAGGGTCACACACCCTCGGGGGCCTCATGTTTTAAAATATTTTTATTTTATCATTTATCATTAGTTTTTATTCTTTAACACTAAATCATAAACAATTACACACACACACACACATACACACACACACATTTATGAGTAAATTTTACTCATTTACTAGATGTATTTTAGGATCAGGCACAGCCAATATGTAGTAAATATATATATATATATATAATATAAGATCAAAAGATGGTTAAAGGAGTTCCATGTATTTTATTATGCGCATTTCAAAAACAAACATCATCATGCAATAATATTTGTCTTTTCATCAGATAAAACAGGAGAACATGATATGAAGGCTAAAAAACACTTGTGGATAGTGCAGTTTTAAATCAACATATCAACATATCATTGCATGATGATGTTTGTTTTTGAAATGCGCATAATAAAATACATGGAACTCCTTTAACCATCTTTTGATCTTATATTATGCATACTCCAGTCCTACAAACTGTAGAGTGCTTCTTATCCGATATCTGCATTGCTTTATTGTACTACAATAAAACTCACCTCCTACATATATATATATATATATATATATATATATATATATATATATATATATATATATATATATAATGACGAAACATAAGTCAATTGCATGAACTCATAATCCTTTATTTACTGCTATATATATTTCGATGATAGCCATTGAATGGCTATGACCTCATCAGGCAGTTAGTCAGTTCTTAGATATGCCAGCTCTGTGTTTATAGTGTTGATGGTATCAGAGCCTTGGGACATATATATATATATTATTTATACTTTATCATTACCATTAATAAAAAAAAATCTAAATTTTTTGAGAAGGGCCCCAAATATTATATAGTTTAGGGTCTCAGCAGGGGAAAACCAGCCTTTGTCGTAGGTCTATCTTCTGTAACAGGGTTTGATCTGGGGCTAAATAACCTAAGCAAGCCGTATGTTTTTATCCCCACTGTCTCAAAAATACGTCTTTTTCCACATCTCCATGTGTTTCCAATTCTACTTCCACTTGATGATAAATACAGATTTATCATTTTCAAGAGAACCTGGCTCTCCCTTCTGGTATAAAACCAAGTAGATATTCTTGTCAAACTTTATAAAACCCATGTTTTATGTCTGTTTAGTCTTATCATATTTTCTCTCCTCAAACACAGTTATCTTATATAAGCTACCTAATCTAAAATATTCAGTTTAATTGACAATGGCGTCTTGTACAAGGTTTCTTTTCCCTGTTAATTTCTCCTGGTCCTATCTGTTCCACCCCTTAACTGTGGTACTTAACTGAACAGTTCTCTAAAA
>OZ024742.1:19590533-19595533 GCA_964016885.1 Eledone cirrhosa
CTCACTCTCAATGATCATCTCCACACATCTTTTCACAGCAAAATCAATGTTAATGGATGGGTACAGTGACACCACATCCATGCTGCCTATTATGCAGTTGGATAGGCTCCTGTTTTTGTTGCACTCACTGATTCTGCTGAGGAGGTCCTCTGTACTTTCACATACATCTGGGGACATCTTGATTATGGGGCGTATAACCATTGAGAGGAAGTAGGAGATCCTGTAGTTGCTAGCTATATTAGCTCCGCATACAGGTCTTGTTGGTGGTCCTATTGTCGGGTCGTCGACTGTCTTGTGGTCTTTGCGGAGCCCATACAAGGGTGGTATGCCATTGTTAGACGCCTGGAAGTTGTTGGCAGTGCGTCTGCTTGGCTTTAGGATGTCAGTCCACATCATCATGTGAGCGTTGAGGATTTTTTCTCTCCCATCGTGTGTTAGTTGTGCAACTTCGCTCGTGTTGGTGATGTGGGGTTGCATTGCCTCGATGTAGTTCGGCATGCTATCTATTGACATCCTACCAGACTTATCTGTGGGTAGACACACTACCTCACCATCCCTTGTGCGCTGCTTGAGGCTAACCAAGCCTTCTACAGGTTTTATCCCAAGTTGTTGGGCCTCTGGTCTGCTCTGTCTCATAGTGTACCTGTCTACTACTTGTCTAATCTTATTTCTAGCTATGGTGAACTGTGCCTCCGTCTCGTCATCTATTTGTTGTGGTATGCAAACTCTTTTATTAAAGGGTAACCTCGTAGGATAGATATTACCCATCTTATATGTTTTGTCAGCTGGGTTGAAAAATAGTTTCTCTAAGGGGTTGTCGTTATTTCTATCGTCATAGTTGTGTGTGTTGCTATTATTGTTATCATGGTGGTTGTTGTTGTTTCTATCCTTAGCATTAATATTATTATTGTTATGATTGCTAGATGTATTGTTGTTTACTTCACCGTTATTGTTGTTGTTACTGCTATTTCTACCATTGTGGTTGTTACTATTATTATGTTTCTTGTTTTTGTTGATGTTGCTACATGTACTATTTCCATTATTACCACTGTGGTTATTGTTGTTGTTGTTGTTCGTATTGTTACCGTTATTACTACTGTGGTCACTGTTGCTGTGTCTGTGGTTAACGTTTCTATTATTATTATTATTGTGGTTGTTGTTGTTCTGTCTATCGCTAGTATTATTACCATTATCACTATTTCTCACTTTCCTGCCATTGTTATGGTTATGGCTGTTATTTCTATACCCAGAGTTATTGTTTATATTACTACTACCGTTATTATTGTTGTTGTTGTTTACCTTTGCATTCCAACGTATTTTTGTGAAACACTTTTCCAGCTCCGTTTTGCATTCCATAGGATTAATCTTTTTGTAGATGGCAAATTTTGGTGGTAACTTTAGGATTTGTTGTTCTTGTTCACTGATTAAAGTGTTCCCATAGATATTTACTGTGTGGTCATTGGTAAATTCTTCCGGTAGTTTTACATCACTCATACGGATGTTGTCGATGTTATCTGGGTATTTTTGAGAATATTCGATTTTCCTTTCTTGTAGTTTTTTCTTATTCATCCATTCTAATTTCTTCTTGAAATGCCTACAGCATTCGTTTTGAGCATATTTCGTTTCGCGTCGGATGACGCTCATGAAGTCATCTCTCTCGTTTGCTGTGATGAGATTTCGGATTTCCTTACCGTTGATGCGTTTTTGTCTGTAGAGTGCGTTGACTTTTGTGTATGTTGTTCTTTTCATATTAACTGTTATTGTGTGTTTTAGCCGTTCAGCTTGTGTTTTGTTCAATAATAAATTATTTACTTGTTTTGATATGTTTGTTGTGTATGTTTTGGAGGAAACACAGTGTTTTAAGAAGCGGATTTGTTCTGTTGTTATTGTAGTTTTTATATAACAGAAAACAGTGTCTTTCAATAACCTTTCAGCTTGGCACAAGCTAATGCCATAGCGGCGATGAATTAGTTTTGCGAGGTTTTTTATATGAAATCGTGTGTCGAAACAGATATTGTTATATTTGGGGAGGGTCATATTTGCGTAATATTGCCAGAATTAATAACAGAACACACTCACTGTTTGGTTGGTTTTCGCTTCTCGCTGTCTTTTATATATATATATCTGCGATCTAACTTACTCGGTCCTCAATGTTGCCATTGACTGACCGGCGGTCAAAAATAATACAGATACAATATAGACAAACACATATATATATAGTTTACATAAATCTTTCGTTGCACATCTGCAACATCGTCAGTGGTGTTATATTCATTGTTCCTCCTGTTGTGTTGTATGTCTACGCCATTTTTTTTGTTCAGTCTGTCTATATATTTATTTATTTATTTGCTTGTTTGTTTATCTTATTTTATTTTGTCTTCTTTGCGCATGCGTTTGCGTGTGTGTATAGTGTGTGATGTGTGACTAGTGTGTATAGTGTTGTGTCTGCTGGGTGACTAGTGTGTGTTTATGTGCTTGTGTATGTATTTATTTATCTTATTTTATTTAATTTAATTTACTTATTTATTTATACTTCTCTTAGGTCAGTGTTGTTTGTTTGGGTGTTGTTGTTGTTCCACTCATTCTTTCTGTTTAGCTTTGGTCTTCTAATTTCTATTTCACTGGCCTCTCTGATTTGCCTATCTGCTGGGTCATTCCTATGTTTAGATATTATTCTAATTTCTATGTTGTCTATGTTACCGTCATGATGTTGTCTAGCATGTTCGTATAGTACTGACCCGTTTTTTCGTCCTTTTAGTTCCCCCCAGTGTTGGTCTATCCTTTCACCTATGCTACGAGCTGTCTCACCTACGTATGTTGTTGTCGTGTTTCTGCAAGTACCCTCTGTACATCTTATGCTATAGACTACGTTTCTAGTTTTACAGTTTATCCGGGGGTTCACCTTACATATGATACATTTCCTATTGGTACAGTGGGTTTTCTTAAAAGGGTAGGTTTTGCTGATCAGGGATTTTATGGTGGTTCCTGGCTTTTCTACCACCTTTATTTTTAAGTGGGTCTTTCTCAGGGCCTTTCTACACTGGTTAGCTAATTTCCCTCCAGGGGTGGCGTCCACAAACATGACACTCTGATATCTCCTCTGGTTGTCGTACCATGATGTGGCCTTCCCTATCTTATGTCTAGCCCTATCTAAGCTATTCCATGATTTGCTCCTGTATAGTGGGTAAATTCCTTTCATGTCCAGTTCTATGAGGGTCTTATACTTTTCCATGGCTCCTTCGTATACTCTGACTCTGTCTCTTTGGTTGTAGCCAGAGAACTGCATGCGGTTGATGAAGTGTTGGATGTGTCCTTCCATTTCTGTTGGGTCGCACATGCTGGACACATTCTTCATCACTCGTACCAAATCTGCGATCAGAATATTAAACTTAGCACTACTGGACATTGCTGAGTTTTTGAGTATCAGGTATTTGGAGGCCATGGGTTTAGCATAGTGTGAGTGGAGAATTTGGGCTCTCTCGTCTATAGTGTTAATCCAGAGTTCTGTGTCTAATACAGGTAGTCTATTGTTAGGGTGTTTGGAAGGGAAGTCTATAGTTACAGTTATACTCTGGTGTATGGAATTAGCTATCTGCTGGATGCTTTCCATCGTGCTACGTTCTAAATCAAACTTGTTAGTGCTCTCTAGTGGGGGTGTTCTTATAACTATATTGATATCGTCTACATAACGAGAGTACATGATGAGGTCTATGGAGCTTTCATTAAGGAGATCTTTAAGTCTCCTTTCCCACCATACCATGAAAAGGTTGGCAACATCGCCAGCTATGCTGACGCCGATGGCTGCTCCCTCATTTTGGGTGTAGATTTTCTCATTGAACTTAAATATGTGGCCCTTTAGGGTAGTTTTGATACTAGCCCCTATTGCATGTGCGACCATTTTTCTTACCTGATCAGTGTTTTGGGGGGTCCGTATAGCTTTGGTCCACCCAATCCACCTTCCTATGGGAGTCTTTTTAGCCATTGAGGTTATGGTGGGGGGTCTACCTCTTATAGGTCTACTAGGGCAGAAACATCTAAGGTCATGGCTGTCTAGGTAGTCAGTGTCGTAGGTAAGTCTAAGTAGGAGGCCCAGTTCGTCCGTGTCGACGTCGCAGAACTCCACCTCACTCTCAATGATCATCTCCACACATCTTTTCACAGCAAAATCAATGTTAATGGATGGGTACAGTGACACCACATCCATGCTGCCTATTATGCAGTTGGATAGGCTCCTGTTTTTGTTGCACTCACTGATTCTGCTGAGGAGGTCCTCTGTACTTTCACATACATCTGGGGACATCTTGATTATGGGGCGTATAACCATTGAGAGGAAGTAGGAGATCCTGTAGTTGCTAGCTATATTAGCTCCGCATACAGGTCTTGTTGGTGGTCCTATTGTCGGGTCGTCGACTGTCTTGTGGTCTTTGCGGAGCCCATACAAGGGTGGTATGCCATTGTTAGACGCCTGGAAGTTGTTGGCAGTGCGTCTGCTTGGCTTTAGGATGTCAGTCCACATCATCATGTGAGCGTTGAGGATTTTTTCTCTCCCATCGTGTGTTAGTTGTGCAACTTCGCTCGTGTTGGTGATGTGGGGTTGCATTGCCTCGATGTAGTTCGGCATGCTATCTATTGACATCCTACCAGACTTATCTGTGGGTAGACACACTACCTCACCATCCCTTGTGCGCTGCTTGAGGCTAACCAAGCCTTCTACAGGTTTTATCCCAAGTTGTTGGGCCTCTGGTCTGCTCTGTCTCATAGTGTACCTGTCTACTACTTGTCTAATCTTATTTCTAGCTATGGTGAACTGTGCCTCCGTCTCGTCATCTATTTGTTGTGGTATGCAAACTCTTTTATTAAAGGGTAACCTCGTAGGATAGATATTACCCATCTTATATGTTTTGTCAGCTGGGTTGAAAAATAGTTTCTCTAAGGGGTTGTCGTTATTTCTATCGTCATAGTTGTGTGTGTTGCTATTATTGTTATCATGGTGGTTGTTG
>OZ024742.1:19600533-19605533 GCA_964016885.1 Eledone cirrhosa
TTACGCATTTCTAAATGCTTTTCAAAAATAATTTTGAGATAGAGTGTCCGTGCTGTTTGCTCTGATCTGATTAGTTTTGGGAATTCTACCTGTTTTTATGTTAAAAAAATGGCTCCAGCGTTATTTTTGTGTTGCAAAAATGCTTGTGGTCAAAACAATTTTGATTGGTCGGTAGAGGTCATGTGAATTTAGAAATGCGCAACCGGTAAAAACTTAAAAACTTAAAACCACAACTGAATACTAACCCATACAATCACTAATACTCTTTTATTCCTAATTAAACCATTTTTCAACTGTGAACAATTTGTCAGCATTTTCTATTCCGTTTACCAATATATATATATATATATATATATATATACATATATATATATACATATATATATATATATATAGTGAAAAGATAACAAAGACGATTGGTTACTCCTTCATTACATTTATTGGTTGGTGACGCGCGTTTCGCCACTGATCAGTTCAAGGTTCGATCTGTATCGATCTTACCCGACTCTGTAATCTGCAATGCTCATACTATAATACACTCTGTCTAGCTCTACACCTCAACAGTGAAGTGAACCTAAACATCGAGTGCTCTCCCGGGTGAACCTACAGTAACTCCAAGTTACACTCCCTGGATATATATATATATATATATAACGAAGGAAATGTGGTAAGAAACCAGATGGACCATAACGCACCAAAGTACTCAATACTTAGGGTAGTAGAGTGGGTAATAGGAACGAGTAGGACCCCGACGGCTGAGCTCAAGCCGTTTCGACGGCTAATTCTGGACGCCAGAATTAGCCGTCGAAACGGCTTGAGCTCAGCCGTCGGGGTCCTACTCGTTCCTATATATAAATAAATATATATATATATATATATATATATATATATATATATATATATATATATATATATATATATAAATATGTGTGTGTGTGTGTGTGTGTGTATACATATATATATTTGTAGTCATGCAACATACATACACAAAGGTACAAGGATGTTCACCTCGTAGTATGTTGGAGTATTGTCTTCTACTATAGCCTCGGGGTGATCAAGCATTGTAGGTGAAATTTGGTAGACGGAAAATGAAGAAGACAGTCGTGTTTATATATATACATATACATACATACATATATACATACTTAAATACATATATACATTCACACACACACACACACACACACACGCACACACACATATATATATATACGTATATATATATTCTTGCCTGATGAAATTGTGATAAACAGGCGAATCTCCAGAGTAACAATACTCACCATTTAGACTTAATAAAATGAATATTAAAACTCTACTTCGGTATTGAGTACTCTTTTCTCTCACCCGTCAACAACATACGGATATATATATATATATATATATATATATATATATATATATATATATATATATATATATATATATATATATATATTTATATATATATAGTGACGAAACATATGTCAATTGCATGAACTCATAATCCTTTATTTACTGCTATATATATTTCGATGATAGCCATTGAATGGCTATGACCTCATCAGGCAGTTAGTCAGTTCTTAGATACGCCAGCTCTGTGTTTATAGTGTTGATGGTATCAGAGCCTTGGGACATATATATATATATATATATATATATATATATATATATATATATATATATATATATATATATGTAAATATGATAATAATGGAGCTGCGGCGCTGCAAATGGGTTACATATGAAAAAGTTTGTCCTCATCAGTGGCCATCCAACCGTCGTAGGCATTTCGTCGCATTAAAGGCCATATACCTCAGGTTGGTGCGAGCAACGGCTAAAAAAAAGTCGTTGGGACACGTAAATAAAGGGGACGCTAGAGTAAACAAACAAAATGCTTAAACTATTTTGTTTGTTTACCCTAGCGTCCCCTTTATTTACGTGTCCCAACGACTTTTTTTTAGCCGTTGCTCGCACCAATTTGAGGTATATGGCCTTTAATGCGACGAAATGCCTACGACGGTTGGATGGCCACTGATGAGGACAAACATTTTCATATATATATATATATATTGGTAAATGGAATAGAAAATGCTGACAAATTGTTCACAGTTGAAAAATGGTTTAATTAGGAATAAAAGAGTATTAGTGATTGTATGGGTTAGTATTCAGTTGTGGTTTTAAGTTTTTAAGTTTTTACCGGTTGCGCATTTCTAAATGCTTTTCAAAAATAATTTTGAGATAGAATGACCGTGCTGTTTGAGCAAACAGCACGGACACTCTATCTCAAAATTATTTTTGAAAAGCATTTAGAAATGCGCAACCGGTAAAAACTTAAAAACTTAAAACCACAACTGAATACTAACCCATACAATCACTAATACTCTTTTATTCCTAATTAAGCCATTTTTCAACTGTGAACAATTTGTCAGCATTTTCTATTCCGTTTACCAATATATAATAACTTGTGTGTTACACCTCTATTCTTTTAACTATATATATATATATATATATATATGAAGTAATTCCGTCGGAAAAGTCCAGGAAAAAAGAGTGCTCTATATAGGTAACAGAGTTTAATAGTTATGTAATAAACAACATAAGGCAATTATTTCATTTACCAGTGGTTTCTTAAAAGCAAAACAATTTTGCTTTCATTCATCAGAATGAAAAAACCCTGGCGTATTTATTGACGTGGGATTTTAAAAAACCGTTGTGTTTTTAAAATCCAACGTCAATAAATACGCCAGGATTTTTTCATTCTGACGATTGAAAGCAACATTTTTTGGCTTTTAAGAAACCACTGGTAAATGAAATAATTGCCTTATGTTGTTTATTACATAACTATATATATATATATATATATATATATATATATATATATATATATATATATATATATATATATATATATATATATATATATATATATATATATATATATATTGAAATTAAAAACAATAACGAAGAGTGCAGTACAAACTGTTAGTATTAGGTTCACGCTTGTGTGTGTGTGTGTGTGTGTGTGTGTGTGTGTGTGTGTGTGTGTGTGTGTGTGTGTGTGTACATATATTCTTGAAAATTTTCCGCACAGTTTCTGTCTACTAAATTTCAATCAGACTAAAGTAGAAGACATTGCCAAAGATTCAGTGCCATGAAATCCTACCCGGAACTATATGATTGAAGAGCGAACTACTCAACCATATAACCATGTCTATACTCAAAAGGTTCCCCCGTTTATATCAAACGTAATAATATTATTAACCACATGGAAGTTAAAATATATGTATCTGAAAGGAAATTATCATATCAATAGTCGATCAAATTAGCAGTGGTATGACAATTGTTTCTACTTTTGGCACAAGGCCAGCAATTACCCAGTACATTACTGGTACTTTATTGTATCGACCCCGTAAGGATGAAAGGCAAAGTTAACCTCGGCGGGATTTGAACTCAGACCGTAAAGGGACGTAACTATGCTGGAAAGCATGGCGTCCGACTCTACCGATACTGCCAATCCACCGGTTGGCAATGGTATGATAATGTCCGTAACACGTGATGGAGTCGTAGCGGCGCCGTATTTTAAGCCTGGCGGAGCACATCCCTCTCCATGTCTGAACACATCAGATTTCTTCCAGACAAGAATAGAAAGAAGAAGTGAGAAAGCGATATAACGGAAGGATTAACCCCAGTAACAGACTGATATTTTTTTTATCGACCAAAGTTGACTTCGGCAGGATTTGAACCCAGCAGAGAATTGGAACGAATGTCACAAAGGATTTTAGCTGATGTTTGAACGACTCTGGCAAATCGCTGCCTTAAATTAGCAATAATCGATACAGATAAATAGTTGAGAATACTTTATAATTAAGACAGAACTAGCTATGTTTATTTTAATAGAAGACATAAAAATACACACAAGTTAATTAATGAGTTACTATATGAATAAATGACTATAAGATAATTAGAAAAACATTACAAATATTTAAAAACGAAAATAGAGGGAAAAGCAAGAACTCTAGGGCCACATAGGAATGGAGGGGGGGGGGGGGTGATGGGCTCTGAGCCAAGGGTGCGGTGGTGTTGGAGCTGAGCCCC
This sequence comes from Eledone cirrhosa, assembly GCA_964016885.1. Taxonomy (NCBI): domain Eukaryota; kingdom Metazoa; phylum Mollusca; class Cephalopoda; order Octopoda; family Eledonidae; genus Eledone; species Eledone cirrhosa. Next base: position 19,604,608 of record OZ024742.1, read on the forward strand.
GCGGACAAGATCGCAAATACATTTCCGTGGACAATGGCCTGCGTCACCCACTGCAGCAGCCACCCCACCTCGCGGGGATCCTTCCTCATACGGGCTACTGACGTTCTGATCTACTGGAGAAACTCGACAGTACGGGGTCCAAGTACGCCTGAGATGTCGACGGCGAATGGTGCGGAGAGGAAGCGGCCAGACAACTGGATAAAATATCCGTGGAGACGGAAAAGGCGTAAATAAATGTCGTATCTCTCGCAGGTGACTCTGCCAAATATATTCCGTCTCCATACTTTGCCTGCTTTTCTCAACTATTATTTCTAGTAATCGCTTCTTCCTCTATAATTTTCTCATTTACTTTCTCTCACTCTCTATCCATCTCTGGAAGAAATGTGTTGTACTTAGACCTGGAGAGGTGACGGGCTACGTCAGATTTAAAAATGCCCTACGAAGCGCCGTATGTCAATATATCACCTCAACGACTCCATCAGGAGTTACAGGTCCATACAGTACCAACACCTCTACACATGAAAAGGAAAGTTGATCCTGTCAGAAATGAAACCCAGCACGTAAAGTGACGTAACTATCAACACTAAAGTGACGTAACAACCAACACTAAAGTGACATAACTATCAACACTAAAGTGACGTAACAACCAACACTAAAGTGACATAACTATCAACACTAAAGTGACGTAACAACCAACACTAAAGTGACATAACTATCAACACTAAAGTGACGTAACAACCAACACCAAAGTGACATAACTATCGACACTAAAGTGAGTAACTATCAACACTAAAGTGACGTAACAAGCAACACTAAAGTGACATAACTATCAACACTAAAGTGACGTAACAACCAACACTAAAGTGACGTAACTATCAACACTAAAGTGACGTAACAACCAACACTAAAGTGACATAACTATCGAC
>OZ024742.1:19610533-19615533 GCA_964016885.1 Eledone cirrhosa
TCGTAACCATAGTGATTTCCAGAGGTTGACTGAGGAGATGGTACTGGACATCTTTCCCTTGTTTTTTTTCATTGTCTTTCTCCTGTGCACTCCCTATTTTGAATATATATATATATATATATATATATATTTAATACAATAACAGAGATAGTTTAAAGCTAAACTCTGACTGGTAACCATCTCACTCAACAAACATTAGGTTATATTTTAATATAAACCCAATTTAAGTGTTTGGGGTGCTAACAATATGTATTATGTGGAAAAGCCAGTTGTATTATTTTATGAGATATAATTAAAGTTAAAATACATCTCTCTTTCCAAACAATTGTTTCATTATAAGTTTTCTACAAATTGGGAGAATATTTCCAGTTTATGTAGAAGCCTAATATACATTCATGTAAGAATATATTTAGGTGGGCGCTTATAAATCATCAGTGGAAGCCCATTAAACTTTGATATAAGAAAAAATTCTTACCGCAGTTAAAAATAGTGTCTGTTAAGTTGCTCCTTCTCGCATATATATATATATATATATTTCGTATTTCTAAAGAAATACGGTTTTAGGAAGCCGTAGCTATGCAAACACCGGGGTCTAACACCCACTGGTGGTGCCAGCAGAAGCAAGGAGGACAACCGTCTATGCATTTCAGGCTTGACTGGTCTCCGTCAGGACGGTCTCTCCGACCGCTTGCTACTGCTGGACTTGAAAACAGTTGAGAATATATAGTTTTCTCGTCTGTGTAAATGAGGTGATTAATCTCATTTGCATATGAAACTGCATAAGTTGGCTCAACTTATAATAGAAATAGGAAATTTCTATACATCTATATTATAAAGCTGACGGCCGTATGTAACAAACTTTTCGCCAAACGGCTGGACCAAAAAACACCAAATTTGCACCATAGATGTAACTTTTTCCAAGTAAGAAAGTGCAGGTATTTTTGTCTTCTAAATTTCGTTAAAAGATTAAAGATATATTATCGTATATCTAAGTATTGACTTCTTTAAAATTTTCAAATGTCAACACTTCCGGTTATACGACATTCCTCTGTCTTTCTTACTCTGTCTTTTTAGATAGATACATAGCTATAACGTCGCGCCCTTACAATATGTCTCTGTATGTCTGACTATCTGCATTAGATACATAACTATAACGTCGCACACTTATAATATCTGTCTGTCTGGCTGCCTGACTGCATTGACTTCGCTTCTAACCAACTTTTAATTAATCCAGTGCAAAGATACCGCACGCACTCTCAATAATTCATTTTATATATGTATATATATATATATATATATATATATATATATATATATATATATATATATATATATATATATATAAATATTTACTTCTGCGTTCACAGATTGACTTTTTAGTTTCAGAAGATCCCGTTAATGGTGAAAGCAGCGATTCTATGCTTAAACTTTAATCTGTTATTTTAATATATATATATATATATATATATATATATATATATATATATATATATATATATAATTATATATTCGTGTACAGATATTTTTGCATACACAAAAACAAAATATAAACAAACGTATTTATTTCACGAAAGCACAGACGGCTTATCGTCATTGTTACTGCCGATATGTCACCCAAAAAGTCCCAGCCTAGCCGCAAGATCAGATTTTCCAGAAGAAAAATGTTTACTAGAGCAACAGTGAGACTAAGCTTCGCGATTACCATCAACAAAGCTCAGGGTCAAACCCTAAAAGTGGCTGGCCTTCATCTGGGAAAACCATGCTTCTCCCATGGTCAATTGTATGTAGGATGCTCTAGGGTGAGCTCGCCAAACAATCTCTTAATCTTTGCTTTCGAGGGCCGAACAAAAAATATTCTATAGTCTGAGGCTCTAACAATGTAATTTATGTATTTTCTGTTACTTGGAATTTCCATTATGGTTGTACAAATTATTGTAAAGTTTCTTTAAAAATGTGTTCTCTGTTCAGCCTTTATTGTTGTAACTATCAATTTTCTTTAACGTACTGGCTGCTGAATTGGGGAATCCTAAAAGACTATTCAAGCCCAACATCAGAGCACGTTAAACCCCTGCCCCCTCACTGACTTGAGAGGGCGTGTGGTATCTTTGCAATGGAGTGGAGGGGGTATCCTGAAAAGATAAAATGCCGGTATACCTAGCCGAGCGCCAGCCGGACGGACCAGCTAGTATTGTATAAAGCTATGCTTGAAGCGAAATCTTATTTCTTTTCTATTATAAGTTGAGCCAACTTATGCAGCTTCATATGCAAATGAGATTAATTACCTCATTTACACAGACGAGAAAACTATATATTCTTAACTGTTTTCAAGTCCAGCAGTAGCAAGCGGTGGGAGGGACCGTCCTAACGAAAGCCAGTCAAGCCTGAAATGCATAGACGGTTGTTCCCCTTGCTTCTGCTGGACACCACCAGAGGGCGTTAGCCCCCGGTGCTTGCATAGCTATGGCTTCATAAAACCGTATTTCTTTAGAAATAGGAAATTTCTGTACATATTGTATAAAGCTATGCTTGAAGCGAAATCATATTTCACTCTCTCTCTCTATATATATAAGTTAAAACAGGAAACAAAAATAATAACGAAGAGTGCAGTACAAAGTGTTAGTATTAGGATCACGCTTGTGAGTGGGGGGTGGAGGACGACGTTTCGGGCATAAGCCCTTCATCAGAAGAAAAGTGGGAAGGAAAAGAGTTCCGAGGGTGTGAGGGGGAGTGGTGGAAATACATTAAAAGGGGTGGAAATTAAAGGGAAGGGAAAATATTAAAAAGAGGGTAAAAAAATTAAAATAAAAGAAGTGGTGAAAGGGTATGCTTATATAGAAGACACTGGTGAACTCGAGTCTATAGTAGAAGACTCTGCAGACAATGTGTGATTTCACTCAGAACCGGTTGTGACGAGAACACGTTTGTTTGGGGTGGGGTGATAAAAAGAAAATATTTTCAGTCCTGAATTCTGAAATCTCAGATATCATTTGTAGCCAGAGCCTGACATTCACTTGCTGGGGCCTTAAGCTATATAAATTTAAGGCCTTTCTCTGAAAGAATTGGGGTAAAATAATTTAAAATAAATTGGCAACATGACCCTCCCAAAGTATAACAATAATTTAAAATAAAATATACGATTATTTTTATTATTATTTATATTAATGTTAATGATAAAGAATAACACACACACACACACACACACACATATACACACATATATTTATTTGTATATATATATATGTGTGTGTGTGTTTACAATAATGTCACTTTGACGAATCAAAGAAAGGAGAAAAAATGAAAAAAAGGAAAAACAGATCCTTAAATATATTTTCCGTGCTATTTCTAATTTCACCTTTTCTATATATATATATATATATATATATATATTTATACATACAGCATCAATATATAACTGTAAAGTTAACTGTCTCTAATACGTAGTCATTTCAATGAAAGGGCAAGATATATTGATATATTAGTAAATTAATAAATTAATTATCAACTCAGAGAAGTATTAAAATATATTAAACTTAACTCCAAATCTCATTTGAGGGGGGGGGGGGGGGGGGGGGGGGCAAATTAGCTAACAAATGTCAATATATATATATATATATATATATAGGAAAAGAGTCAGGACCCCGACGGCTGAGCTCCGACCGATTCGACACCTAGATCCGAACTCTTTTCCTATTACTACTCTAAGTATTGAGTACTCTGGTCCACCTGGTTCCTTACCACACTTTCTTTGTTCTTTGTTATATATATATAACCTAATGTTTGTTGAGTGAGATGGTTACCAGTCGGAGTTTAGCGTTCTGCTATCTCTGTTATTGTATTAAATATATATATATATATATATATATATATATATATATATATATATATATATATATATATATATATATAGGAACGAGTAGGACCCCGACGGCTGAGCTCAAGCCGTTTCGACGGCTAATTCTGGACTGATTTAGTCCAGAATTAGCCGTCGAAACGGCTTGAGCTCAGCCGTCGGGGTCCTACTCGTTCCTATTACCCACTCTACTACCCTAAGTATTGAGTACTCTGGTGCGTTATGGTCCATCTAGTTCCTTACCACATTTCCTTCGTTATATATATATATATATATATATATATCTAAGGCGGGTAAAATTCCCGAGATCCATGGACGAGTTCTCTCCAGCAGTCTCTGTCCCTCATTATCGCTGCCATGTCCTGCGTCTCCAACAGACCAGTGTCTGTCCTTAGGGCATCAACATACGTTAACCTTGGTCTTCCTTTTCTAGTGTGTCCATGTAGGGGCTCCCAAAGGAGCACTGAGTGCAATGTCAAAAGTGACACAGAGGAGATGCTGGACATGCTCACCGACATCCAGAGTTGATATATATATATATATATAAATGTAATCTGAGTTTTTCGAATATTAATAATAATATTCGATTCATTTGCAATTATGCAAACAAGCTCTTAAAAAATTTATTTTTTTAAAGCCATGTCAGTAGAATGAGCCCCTCATTCTTGGTCTTGTGTTGGCATATATATATATCTCTCACGAATATATTTCTCACGAATGAAACAGTCCTGTAGAAGCTTTTCTATATTGAAACATTTAGACTCTGCTGTGTATTGAGTACTTACTGTGATAACCCCCGATTGAACCCGGGATAAACTTATATATATATATATATATATATATATATATATAATAGGACTAGAACTGTTTCATTCGAAAGAAACCATCAGGACTATATTGAGTACCTTACTTACTGTGTTTACCCCCAGTTAAACCCGTACCCCCCCCCCCCCCCCCCCCCCACCCCCACCCACACACACACACATATATATATATTTTTTTTTCTTATATATATATATATAAAATATTTGATGATTTAGTTTAAAAAAATAGAAACTAATAATAAAATAATTAAATAAGGTCCCCGAGTGTGTGAGACTGAACTACAGTTTATAGGTAAGGCCAACACTGTCTGTTACTTTCATCTAGG
>OZ024742.1:19618033-19640533 GCA_964016885.1 Eledone cirrhosa
TGAGAGAGTGTGTGTGTGTGAGAGAGAGGGGGAGAGAGAGAGAGAGGGAGAGAGAGAGAGAGGGGGGGGGGGAGAGGGGGGAGAGACATTCATAAGAACTCAGTATGAATGAAACACAAAACTAAAAGTGGCGGGCAGGATTTAGAGGAAGGGGACTTAGCAAAGAAAAGGGCTACTGTTGTAGGTTTAGCTGATAAATAGGGGCGTTTAAGATATGTCATAAAGTAGTACCAGACCTGCCAAGCTCTAAAAACTCAAACGGCGAGTACCATGAAAAGAAGTGCCCCAAAATGGGGAGGTTTTACATAATTGTTTCTACTTTTGGCACAAGGCCAGCAATTACCCAGTACATTACTGGTACTTTATTTTATCGACCCCGTAAGGATGAAAGGCAAAGTTAACCTTGGCGGGATTTGAACTCAGAATGGAAAGGGCCGTAACTTTATGCCTCAAAACATGGCGTCCGACCCTCTACCGATACCGCCAATACACCTTACCTATTTTCAGAAGAGAAGACATCTCTCACCCACCCTAAAGTGGGTGGGAGATCTCCCCCGTCGGACGAGGAGAGTTGACAGCTCTGGAGTACTGTGTGTCTGGATGATAAATAGGGCTGTTTTATGATATGTCATAAAGTAACGAATGTTTCATGAGAAGTACTGAAAGATTAGATGATAAACAGGATTAAGATATATCATAAAAAATATTCTATGAAAGCTACTGTAGGTCTGAATGGTAGACAGGGGTGTTTAAGATATGTCATAAAAATATTCTGAGAACTACTGTAGGTCTGAATGGTAGACAGGGGTGTTTAAGATATGTCATAAAAATATTCTGAAGACTATTGTAGATATGAATGGTAGACAGGGGTATTTAAGAAACGTCATAAACATATTCTGAGAACTACTGTAGATATGAATGGTAGACAGGGATGTTTAAGATATGTCATAAAAATATTCTGAGAACTACTGTAGATATGAATGGTAGACAGGGGTGTTTAAGATACGTCATAAAATTATTCTGAGAACTATTGTAGATATGAATGGTAGACAGGGGTGTTTAAGATATGTCATAAAATTATTCTGAAGACTATTGTAGATATGAATGGTAGACAGGGGTGTTTAAGATATGTCATAAAAATATTCTGAAGACTATTGTAGATATGAATGGTAGACAGGGGTGTTCAAGATACGTCATAAAAATATTCTGAAGACTATTGTAGATATGAATGGTAGACAGGGGTGTTTAAGATATGTCATAAAAATATTCTGAAGACTACTGTAGGTCTGAATGGTAGACAGGGGTGTTTAAGATACGTCATAAAATTATTCTGAGAACTATTGTAGATATGAATGGTAGACAGGGGTATTTAAGATATGTCATAAAAATATTCTGAAGACTACTATAGGTCTGAATGGTAGACAGGGATGTTTAAGATATGTCATAAAATTATTCTGAGAACTATTGTAGATATGAATGGTAGACAGGGGTATTTAAGATATGTCATAAAAATATTCTGAAGACTACTATAGGTCTGAATGGTAGACAGGGATGTTTAAGATATGTCATTAAAATATTCTGAGAATTACTGTAGATATGAATGGTAGACAGGGGTGTTTAAGATATGTCATAAAGCAGTACTGTAAGCTTTTTATTTTATAGGTAAGTCCAGTACTGCTTACAGGGTGATCTGCGTTCTTTTAGTTATCGTGGCACCAGCACTATTACGGTATAGAGTTACGGCCCTTTATGGTCTGAGTTCAAATCCCACCGAGGTTAACTTTGCCTTTCATCCTTACGGGGTCGATAAAATAAAGTACCAGTAATACACTGGGATAATTGCTGGCCTTGTGCCAAAAGTAGAAACAACTATTACAGTATAGAGTGGACTGGATTCTTTCTGTCGTGACCCCAGCACTATTACAGTATAGGGTGGGCTAGATTCTTTCTGTCGTGGCCTCAACTCTATTACAGTATAGAGTGGACTGGATTCTTTCTGTCATGACCCCAACTCTGTTACAGTATAGAGTGGACTGGATTCTTTCTGTTGTGGCCCCAACTCTATTACAGTATAGAGTGGACTGGATTCTTTCTGTCATGACCCCAACTCTGTTACAGTATAGATTGGACTGGATTCTTTCTGTTGTGACCCCCAACTCTATTACAGTATAGAGTGGACTGGATTCTTTCTGTCGTGACCCCAGCTCTATTACAGTATAGAGTGGACTGGGTTATTTCTGTCGTGACCCCAGCTCTATTACAGTATAGAGTGGACTGGATTCTTTCTGTTGTGACCCCAACTCTATTACAGTATAGATTGGACTGGATTCTTTCTGTTGTGACCCCAACTCTATTACAGTATAGGGTGGACTGGGTTATTTCTGTCGTGACCCCAGCACTATTACAGTATAGGGTGGACTAGATTATTTCTGTCGTGACCCCAGCACTATTACAGTATAGAGTGGACTGGGTTATTTCTGTCGTGACCCAGCACTATTACAGTATAGGGTGGACTAGATTCTTTCTGTCGTGACCCAGCACTATTACAGTATAGGGTGGACTAGATTCTTTCTGTCGTGGCCCAGCACTATTACAGTATAGGGTGGACTAGATTCTTTCTGTCGTGACCCAGCACTATTACAGTATAGGGTGGACTAGATTCTTTCTGTCGTGACCCAGCACTGTGAATGAGTAGGTGTGGAGCTTATCCGTCTTTCTACATATACATGCATGGGTTGTATAGGAAATATTTATAAGGGATGTGGAAGGCTTTTGGAGTATAACCTCATCATCGTTAAACATCTATTTCCCCTAACAGATGGTAGATGATGCTCTGAGTCTAGGCCGAACTGGAGGCCGCATAGTACATGCATTCGGCCAGATGTCTTTCGGAGCCCTAAATAATCAATTTATCTTGGTTCATTGTCGGGCATATGCGGCCTATCGTTGAGGTGGGGTAGAAGACTGCTTCTCTGGGGGCGATTGTTCGATTTTGGAAGTAGGATTGGTGTTAGGACCAAGGAAGGATACTGAGATAATCAGGTAGGGGAGGGGATGGAGAAAGTGAATGGGGGGTTACTTAGACAATGAGGATGTGACGGGAGAGTATGGGGGTGATTGTTCATATATATATATATATATATATATAGGAAAAAGTATGACCCCGACGGCAGAGCTCAAGCCGTTTCGACGGCTATTTCCGGAGTCCAGAAATAGCTGTCGAAACGACTTGAGCTCTGCCGTCGGGGTCATACTTTTTCCTATTTCTCACTCTACTACCCTAAGTATTGAGTACTCTGGTGCGTTATGGTCCATCTGGTTCCTTACCACATTTCCTTTGTATATATATATATATATATATATATACATACATGTGGTTGACAAATGAGAGTGAGGAGTACTCAATATACTGAAATAGAATTTTAGTATTCATTTTATTAAGGCTAAATAGTGAGTTTTGTTACTCTGGAGTTTCGTCAGTTTATCACGGGGTCATCAAGCAGTTCTTGTCTGATTACCCCGTCATAAATTTATATATAGACACACACAGACACACACAGAGACACACACGCGCGCACGTACATATATATATATATATATATTCACACATACATATATACATATAGGGTTTTTATGCATACACGCGTACACACACAGACACACATACATATACATACCTGTTAGTTCTTTCGTTACTTTGGTATTGTGTGATTGGGTTTTGCCTACCGCAATGTTCAATTTGTCAAGCTATTTAAGCGTATGTTATTACTCTCAGGACCTAAACACGGCGGTGGACTGGCAGTATCGGCAGGGTCGGACGCCATGCTTTGACGCATAGAGTTACGACCCTTGCCATTCTGAGTTCAAATTTCGCCGAGGTTAACTTTGCCTTTCATCCTTATGGGGTCGATAAAATAAAGTACCAGTAATGCACTGGGTATTTGCTGGCCTTGTGCCAAAAGTAGAAACAGTTATTACTCTAAGGACCTACCCTCATTGAGTGCTTTGCTACACATTCCTTATTGTAGGTCGACTTTGCTTGGCCACAGCCAAAGCTTAGATTTTATTAAGCTTCCACTTGTGTGTGTGTGTATATATATATATATATATATATATATATATATATATATACATACACACATTATATATATATATATATATATATATAATGTGTGTATATATATATATATATAATGTGTATATATGTCTGTGTCTGTATGTGTGTGCACCAAAATAGACAGCCATACATGGAGAGGGTGAGATTAAAAAAACGACAAAAATGCTGGGGGTGGTCGAATAACCGACATAAAATATTGAGAACAATCTGAAGGTCATAGTAGTAGAGTTAAGGGGATAGAGACAGGAAGTGGTGGTAGTAGTGGAGTGGTGGTGGTGTTGGTGGTGTTGAGGTGGTGGTAGTGGTAGTGATGTAGTTGTGGTGGTGGTGATGTAGTTGTGGTGGTGGCGGTAGTGGTGGTGGTGATGGTTGTGGGGTGATGGTAGTGGTGGTGATGGTGTTAGTTGGTGTTGGTGTTGGTGGTGCTGGTGGTGGAGGTGGTGGTGGTGGTGTTGGAGTTAGTAGTGGTGGTGATGGTGGTAGTGGCGGTTGTGGTAGTGGTGGTGGTGGTGGTGGTAGTGGTGGTGGTAGTAGTGTTCGTAGTGTTGGTGGTGGTGGTGTTAGTGGTGCTGGTAGTGGTGCTGGTGGTGGTGGTGGTGGTGGTAGTGGTAATGGTGGTGGTGGTAGTGGTAGTGGTAGTGGTGATGGAGGTGTTGGTGGTGGTAGTGGTAATGGTGGTGGTGATGGTGGAGGTGGTGGTGGTAGTGCTAGCGGTGGTGGTGGTGGTAGTGGTAGTGGTGGTGGTGGTGATATCAGTTCGTCGGTATGCATACATATGAATGTAAGTATATACACACATACATTCATGGATACATTTATACATACATCATACATATACATACATTTACACCTACAAACAGACATTAATATATATACATACACACACTCACATACATACACACACCTACATACACACACACACACACACACACACACACACACATACGTATATATATATATATGTACCAACCTATAATTTTGTAGAATGTAAGAGTAACAATCATACATACATACATACATACATACATATATACATGAATACATACATGAATGCATGGTGGCTGCCAACTCGTTTTCGAGTACGGCCACTACTTTATACCCCTACCGAAGCGCTGAACGAGTGTGACTTTTTAGTCCAGCCAGCGACTTGAAAACTCTGGTACAAACACTACACTTGTGACAATTATTGACACATAGTGCTGGGCCCATGGTACCATGTGACGACAAGTGCAGGGAGATCTCCAGATATAAAGCAATGCCTGTGCCGTGAAGCTTTTATAGTGAGCAAAGGCACTGCACAAAGCCAGTCCCACTCTCTTAACCAAGATGATATTTACCAAAAAGAAGAACAAGTCAACATCATTGGATACCATCAGGGTTGCAGGTGTTATATCAGAGTTTTCCTTCTCCTAGAATTCTGCCTTGACAAAGGCTAAGGGGTCATCTCTCCCGGTGATTTTGGATGGTTGGAATCTCCTGGATAGTCACTATCCAGGAGATTCCAACCAGAATGGTTGCATTTTTTCAGGGTATTTCAATATTTATTTATAAAACTAACCTATATTATATTATCGGATGAAAGCGCACCATAGTTTACCTTGGTGGCCCTTGAAATATGTATAATTAAAATAAATATGGTTTTATAAATATAGTTTCCATTTGTTAATATATTGTATATTTACTCCAATAATTTGTTGAGTGCTTTATATCAGTTATAAAAATATTTTGCTTCTTGTATCCCAACAAATTAAATATAACCTCTACACACACATATATATATATATATATATATATATATATATATATATATATATATATATATATATATATATATATATATATATATATATATATAGGAAAACAGTCAGGACATCGACGGCCGGCTGAGCTTCCGGCCGTATCGACAGCTAGATCCGAACTGGATCTAGCTGTCGATACGGCTGGAGCTCAGCCGTCGGGGTCCTGACTCTTTTCCTATTACCCACTCTACTACCCTAAGTATCGAGTACTCTGGTGCGTTATGGTCCACCTGGTTCCACCAGACTTTCTTTGTTATATATATATATATATTTCGTTTCTGAATTTGTTTCGCAAGATTCTTTATCTGAAAACGTGTGTTGAAACCGATATTGTTATGCTTTGGGAGGGTCATGTTGCCAATAAGAAACACACGCACCAGTTGCTTTCACTTCAATTTATTATAAATTAAATTTATAAATTTAGGAATTTATAAATTTCCGGTTGGTTGGTTGGTTCCACAACCAGATGATTGTTCATATATTGTCAAAGTTCTTTCGTCACACATTCTGTGACCTCTTCAGTTGTTTGTTCTGTGTGTGTGTGTGTTTTCATTTTGTCCTTAGTTGTAAGTTGTGATGTTGCTATGATGTTGCTATTTTGTAAGTTGTGATGTTGCTATTCCATTCATGTAGCAACATCATATCTTACAATTAAGGACAAAATGAAAACACACACACATAGAACAAACAACCAACCAGTAACATGTAAATAAACAAATAAATAAACAAATATAAACACACACAGACACCCGGATGTAACACATGCGCAAACTAAACACAAAGGAGAGGCACAAAAACAAAGAAAAATCCCCAGTCGCTGAAGAGGTCACAGAATGTGTGACAAAGAACTTTGACAATAAATGAACAATCGTCTGGTTGTGGAACCAACCAACCAACCGGAAATTTATAAATTTAATTTATAATAAATTGAAGTGAAAGCAACTGGTGCGTGTGTTTCTTATTGGCAACATGACCCTCCCAAAGCATAACAATATATATATATATATATAATAAGGAGTTGACGGACCCATCATATTTATCAATGCCAGGACCGGTTGTATCTCAGCGTACTCCATGGGCAATGTAAGATACATTCCCAGTGTATACTCATAGTTATTCGCTTCAATACAACACACGTAAAACGGGTGACTATAATAGTTCCCGGACTCGAGTTTCGGCCACACTTAATGCAGCAGTAAGGTGCACTGCATCCTCTGTCTGCATATATTATGCAACAATGCATAATCGGCGTATGTGGGCTTCATCAGCGGGTGTCGCCTAATCAATAACCAATCGATCGACAGAATCCAAACCCCAGCCCATGCCGGCTATGACTTTGTGACAGCCGACACGGTAAAGTGATTAGCAACTGGAATCCGATACAATTCTGTCCCTCGACTAGCCACCAATTTACAAACTTTACGTGGTGGCGGGGGAATATAAAACAAATCTTTTCGTTCCTGTCAAAGCCTTCAGCCAACGTGTCTCACAGACAAATTAATAAGTGAAAAGATGGTTATTAAAAATAGCAGTCCCACATAGATGTATAATAGAATGGTAGTGGTAGCATTCGACTCATGTCTCCAAGTCCCATGGCTAGAGGAAAGCGATAGTAACAATGGTAGTGCCAAGAACCTTAACGGACATTAAATGCCAGTATCTATTATAGAGCGATATATAGTAGCGAGCTGGAATGCGGCAGCCGCGTGCATAAACCAGTCTATTTCACAACACTTATATATATATATAAAGGTAAAGGTAAAGGCACATATAGTAAAGGCACATATAGTAAGTACAGTGAATTTTTTGAAATTTATTTGAAAATGTTTTCTTTATTTGCTTTTCCTTGATTTTATATGTTATGGCTTGTTAATTTATTAACTTGCCATTGAACCACACTTGCATACGGTCGGACTTTACTTGTATCCCTATGTGTATTATTTACATGTAGGAACACATACTTTTATTATTATTCTCCCCAACGGTAGAGAAACCTTTGGTCATTTGAACGGCTGCTATTTTTAGTAGCGAGAGATTGACCTGTCCACCTAGCTTTCAGTCTTTGCACACGGTACTAGACAAAATTGTTTCATCATTCATTTGTTGGGGCAGTTTTGTATGGCGCCAGTTTGTATTTTGAACTCGGGAATCTTATATTCTCCAAGAGAGAAAAGCATTCTGACGAGGATCTCTTTCTCAATGGAAACCCGCTTGGATTATCTATTTGTTTTGGGATCTGAAACCGCGGTAAAGGCACATATAGTAAGTACAGTGAATTTTTTGAAATTTATTTTAAAATGTTTTCTTTATTTGCTTTTCCTTGATTTTATATATATATATATATATATATATATATATATATATATATATATATAATAATAATAAATTTGAAGACTAAAATCCAAAGAGGGCTCGATAAGGATAAATATATATCAAATATATAAGAACCGTAGAGCAAATATTTATTAAAATAACAGATTAAAGTTTAAGCAAAGAATCGCTGCTTTCACCCTTAACGGGATCTTCTGAAACTAAAAAAATCAATCTGTGAATGCAGAAATATTTCGAAAAACGTTGCAACCGAAGGAAGACAGAAAGACGATACTTTTGTTCGTGGAAACGTTCCCTGGCAAAGAACGAAGAAAAAAAACGAAGATAATACGTCATTATTTGGAACGTAGAAAACAATTACACGCAAAGACAAAACCACGTTTATGGGAATTCTTCCTTGATAGAGAAAAGAAGGAAAAGGCCGATAAGATCAGTAACCTCTGCAGAATCACTGGCGCCCATACTCACATCGAATGGGGGTACTATTAGATTTTTTTATCCAAATAGAGTCGAAATTAATCACCGACTTACGGGCATTGAGGATGACATCAACTTCGAAATCCTTAACCACCGTGAGCGTTTTAGCGAAATTGATAGCTCTAAGAAGAAGTGGTAAAGTGATGGAGGAGTAGTAGTTATTGATGTCAAATTGGATAAAACGGCAATGTTCCTTGTTGCATATGCCATTGAACCAATCAATCACCGCGAAAGAATTGTTCCACAGTGCAAGAGGGGCGAAGCTTCTAATTTCAGGTATAATTCTATCTAAATTCCTTTTACTAAGTCTACCTAAATCGGACTTCGTAGGGTTAATAAGCCGAATAGAGGGGTTGTTCGGGAAATTGGATTTGTGACTCTTCAGGGTAAAGTGGGGAGAAATAGGGTCCAGAGGTTCAGTTCGGTCCTGGATGTTGAGATCAAAGGTGATTTTAAACCCAGCATCGCTGATGTCATTAATGACACTCCGATTAGTTTTACGGTAATACTTAGTTACAGCATTATGTAGCAGTTGATGGTAAGTACTGCGCTCAACTTGATATAGATTGCCAGCTTTGTCGGAGTGGACGTGCACGGCATTAGAATCCTCAATAGAACGAATTCTATTCTTCAGGTCCTGCTGGAAGGAATTGCTCCTATTCCGAAATTTATACTCCGTATGAGTTCCAAGACATCCTTTTCGAAGGGTAGCAATGCTGGGTTACACGGAGGGTTATTATAGGTTTTAAACCCAAATTTATCCTGTTTGTTGTCTGCTTTTCGCTGATTATCGAAATAAAAGGCACGCCAACGCAACCTTTTAATGAACGAGTCTGTTTTCTGTATCAGGAGTTTCAGGTATTTCGTCGTGCTTGGTACGGGTATGTTCTTTGTAGAAATATTCAGATGTTGTTTCTGCATGATGAATATAAGTCAATAGAGTGCTCAACCGAGGGAGCCAAATAGTAATAATAATAAATTTATTGGTCGTTTTGGAAATATATATATATATATATATATATATATATATATATATATATATATATATATATATGTAGGAGGTGAGTTTTATTGTAGTACAATAAAGCAATGCAGATATCGGATAAGAAGCACTCTACAATTTGTAGGACTGGAGTATAAATAATATATAAGATCAAAAGATGGTTAAAAGAGTTCCATGTATTTTATTATGCGCATTTCAAAAACAAATATCATCATGCAATAACATTTGCGTTTTCGTCAGATAAAATAGGGAGACATATGAAGGTTAAAATACACTTGTGAATAGTGCAGTTTTAAATCAACATATGTTGATATGTTGATTTAAAACTACACTATTCTGATTTAAAACTGCACTAAACTGATTTAAAACTGCACTATTCACAAGTGCATTTTAACCTTCATATCATGTCTCCCTATTTTATCTGACGAAAACGCAAATGTTATTGCATGATGATATTTGTTTTTGAAATGCGCATAATAAAGTACATGGAACTCATTTAACCATCTTTTGATCTTATATATATATATATATATATATATATATATATATATATATATATATATATATATATATATATATATATATATATATATATATATATATGCAGAGGTTAGATTTAATTTGTTGGGATTCAACAAGCTTAAACATTTTTATAACTGAATAAAGCACTCAACAAGTTAGTGGAGTAAATATAGAATATATTAATAAATGGAAATATTTATAAAACAAATCTGTATTTTATCTGATGAAAGCGCACCACAATTTACCTTGGTCGCCCTTGAAATATATATAATAAAATAATCGTTTCTACTTTAGGCACAAGGCCAGCAATTACCCAGTACATTACTGGTACTTTATTTTATCGACCCCGTAAGGATGAAAGGCAATAAAATAATAGTTTCCATTTATTAATATATTGTATATTTACTCACTAAATTGTTGAGTGCTTTATATCAGTTATAAACATGTTTAAGCTTGTTGAATCCCAACAAATTAAATATAACCTCTGCATATATTTAGCTCCTTTATTGTTGAGCACTTTAAATTATAACTGATTAAAAATGGAATTCTTTAAGATCTCTTCTTCTCTAAAAGACATACCTTTACCTAAGAATAAGGACTTTCTAAAACAACTTATTGAAAAATTGAAAAAGAAGACTTAGATGGCGTGCTTTTCATTTTGATAAAAAATCTGATGGAAAAGAAAATATTTCCAATCTTGATGGAATCTTCAAATCCAAAAAGAATCCATCTTCCAACAAATTATTAATGGCATTTGAAAATGAGATTATTTCTATCATACAAAACATAAAATTTAAGAAAAATCATTTTGTAGGCCAGGATTACCTCAAATGTCTCAAAAATAATATAAAAAATTTTGAAAGAATGGAAAAAATTCTTGTTAAATCGGATAAAACCACCAATCTTTACGGAATGCAAAAGGACATTTATAACGATCTTATATTAAAGGAATTAAGGAACAATTACAAAAGAGCAGCCAATGACGACCTTGAACGACTAAATACTGAAGCTTCTAATATAATGCAAGAAGTAGGCATCGAAAATAAGACTCAACCCTTCATACCTAGCAAACCAAAAATTAATTGACTATCCAGCGAATTTCAACAGTTGAGGTTGTCTTTTTTCCGGGTATGTCAATATTTATTTATAAAACAAATCTGTATTTTATCTCATGAAAGCGCACCATAATTTACCTTGGTCGCCCTTGAAATATATATAATAAAATAATTATAGTTTTATAAATATAGTTTCTATTTATTAATATATTGTATATATATATATAAATAAATATATATATATATATATATATATATATATATATATATATATATATATATATATATATATATATATATATATATATATATATATATATATATATATATATATGATGATTATCGCTAAATACTGATGTTGGTTAGATTATCAATATTAGTATTATTGGGGCACCCACTGATGAATTATAGGAGCCCACTTGAATATATATCTATTGATGGTATACAAGCTCCTACATAAATTGGTATAATTTCACCCAAATTGTAGGAATCCTATAATGAAACGAGACGTCCGTCTGGGAAGAGATATATTCGATATGTCTCATATGAAATAATACAGTCAATTTTCCACGTAATACATTTAGTTAGCACCCCGAACGCTTAATTAGGAATATACTCACTTATTTCCTAATGTTTGTTGAGTAGGTTGGAATTTGGCCGGAGTATCGCTAAAAAGCTTTCTCCGATAATGTATTTATATATATATATATATATATATATATATATATATATATATATATATATATATATATATATATATATATATATGAAAAGTATTACTTCACTTGTAGTTCTAAAAAATTTAATTTAATTTCATAATATGATTTTACAATTTGGTTTTGTAGATCTAGTAAGTTCTTTGTTTACTTCAGTGGGGAGATTTTTTAAGATTCCTGACCAATAAAAGAGATAAAGATAATTTACAAACCGCTACGTTGTGATAAAAAATATAAAAAATATGTCAGTTATGCCATACCAGTGTGGATGGTATCAGTCACATCTTGAGCTGCACCCCCCGCATTTTACACTCACACATACACACAGACACATACACATACACACACACTCACACTTCACACACATACACATACCCCCCCCCCACAAACACATATACAAGGTACAATCTCCCGTGATAACTGTTACACACCCAAAGATGTGGTACAGTTCTCTACCGCAACAGAACACCAGATATGTAGAATATCTAAGCCACATCTACAGCTGCTGCCTCTCCCCTCACACACACACACATACACACACACTCATATACACACACAAAAGCTAAACGTTCCCGTTGTGTTACATACCCAAGGAACAGAACACCAGATATGTGGAAAATAATTGTTTTTACTTTTGGCACAAGGCCAGCAATTATCCCAGTGTATTACTGGTACTTTATTTTATCGACCCCGTAAGGATGAAAGGCAAAGTTAACCTCGGCGGGATTTGAACTCAGACCATAAAGGGCCATAACTCTTTGGTGCAAAGCATGGCCTCAGACCCTCTACCGATACTACCTAATAATTGTTTCTACTTTTGGCACAAGGCCAGCAATTACCCAGTACATGACTGGTACTTTATTTTATCGACCCCGTAAGGATGAAAGGCAAAGTTAACCCCGGCGGGATTTGAACTCAGAATGGAAAGGGCCGTAACTCTATGCGTCAAAGCATGGCGTCCGACCCTCTACCGATACTGCCAATCCACCGCCCTATATACTACCAAATAATATGATGATTTTTCTACTAATATATTCAGTTATTTTATTTTACAAAGCTGTTTATACAAAAACAAAACACTATTGAAAGGAACAACAAAAAAAAAAAGAAAGAAAAAAAAAGGAAATAATACAATCGCGTATACAAGCGGCCGAAATGAGATTCCTCTGAAGGTCTTTGGAGTAAGGTTACTCGATAGAGTGTATAGCTCAGAGATGAGAAAGTCACTCAATGTTGACCCGTGATCTCTCCGAATTGAGAGATCACAGCTCCGATATTATGGCCATGACGTTAGAATGTCTCAGGAAAGAATCGCTGGACAGATTTTATGAGCAAAACCAGCCGAAAGGAGTCCCAGGGGTAGACCCCGAATAAAATGGTTGGATAAGATAACATCCACGAGCTTGACTGGTCTCGCTTAGGGATCCAGCCAGATCAGTGGGAGACGGTTGCTTCTGACAGGACCCGCTGGAAGGAGTGTTTAAGGACTCTGCCCTCACGACCCTCTCAAGAAGAAGAAGAAGAAGAAGAAGAAGAAGAAGAAGAAGAAGAAGAAGAATCATGCAACAAAAGAAAAGGAGAGGGAAGGACAGACACTACAGCCCAGTATGAACGGTGCCTCAGACAGGCATTACCGCAGAGAATGGCCAGAGACACCCGCTGCAACAACCACCCTACTTTACGGGGCACCCTCCTCTAGCGGGTCACCGTCTTTATATATAAGCCATAACTTTAGATGTTGCCTTCCCTCCTCACACACACACAAACACACACACAAACACACACACAAACACATACGCAAACACACACACAAACACACACACAAACACACACACAAACACACACACAAACACACACACAAACACATACGCAATGGTACAATTTCCCGTAGAAAATGTTATATACCCAAGGATATTGCAGTTTTCTACTACAACAAAACACCAGATATGTTGAAGATATAAACCACATCTACAGCTGCTGTCCCCCTCTCTCTCTCTCTCACACACACACACACACGCACCCCCCCCCCCCACATACACACACAAAGCTACAGTTTCCCGTGTTAACTGCTACACATCCAAAGATGTTCCACAGTTTTCTCCAACCACATAACTGTTTCTACTATTGGCACAAGACCAGCAATTATTCCAGTACATTACTGGTACTTTATTTTATCGACTCCGTAAGGATGAAAGGCAAAGTTAACCTCGGCGGGATTTGAACTCTGACCATAAAGGGACGTAACTCTTTGCTGCAAAGCACGGCGTCAGACGCTCTGCCGATACTGCCAATCACATAACAGCAGATAAAACGACTTATCAGTAGAAGTGTCATGGGTGGCTATGTCGTCATAAAGATTCACTATGACGCTAACATACATAACCAAACTAGGCCATATTGAACCTGTAACTGTTACATTAATAAACCAAGCCCAGGCACATGGCTTAGTGGTTAGAGCATTGGGCTTGCAATCAAAAGGTTGTGAGTTCCATTCTCGGACCGGGTGATGTGTTGTTTCCTTGGGCAAGACACTTTATTTCACATTGCTCCAGTTTAATCAGCTGTAGAAATGAGATGATAGGACTGGGGTCCCTATCATTAAATCACCCAAGACACCTACAACGAGATATACCCTGGTAGGATAGGATTTAGAACCTGGGAGGCCGGGACACTTGAGGTTTTGGGGCCCCTCATACACTAAAAATTAGAATACACAGCAACCCCCAATTTCACATATCAAAGAACACAACACACAACCTAGTCTAGGAATCGACCCACGACATTATGATCGTAAGTCCTACACACTTACCACTAGGCCACGTGCCTCTATATATAAATAAATAAACTGGTGAAATATCTCTGCCAAACCCTCAGTTAAAATGTGAGATGAGATGGAACTTCGTCTGTTTCTACGATGACTCCTCCAGTTTTTTGATTAGCCAACCCGGCCGAACGTTCTACAAGCACGTGTACCTTTAACGTAATTTTCTGTAACAAGGCTAGCCTTTTGAATTATCTATGCAGTTCATCGGACGGGCCTCTGAACAACTTCTGCCAACCTAATTTAACTCACAAAGCTTCTCGTGAGGCTATCGTAAATAACATTTTCCCAATATACCACGGAGGTCCATCATATGTATGTATGTATGTATGTATGTATGTATGTATGTATGTATGTATGTATGTATGTATGTATGTATGTATGTATGTATGTATGTATGTATGTATGTATGTATGCATGTATGTATGTATGTGTGTGTATGCATGTGTGTGTGTGTATGTGTCTATATAAGTGTATATGTGTGTGTATGTGTAAGACGTTAGGCGGAGGACGCGTTTTTATAATAATCAGATTAACAGGGAAATTATTTTCTCAATAAAGGAGAGTAGAAAAGAGGGAAGAGAGAGAGGGTGAGAGAGTAAGAGAGGAATAGAGAGAGGGAGAGAGATAAGATGAGAGACTGAAACATTTGGGAAGAAAGACAGGGTGAGAGAGATAGAGATAAGGTAAGAGAGAGAGAAAGAGAGTGAGAATCAGAGAGAGGATGGGGAGTTGCGGTGAGAGAGGGGTGAGAGAGGGGTGAGAGAGGGAGAGACTGAGAATCAGAGGGAAGGTAGGGAGTTATGGGTGAGAGAATTTGAAAAGAAACAACAATAATGTAAGCCTTTTTTTTTCTATGTCCGGAAATTATGAAGTACAGAGTAGGTAGGGGAGATAACCGGGTGTCTCTTTATATTCATCTCCTGTATTCCTGTATTTAACACAAACCTGACACAGAACTACAATATTTCATTGATAGAGATTTCATTGAAGAAAGAAGAAAGGAGGGGAAGAAGAAGAAGAAGAAGAAGAAGAAGAAGAAGAAGAAGAAGAAGAAGAAGAAGAAGAGAGAATGACAACAACAACAGAAAGAAGAAAAGGGGGAAGAAGAAGAGAGAATGACAACAACAACAATAACAATAGTGTGGAGTTATTGGTGATGGTGGCGGTGGTGGTGGGAGGTGTTGGTGGAGGAAGTGATGAGGGTGTTGGTGGAGGAAGTGATGAGGGTGTTGGTGGTGGTTGTGGTGTGGTTGTAGTGTTGGTGGAGGGGCTGGTGAGGGTATTGGTGTTGGCGTTGGTGGAGGTTGTTGATGGTGGGGAGTGTTGGTGGTGGTGTTAGTAGTGGTAGTGGGGCTGATGTGCTGGTGGGGGAGTGTTCGTGGGGGTGTTCGTGGTGGTTGTTTTTGGTGTGGTGGTGTTACTGGTAGTAGTGGTGATGATGTGTTGGTGGTAGTGTTGGTGTTGTCTACACAACATTCACATCCAGTCTCCGACCCCACCACCACTACCACAGCGGCTGTGGTGATGGGGAGAGGTGACTGGATGTGAATGTTGTGTAGACAAAGGGCTGTAGTTTGTAGTCTCTGCCCACCGAGTACTACTACTACTACTACTAGTAGTAGTAGTAGTAGTAGTAGTAGTAGTAGTAGTAGTAGTAGTAGTAGTACAGAGACGTTACTCCCTCCTACCACCATGACAAGAGAGAGAGACACCCCACCCCCGCGCGCGCGCACGCGCGCACACACACATACTCATACACACACACACACTCACATATACACATATACGCACACACACACACACATATACACATACATACGCACACACACACATATATACACCTTTAACTTCTACAGTGACCTTCCACCTAAATAATTGTTCTTAATTTAGGCACAAGGCCAGTAATTTGAAGGGGAAAGGAAAAGTTGATTAAATCGGCTTCAGTGCATTACTGGTACATTTATTTGATCGACCCCGTAAGGATGAAAGGCAAAGTTAATCTCGGCGGGATTTGAACTGAGACCATAAAGGGCCTAACTCTTTGCTGCAAAGCATGGCGTCCGACCCTCTACCGATACTGCCAATCCAGCACCCAATAATAATGATCAAGGTCACACAGCACTGAACTTAGTTATAAGCCAGATCTTAGGGCAACATACCCTCAAGAGCCTCCTTTTGAAAATACATTTTTCTAACATTTATCAAAGATGATACATACATATATATATGCACGCGTGCCCGCGCGCGCAAACACACACACACACACACACACACACACACACACACACACACACACACACAGATACACACGCACACACACACACATATATATAAATATAAATTCAGCGAGAATCGCATTTCGGCGGGTAGAAGAAGCGAAATGAAACGCAAAGTCAGAGTTATGCTGGCAAGCGCTCAATAGTTAAAAAACCAGATCTAAACAATATGTTAAAAAGGCATATACAAGAAGGCATTAATCACCTAAGTCAAAAAATAAATCAAGCTAAACAGGTCAAACAAAATAAATGATAAAAACAGACCTAGACCCATTGGAATTGATGGTAAAATCCAAATGCATGGTTTCTATGACACCTAAATCAATAATACTGTCTGCTTAAAACTATAAGCTTTTGGTATAATGATCGAACAAGGAATATCACGTTATCAACAGGTATTTTGTTCTGCACCAACTTTGTGAATGACGTTCAGCATTGTAAAAGCACATGCGTAACTCACAAGGCGAAAAACCCCAGATTTTGGTAAATGAATTCATTATGTGTAAATCATGCAAGAAATTGCATAAATAGCACAAATCGAATAAGCACTCAACCGGGTAGTTTTTAAAATAAACTTATGCAATTAATCTGTCAATAGAATTATTAACAGGTTAATTGTAAGACTCGGGAGATTAATATATATATATATATATATATATATATATATATATATATATATATATATATATATATATATATAGAAAAAGAGTCAAAACCCCGATGGCCGTCGGGGTCTTGACTCTTTTCCTATTTCCCACTCTACTACCCAAAGTATCAAGTACTCTGGTGCGTTATGGTCCACCTGGTTCCTTACCACACTTCCTTCATTATATATATATATATATATATATATATATATATATATATATATATATACGGGATAACAAATTATTGTTATAGGTAGTCCACTTAGATGTAGTCCAGTTAGGGTACTCCGAGTAGTGGATAGTATTAACGCTTGGCTAAGTTTGACTCAACAAGACGTTTCCATAGTGATGCTGCGAGTACGCGGTGATTTCTATGTAGTTTACACTTGGAGTAATAATAAATCAAGAAAGAAGAGTGACATGGTTTGCTATAAAAACAGGCGGGTAGCGATCTCTAGACCTACCAGTTCAGAGAAACAATTGTCAGCAATGTGAATAAAGCTCTTATTGTATAGCAAACCATGTCACTCTTCTTTCTTGATTTATATATATATATATATATATATATATATATATATATATATATATATATATATATATATATATATATATATATATATATATATATATATATATATATATATATATATATATATATATATATATATATATATTTATTAATCAGTGTCTGAAACTAGCGTCAGTGGCGAAGTGTAGAGCTAGACAGATGTAATATAATAATCCAAGGACGATTTGTTAAGCCTTCATTGCGTTTATTGATTGGTGACGGGCGTTTTGCTATTGATCAGCTCAAGGTTCGATCTGTATCTATCTGGCCCGACTCTGGAATCAAAAGATCAATACAGATCGAACCATGAGCTGATCAATAGCGAAACGCGCGTCACCTATCAATAAACGTAATGAAGTCTTAACAAATCGTCCTTGTATTATTATTATTATTATTATTATTATTATTATTATTATTATTATTATTATTATTATTACAGTTGCATTTATCTTGCTTTATGTTCATACGAGTTATCACCAAGTCACAACCAGTGACCTCAAGAGACAACAAGGTCCGCCATGTTCAAGAAAGAACATACATACTCACACATGCATCTTTAGTGTTTAGACTTGTGATGTACTTATATTGACAGAATCTTCCTTAGTATATGGGCAGTTCCCATTAGTACTATCTTTTGTATTTCTCCTATACGCGGGTTTCCTGCGATTTGCGATAAGTAGTCATTAGACCCCTTAGGTATCATTCCCAGAGCGCCTACAACCACTGGTATTGTTTTAGTTCTCAATTTCCACATTTTTCCAATTTCTATCTCCAGGTCCTTATACTTGCTCAATTTTTCAAATGTTTTTATAGATACATTCTTGTCTATTGGAACAGACATATCAATTAGCAGGCATACCCTCTTTTGAAAGTCCTTCAATATTATATCAGGTCTATTTGCATCTATTTTTCGGTCTGTTTGGATGCTAAAGTTCCACAAGATTGAGATGTGATCTTTTTCAAGTATGGGAGGTGGTTGATGCTCCCACCAATTCTTTTGATGGGGCAGGTCAAAATGCTTACACATTATCCAATGTATGTATTGTGCAGCTCTGTCATGCCTGTTTAGGTATTCGGTTGGAGCTATAGGACTGCACATTGAAATTATATGGTCAATGGTCTCTGGTTGTTTTTTGCATACACGGCATAATGGGCTGCACCCATTTTTTATTATGTTGGCTTGGTAATTTTTTGTTGGCAGACACTGATCTTGTGCCGATATAATCAGTCCTTCAGTCTCCGATTTCAGTCCAGAGGATGCCAACCACTGATGGGTTAAAGTTTTGTCAACATCAGGATTGTTAGCTCGCTCTGGGTATTTTCCATAGAGAGGCTTTTCTTGCCATTTCTTAGCCAGTTTCTGTAGCAGTTCTTTCTTTGCAGTTACTTTTACCTGCTTTGCTTTTTCTGTGTTTTCCATTTTAGCAGTAAATGGGACTTCTGAGATTTGTAGTCCATTACTGTATTTTTGTGCATCTTTTGTAATGGAATATGATCTTTTGATGCTTTCGTGTTTCAAAACGAGTTTGATCATCTAATCATGTGATTCCCTTAGATATGTAGATAATCCAATTGTTGCAGTTTTCAACGCAATGTCTAACTGGATTAACCCACGTCCTCATTCTTTCCTAGGGAGATATATTCTATCTATATCTCCCTTAGGGTGATGTATTCTGTGCATGGTTAAGAATTTTCGAATTTTTGTATCGAGCCTACGGATCTCTGTGCTTGACCAGTTGATGACATTGTAACTGTAGGTTACTACTGGTATGGCAAGCGTGTTTATGGCATCGATCCTATTCCTTGCATTCAATTCCGTTCTTAAGATTGCTCTTACTCTGCGGTAACATTCCTTCCTTATCCTTTCCCTCATTGTCGAGTGCTTGATTCCGTCTCCTTCACAAACACCTAGATATTTGTAAGTTTTTTCTTGATCAAGTTCTCTTATCACGTTCCCCCGATCAAGATTAATGTCTGAACTCTTCAGCAGCTTTCCTCTGGTGAACGTTGCTTTGGCGCATTTATCTAGTCCAAACTCCATTTTAATGTCATCACTGAACTGCTTCACAGTGGATAATAGCCCTTGCAATTGTTCATCATTTTTTGCAAATATTTTCAGGTCATCCATGTAGAACAGGTGATTAATGGTTTTGTCATAGACTTTATATCCATGTTTTGTTTCATTGAGCATTTTACTTAATGGTATAAGTGCGATGCAGAATAAAAGCGGTGATAAAGAGTCACCCTGAAAAATTCCACAATTAATATTAACTTCTCCAGCTTCCAGTGATTTTGTTTCACTATTCAAAAGGAGTGTCGTTTTCCATGTCTTCATACTGAATGACAAAAACCTCCTGACAACGGGGGATATTTTGAAAATCTCTAAACATTTTTCAATCCAACTGTGTGGCAAACTATCGAATGCTTTTTTATAATCTATCCAAGCAATCGATAGATTTTTGTGTCTTTTTGTTAACCAGAAGCTGATCCTTACAGCCATATGAGCCTCGTTTACACCCTTTCTGCTCAATGGGAAATAGGTCATTTGTTATCAGGTGGTCATATGTGTATTCAGTTAGGACTGATGTTAACATTTTATACATTGTGGTCAAGCAAGTTATCGGTCTGTAATTTTTGGGATTGTTTGTCTCATCATTCTTCGGAAGCAGGAATGTAATGCCGTTAACTAGCCATGAAGGTATCTTTTCTGGCTCCTTAACTATTTCATTGTAAAGTTGGGCTAACAGCTCATGAGACTCTGTGAAGGCATTTATCCAAAAGTTTTGTATTTTGTCTTTTCCTGGGGATTTGCATTTGCTGGTTTTTCTTAGAGCCAAGCGCAACTGTTCAACTGTTATATTTTCCCATGTTTGTTCCTCAAGGTGAGCTGTATCTTTCATTTGTTTGTCTATCCATGGGGCATGTATGTTATGAACTTTTTCTTCGGCCCAGATCTTTTCCCAGAATTCTTGCACTTCCTCCTTGGGTGGTATTGATTTAGCAGTTATTGTTGACTTACCAATTTTTCTGTAGAAGTTTCTATTATTATTATTATTATTATTTTTATCTGTCTGGTGGCCATGGCGAAAGAGATAGTATGGTGGACACGTTTGAAAGGGCTGAAGACGAGCACTTACCTCTTCGGTGATGCTCTGATTGACTTTTTCAAATTTCATTTGAAAAGGAAAATCAGAGTAGAGAAGGAAGTGCTCTCTTCCCAGCATTTTGTTGAAAGATGGGTGAGAGAAGCAAGAATGGCCCGAGTGAATGGGCCGACTCTGAGTATATATCTGTAAACTAAAGGTGGAAAACTGGGAGAGGGCACTTGCCTTGGTGGTCAGGGTCATTGTGGCTTTTTACTGGGCTTTCTCCACAAATGTCCCTCCGAAGTCTCCCCCCTATTGGGGAATTTTTCATTGTTATTTTCATTGTTATTTTTGTTACATCCTCTGTTTTTGTTTTTTTACACGCAGAAATGCCCATTTGTACCGTCCTGCATTGTCCTGCACTGTCCTTAATGTCTACTTTATGTAAACCCTTGTGGTTAATAAAGAAATCATTATTATTATTATTATTATTATTATTATTATTATTATTATTATTATTATTATTATTATTATTATTATTATTATTATTATTATTATTATACCGCTGAGGTTAACTTTGCCTTTCATCCTTACGGGATCGATAAAATAAAGTACCAATAATGTACTGGGATAATTCCTGGCCTTGTGCCCAAAGTAGGAACAATTATATATATATATATATATATATATATATATATATATATATATATATATTAATTTCAACAATGTCAGTATTCCGTGTGTCATAATTCTCGATTATCATTGGTTCATAAGTTTCAAAAGACTCCGCCCACCTCAACGGCGCCAAACTTAAATTAATATGCATAATGCCAATGAGGGAGTGAGAGGGGAGAGTAAGAAACAGAGAGGCAAAGTGAACGCTCTAACTATTACCATATGTGCGTGTGTATGTACGTGCGCGTATGTTTATGTGTCTGTGCGTGCGTGCAGCGTTCCACAGAAAGTAAAAGCAATTCGACTTTATCAACCAGTGAACTACAGCGGCAACGGCGTGAAGCCAGGAATGAAGAAAAACGGGCCGAACAGCGACATCGCAACGCCGAACTTCAGATGCGATG
>OZ024742.1:19648033-19673033 GCA_964016885.1 Eledone cirrhosa
TTGAACAAATGAGCAACGATAGTTGCTAGACACTGTACGGCTTAATTCGGGATGTTTGTTTACAAACACACCGAGCATTATAATAAATGTTCGGTGAATCCATACATACATATATATATGTGTGCATGTATGTATATATATACATACTACTGTACGTCTGTATACATATATGTATGTACGTATACTTACTTATATTTAAATAACAGCCGTACTAAGAGTGAGAAATGAAATTTCGTTTCGGTTCGTTTTTCGTTTCATCGCTTCCTCTCGTTTCGTTTTATTTTTTTCCGTTTATATATATATATATATAATATTAAGGATATTATTTATAGTTATGTATATTTTAAACTATAAACAGGGAAGGTCAGTAATTTATTACTACCTTATTACCAGTAAGATAAATAGCTCAATGTAATAACATCAGTTGTTCTACAGAGCATTTATATAGAATTCACAAGAATCAAAGCTATGTTCAAAGCATTTATTCACTTACAATTGTTTCATCCAAACCTTGGCCTGCGGTCTTCGGAGCATTTTTCAATGTTTGTACATATAATTGACTTCCTATCCAACGCAGGAGACATACAGATACATATATATATATATTGATGTACAGTGGAGCGACATATATTATATTATACTATATTTGTACAGCAATTCAAATTTAAAATCAAAATTAAAATACATGCGGCAGATAACACAGATAATGTAAGAGGATAGTTTGATAATCAGGTATGCGTTAGTCACACATGGAGCATGAAAGTGTGTCTCATTTATATACGATTATTGTGTGGCAAGGTGTTACATGTAATGCAAGCACTTTAAGCGGGTAAGCAAGAGTATTATGGTGGTTGTTGTTGTATGGTATTTTTTGTATAGATCAAAAAAGTATGTGTGCAGAAAAAGAAAAAGAAAAAGAAAGTTATAGTTTTTGCATCCACCACCATTTTTACATTCAGAAAAGGAAGAAATAGTTTTTACATCCATCACATAAGTTACGATGATTCCGTATTGAATGTTTGATGCATTAAATTATTGTAGCGTATTGAGGCTCAGTGTTATTTAATCCATATTTATAGAATAGGTTCTTTCTGCAGCGAGAATTTACAGTGGTTTATTACCCGGAAGTAGGTGTGCAATTAAGGGGAGTTAATGCGTAAGGGGAGGTAACTAGCTAATTCTCATAACTAAATTCATTGTTCTAATATACATTATATGGTGCCTCAATTGAGTCCCTTATATAAAAGGTTATATATTTATATCTAAATTTCAATTTTAAATAGAGTCTACTCTATCATAATGTACTAAAGGTATCTATAGTAAGTTGATTACTCCTTATTATATAGTGCTACAATTGAATTTCCCATACAAAGTGCCATATCTTTATATCAAAGTTCACTGTAAATACAGTCTACTCTCAAAACATATCAGAGGACCTATTAAAATTTTGTCTACATAACCCCCGGTAAGTTATGGAGCAGCGTATGGCTGTTTGCATGACAAAATCAAATACATCTCTTGGGTAGACAAATACATCCCTCATTTACAATGTCATTAATCTATCCATCAAGTTATACATGCATATATAATTCATATATAATTCATTGCACCACTCTGCATATACGTTAGACAGATCACTTATGTTAATAAATCAATCCTATGTATATCTAATGTTATTACTCCATAAATTTAATTACAGATGCATATATAATTCACTGCCGTATCTAGTATTTAAAGTTTATATAGACTGTATTATATTTCTATCCCTATATAATTATAAGTAATTGAAAGTAATTATATTAAAGGTTGGTGTTTATGCGGATATTTCTAGGGTATAAAGTTATAGATAGAGAGAATGATTTGTGTCGAGGGAAGGGTGGATCAGAGAGTGTGGTGTAGTTGTGTAAGGCATGCCCTTGGGGTGTGGTGTTAGAAGCGGTGATGGGTTCAAGTCTGACATTGTTATATATTGGGTTTAAAGTTTTGGAAGGAGTGCCGGGAACGGTGCTGGCACGACGCAAACACTTCCGATTTTTTTTATTAAGGAGGTTAAGGTTCGAAAAGATTATAGTATGGGTCTCTAGTAGACAGAGGTTACAGAATTTATTAGGTGGTCTGTACGATGCCGCCTTACCTATCACTTCCCATTAAAGTGTATATGATCTATTTCTAGTTTTCAGATAGTGTATGTAGCTAGATAGTGAAGTGGAGTTGGCTAGACTGTGTTTTTTGAAAGAATGGAGATGTGAATTGTATCTGGTTTTGAAGCAGTTCGAAGTAGAGCCTATATAGGTTTCAGAAGAGTTGCTAGTTCTGACCCTGCATGAGTAGATGATGTCCTTGATTAAGCAGTTTTTACCTAAAGGGCAGGTTCTATTAGATCTACAGTTACAATTATTTTGGATGATAACCTGTCGGTTATTATGTTGTGTAGAAGTCTGGTTGCTAGGTATTGCATTATGGCTATGGGGGTTGTCGCTCCCAATGTTATTGATTTCATTAGTGTTATTACTATTATTACTATTGATATCAGGTTTTGCAGATATTACGTTGTTTTGAAAGTTTACCCCCTGCTGTGTTTTAGTTTGTTGAAAGTAAGTATTAATCTTTCTTTTATTGCTACTAGCTATGTGGTATGCTATGTTAGGCGTGGTAGAGTAGGAGATTTTAAAGGTGTTTTTATTTATAAGACTATGGTACTTGTGGCCAGATGGGAAGTTTTTTATCCAGGAGTGAGAAGAAAGATTAGGTAGGTTGGTAGAGACGTTTAGATTGAAAGGGGGGTTGAAAATGTATTAGTTCTTCTTCTATTTTTGTTTTTTATATCTGTTGAGGTGTTTCTGTTTATGGTATTTTGGTGTCTTCTCTGGTGTGAGTTACGTTTGTTGCTACCCTTCGTATTAGTGTGTGTGTGGTTATTACTCTTATTACTATTTTTCCTCATGGATATATTGTGAGAAATAATGTTGTAACTATGTGTTTTTATAGGTAGGAACTCGATCTCATTATTATGGCCTGATCTAGCTAATGCCTGATTATAGTATTGTGAGTTTTTGCTAAATATGGTTTCGTCATAAGACAGATTAGAGATTCTATTGGATATTCCTTTAGAGATAGAGTTTAATGTTGATCTAGGGTGGTTAGACTTGGTATCTATGTAAATTAGTTTTTCGTTAGGTTTATGGAATGGTGTGTATATTTTAGAGTCTAGGTAAAGGGTGGTATCAAGGATGTTAACGTTTTTAGTGTTTTTGTCTATGGTGATACTTAGGTTATAGTTTTTGAAAGTCTTATGCAATAGTTTCCTAGTTCTTTCTATATTAAATTTGTTATAGTCTATAAGGAGTAGTGCATCATCGCGGTACAAACCACCGTTGAGGTATGGTAGGTCCTTATGGATTTCGTTTAGTAGGTATAGGCCCACCAAATCAGTGACCTGCGCCGAGTCACTAGATCCCATGGTTATGTCAAAGTTATTATGCGTATCTTTGCGGGTCCATAACTGATCTTCAAAAGTGATTACGGTTTTACGGGCCGCAAGTATGACATCAATCTGAGGTCTAGTCAGGTCACTATTGTTCATGGCCATAATTAGTGCTTTATTTAATAGGATAGGGGAAATAGAGGTGTAGTATGAATTGATATCAAACTGAATATTTTTTTTATTTTTGTTCTCTTTGATATCCACTGCGTTGGATAGGAAGTCAATTATATGTACAAACATTGAAAAATGCTCCGAAGACTCCAAGCCTAGGTTTGGATGAAACAATTGTAAGTGAATAAATGCTTTGAACATAGCTTTGATTCTTGTGGAGAGAGAGAGAGAGAGAGAGAGAGAGAGAGAGAGAGAGAGAGAGAGAGAGAGAGAGAGAGAGAGAGAGAGAGAGAGAGAGAGAGAGAGAGAGTCTGCAGTGCTGAGACTAAGGAGATCACTAATTTTGTGAGTACTCGATACATGGGGAGATGTAGAGTGGGTATAGAGATATGTAAAATCCC
Source organism: Eledone cirrhosa (assembly GCA_964016885.1). Lineage (NCBI taxonomy): Eukaryota > Metazoa > Mollusca > Cephalopoda > Octopoda > Eledonidae > Eledone > Eledone cirrhosa. The sequence continues at coordinate 19,652,030 of OZ024742.1, forward strand.
GACCGCGGCGCCAAGCAGTTTCGGGTTGGCGCCGCGGTCGGGATTTTATATATCTCTATACCCACTCTACACCAACCCATGTCTCGAGTACTCACAAAATTAGTGATCTCCTTAGTCTCACCACTGCAGACTCCCCCCTCTACTCCCCCTCCCCCTCTCTCCCTCTCTCTCCTCTCTCTCTCCTCTCTCTCTCCAGAAACGTTAAGACCCTCTTCCTGCTCTATCAAGCCTTAACCTAATATATTGCTTCCATATACTGTACCGATTGTGTTGTTTCTGTTTACCCTTTACATACATTTATATATATATATAAATGTATGTAAAAGGGAAACAGAAATATATATATATATATATATATATATATATATATATATATATATATATATATATATATATATATATATATATATATATATATATATATATATATAAAGCATGTGTGAATGAGAACTTGGTGTCAATTGAACATTCTGAAAATAGAATTTGAACCTTTCACCATATTTTGACTACAGAAAATTGTTTAATATTAGGACATATAAAACCGCATAACGACACACACACACACATACACACACACACACACACACACACACACACACACACACACACACACACACACACACACACACATATATATATATATATGTATATATGTATGTGTGTGCGTGTGTGTAAAAGTAATAAAAATATAACAAAACAAACAGCACAGTACATGGCAGAAATATATCAGTTTAACGTTTGAAATAGCAGGAAGAGAGACTTAACGTTTTGAACAAAAGCTGACTATAAAGGAGTGATGCTAGAGCTGTGAAATCTTGCATGCATTAATTGTATCTCTTCTTATTAATAACTGCATTGTTTCTTTCCAGGAATTATGTTGAAAAATAAATCTCATTTGGTCATTCCATGAGAGCATCTTAGTCAGCCTATGAATTGTTCAGCCGAAAGTTTTAAACGTTAGAATTATTTATAATTATCAAATGAAACATGTAGACTTACCCTGCCCTCACAAAAAGAACAACATGGCCGAGACCATGCTTCGGCACCAATAGAAACAAAATGAACATTAGTATGCGTGGGAAAGGAACCTACATCTTTTATTTTCCTGGTGTGTTAAACAGATTACACCAGCACACCCACTTACAAACAAACAAACAAATTCAAAGATCTTCTCCCCCACCCTGATGTAAAAGATACAGAAACCTACAATATACACTACTTGCACCAAACAATCACGAAACCCAGTAATGTAATCTCAGTAATATATTAAATATTATACTCTACAGCGGTATTGCATACTTTTCCTCGAGATTATAAATCAAAATATACGTATACAGACACATACACACACACATATTCCTCCCACTTCGCATACGGATACACACATATATCACACACATACACACACAGTCAAATATAAAGGGCATTGTCATTAGAATTTTCAAAGTCTAGGCTGCAATGAACAAAATGAAAAGCATATGAAAATCAGATCTACCCAGAAAATTCTAAATATCATTTTTCAGAACATCTGTTGTGTCAATGTTGTGTGGATCAGGTACATGGACACTGACACAAGCACTTGAGTCAGTGTTGTATGGATCAGGTACATGAACCCTGACACAAGCACTTGAGTCAGTATTGTATAGATCAGGCACATGTATCCTGACACAAATACTTGAGCCAGTGTTTTTAAATGGTTCAGGTACATGAACCCTGACACAAGCACTTGAGAAGAAACTAGATGATACATACACTAAAATACTTGGGGTTGTTGTACAAAACATAAATTGGTGTCAATGTATTTCAAATGAAAGTTTATACGGAAACTTGCTCAAGATTATAACTGCAATTGTTCAAAGACGTTTACAATCTGCAGGACATTGCTGGAGAAGTAAGCAGGAAGTTATATACAAGTTACTATTGTGGGAAGCACTTCACGGGAGATACAGTAGAGGAAGACCTGCTCGAACCTTCACGATCAACTCTCAGACGAGAGAAACGTCAGTAGGGAACAGTTACCAGGAGCAATAGAATGTCATGAATTGTGGAGAGACATTGTCAGGAATGTTAGACCGCTGTTGCAATGATATATATATACATTGTATATGTATATACATTGTATATATATATACATTATATATATATATCATTGCAACAGCGGTCTAACATTCCTGACAAAGTCTCTCCACAATTCCATATGTATATTATACATATATATATATACATATATATATATATATATACATATATATGTATACACACACACACACACACACACACACACACACACACACACACACACACACACACACACACACACACACACACACGCATATATATATATATATATATATATAGAGAGAGAGAGAGAGAGAGAAAGAGGGTGACAGAGAGATAGAGATGTTACTGGTTAAAACCAGTAAGATTTAGTACACTATACTTAGGGAAAGAAGAGTGGCTGAGTTATGGAGATGGTTTAATCCTAGACGTTCGGCAAGAACTCCTGTAGTAATAATAATAATAATAATGATGATTTCATTTATTAGCCACAAGGACCGACATGTAGGGGACAATACAAAGACAGGGACAGTGGAGGTTTACAATAAGATTCAGTAAAAATGCACAATAACAAAACCAATTTAACAATGAAAAAATATAAAATAACTATATATAAAATTAACAAAATGAATTTCCTAATAGGGTGGGGGGGGGGTCGTGAACCACCAGGGGCTACTCAGGTACCCCACCAATCGTGAACCACCCGACACTTCTAGGGCACCCCTCTCATCCACAAATTAACCAGCCTACAGGCACATGGTCAGAGTAGGCCCACTCACACGGGCCATTCTCGCCACATTCACCCACCTTTCAGCAAATGTACTGGGAGCAGCACTTCTCTCTCCACCCTCACCTTCCTTTCCAAGTGAAACTTGAAAAAGTTGATGAGGGATTGGCCGAAGAGAAAATTCTCTGTCTTCAGTCCTTTCAACCTCGTCCACCATACAACCTCTTTCGCTACTGCCACCAGAGAGAGGAAACTTGCCTGCCCTTCCTGGCCAAAAGAAGGCGGCGGGTCGATCTTCACTATGGACTCGGCCGATAGCCGGATCCGTTCTACACGCGACAACAGCTGTTCGACATAACTCCACAAGTCAGTAATGCACGGACATTGGACGAGTGCGTGCATAACGGTTTCGTCGCTCTGCGCGCATCTTGGGCAGGTACGTCTGACAACACTTCCGAGCCTGGAGAGTTTATCTTGAACCGGCAGTGCCCCCCGGTAACACTGCCAAGCGAGGGATTTCTGGAAGTTATCCATCAACCCCGGCTCGAAAGTCCTCCGGAACAGACTGGTCAGTTCGACTTCGTAGACGCCCAGAGCCTCTCTGAGTGCGTCGTCGCACTTGCCCACCACTAATCCTCTATAGAACTCGAGAGTGGAAGTTCCACTGACCGCATTGCCCACCTGGTAGAGGGCAGTGAGTGCCTGGCAACATTCCAGATACCAGTGACCCAGTCTCGGTCTCTTCTTGATCCAAGACTGCTGCTTAGTCATAGAGACGAGCTGCGGAAAGGCCTGTCAGACAAACGGCGACCACACCTGTTCACCGTTTAGGCAGAATGTCTGGAGATGCCGCAGCCTCAGCGTATGTCTGCGCATCATTACTCTCCGCGTAAAGGGTGCTGGCAGCAGATGGATCGCCTCACCAACGGAACCTGTCCCCTCCAAAAGAAGTTGAAGAGAAGCCGTTCTAACTTGGCGAGGTGTGGACGAAGGCAAGGCACGACGGTCAGGCGGTAGTAGATAACGGATGCGATGTACGTGTTCGCCACCTCCACCCGACCTTTCAGTGACAGCTTCCTCGCTGCCCATTTCTGGGTGAGACTGGCTACCCTGATCGTCACCTCGTCCCAATTCTTATCCAAACCGGCCCGTCCGTCCAGCGCCCAATGACGCTGTTGGACTGCATGGACTTGCCTCTCCAGATGCCGAGCTGCAAGCCTTTTCCGAGTTAAGTTTTGCTCTCGTCAACCTTTCATATTCCTCCAACAAGGTGCCGACCACCTCGATCTCCGAGATGTCCGACACCATCACGGTGATGTCGTTCGCATAGGCCGATACTGCCTTTCCGTGTCCCGGTTCGAGCGGGATGCCCTGCAACAGCTCTAGTTCCGCAGTAAAGGCTCGAGAATCAATACATACAAAAGAGAGGAGAGTGGGTACCCTTGACGGACCGATCGAGAGATTTGAAACGGTTCCAAGGGGTATTCATTAACTTTGACCTGCGAGCAGATGCCGCTGTGCATTGCAGCGATCCAGCTTCTGAAGACGGGGCCGAAGCCAGATGCCTTGAGGACAGCTTCCAAGTACCGATGGTCGACCCTTTCGAATACTTTCGATTGATCTAAATTTGAACCCCACCGAAGCCAGGTTTACACTCTACCCTCTCTTTGATGTATCGTATGAGTTGGAGGTTGTCATGTATAGACCTGGTCGGGATTGCAGAAGGTTGCAACTCCCCAAACAAATCTTCGACGACTTGGCCAAAATCTTAAACTCTGTGTTGAGCAGAGTTATGGTCCTGAAGTTATCTAATGTGTCCCTCTTATTCTCGTCTTTCCTTATCAGCGTCACTACACCCCGGCTCACAGACTGGGAATACTCCCGTTCTGCTGCCAGTTGCAGTAGAGCGCTTCGAGGAGATTGGAGAACAAGTCTGGCATATTTACGTAAAGCTCGTAAAGCAGAGCTTCCAAACTGGGTGACTTGCGCTTCGTGCAGCCGACAAGGGCATCCTGAATTTCGGCTGAAGTTATCGGCCTTTCGCAGCGCTCAGCGTCGGCCGTCGAGGTAGGTGCTGAAGTTCGCTCTGTCTCTGACCAGCACCCCCCCCCACACTATATATATATAGATATATTTCTTTATTAGCCACAGGGGCACAAAAGAAGGGGACAAATACAAAGGGGGAAGTTTACATACAATAAAAACGTGTAAAATGTTATCACAGATGGAATTTAAAAGTTAGTCGATTTTCCCCAATAGAGGGAGACAGTTTATATGGGTAACACATACCCCCGAAAAAAAATGTGCAACCCTCATCTCCAGGAGTACGAAGAGCTTGTACTCCTTTCCTCTCCTCCTCCTTTTCCTCAACCTACAGGCTGATATAGAGAGAAGGCCCATTCACTCGGGCCATTCTCGCCACTTTCACCCACCTTTCATAAAACTTGCTGGGGTACAGCACCTCTCTCTCCATCCTGATTCTTCTTCCAAAGTGGTATTTGAAAAAAGAATCAGTTGTTGGCCGGAGAGAAAGGTGTCTGACCTCAGCCCTTTCAACCTTGTCCACCATACAACCTCTTTCGCCATAGCTATCACACAAAGGAAAACTGCCTCTCCTTCGTTTTTGAAGGAGGGTGGCGGTTTGATCATGACAATGGACTCGGTGGTCAACTGGATTGGTCCCACCCGCGACAATAGTCGTTCTACATAGCCACACAGGTCAGTGACGCCCGGGCAGTGTATGAATGCGTGCGCGACGGTTTCTTCGTCTCGCACGCACCTCGGACAGATCTTTTTTGCAGGGTCCCTGCCCGGGCGCCCATGTCTGTAGAGCTTGTCTCGAACTGGTAGAGCTCCTCGGTAGCACTGCCAGGCCAGGGACTTTTGGAAGTTGTCCATCGGTCCCGGGCGGAAGGTCCTACCGAACAGACTGGCCAGTTCATCTTCCTCTACGCCTAGAGTTTCACCGAGCGCGTCGTCGCACTTGCTGCGGACCAACCCTCTATAGAATGACGAAGTGGAGTCTCCACTGATCGCCGGGTCCGCCTGCCAGAGGGCTGTGAGTGCCTGAGCACATTCGATGTGCCAGTCGCCCATTTTCCTCGGTCTCTGCTTGACCCAGGACTGCAGCTCGGTCAGCGAGACGAGTCGTGGGAAGGCTCGCCTCACGAACGGGGCCCACACCGGTTGTCCGGTGAGGAATACGTAGAGATGCCGCAGCCTGAGCGCGTGTTTGCGCATCGTCAACCACGGCACCCCCAGCCCTCCGTTAGAAGGGTGTTGGCAGCAGATGGATCTTCTCACCAAAGGAGCCCGCCTCTTCCAAAGGAATCGGAAGAGCGCGCGCTCCATTTTGGCGAGCGTTTTGGCTGGACAAGGCACGACGGTCAAGCGGTAGTAGATGGCGGACGCTATAAAAGTGTTCGCCACCTCCGCTCGACCTTTCAAGGATAGTTTGCACTCGGCTCACTTCTGGGTGAGTGCAAACACCTTGGCCGTCACTTCGTTCCAGTTCTTCTCCACCTGGAGGTCCGGACCAAACCAGACCCCGAGCAGCTTTACCGGTCCTTCCGTCCAGCGTCCGACGACGCCATGGGAAGGCATCGGTCTGCCTCTCCACGATCCGAGTTGCAAACCGATGGACTTGTCCCGGTTCAGCTTCGCTCCTGTGAGACTTTCGTATTCCTTTAGCAAGGTGTCGACTTCCTCGATTTGCGAGGCGCTCGACACCATTACTGTCACGTCGTCGGCGTAGGCCGACGCCGCTTTCCGCAGTCCCGGTTCCAGAGGGATGCCCTGTAATAGCTCCAGCTTCCGCAGTAGTGGCTCGAGAGTCAGTACGTACAGAAGGGAGGAGAGAGGGCATCCCTGTCGAATGGATCGCGTAATATGGAACGGCTCCGAGAGGTAACCGTTCACCTTGACCCTTGAGCAGATGTTGCTGTTGTGCATTGCAGCAATCCAGCCCCTGAACACGGGTCCGAAGCCTGCCGCCTCGAGCACCGCATCCAGGTAACGATGGTCAACCCTATCGAAAGCCTTAGACTGATCCAAGTTGATCAGGGCCCCACCGAAGCCGGGTTTACACCCTACCCTCTCTATGATGTATCGCATGAGGTGGAGGTTGTCGTGTATGGACCTGGTCGGGATCGCGCATGTCTGCGCTTCTCCCACCAGGTTCTCGACGACAAGCGCCAGCCTCTTTGCCAACACCTTGGCCAAAATCTGTAACTCTGTGTTTAGCAGAGTTATGGGCCGTAAGTTGCCTATCTCATCCCCCTTATTCTCGTCCTTCCTGATTAGTGTGACCACGCCCCCGGGTACAGAACTGGGAATTCTCCCGTTCTGTTGCCAGTTTCAGTAGACCGCTTCCAGGAGACCGGAGAATAAGTCCGGCATTGCTACGTAAAATTCGTAAGGTAGACCGTCGAGACCTGGAGATTTGCGTTTGCCGCATTGGCTCAGCGCGTCCCCTATCTCAGTGGCTGAAATCGGCTTTTCGCAGAACTTCGCCTCGCTGTCCGAGAGTCGCGGTAGGCCGTCGAGGTATGGACCGAAATCCATAGCCTCTCTCGGCGCGCCGCTCCTCCCGAACAGCCGAGCAAAGTGCCGTTGAAAAGCCGCACACATCTGCTTCGGCTCACGTATCACGCGTCCGTTTTGGTCCTTCAAAGACCGAATCGTGGACTTGTTGCCACTTTTTACCTCCGTCACTCGGGCCCAGCTAACAGCTTTGGCTCCCTCGTTTCCCAGAGCACGTATTTTGCTTCTGACAACGCAGCCCTCGTGCTTTGCGTCGAAGAACTGGTCCAAGGCCGTTCTCGTTGCTAGCACGCTGGCTACGTTGCCACTTCTAATTGCCTCTTCTACTTTATCTACCAGTTCCTTCTCGGTTCTATTTCTATCTAACGCTAATTCTTTACTAAAAACTATCGAGTCTAATCTAACTGCCCTCTTGAGAGAGTACCACCATCTGTTGTTGACAATGGCCCCTGTCAAGTGCTGTTTAACTAAAGTGCTAATCTGTCTACTGTAGGCTTTGCTTGTCGGTAAAGACAAGTTCAGCTTCCAGTAGCCGGGTCCTTGTCTATGGGTTCTATCAAGGTTGGCCATGCAGGTCACTAGTTTGTGATCTGAATAGGCAACCATGAACATTTGTGGACAGCTTAACATGTCCCTATCCTTATTTCTAACTAGAACCCTATCTAGGTACGATCTAGATGTTCCGCTACGATTACTCCTCGTCCACAGTGGCGCAGTCGGAAAATCTAGTCGATATCTATCGGCCAGGTCAAATCGGTCGATTAACTGTTTGAGGCTGTTACACCCCCCTTTATCGGGACATGCTCCCACATAGTCCCAACGTGCATCTAGGATTCCATTCCAGTCCCCCACTAAAAGCAAGGAGCGGGACGTTCCCAGAAAAGTCTCTAGACGTTTGAAGAAGTCTGGCCGCGGTGTCCCGGATGGGGCATATGCGACCACCAGCCTGAACGCTCCACCTTCACTACCGTCAACGTCTAGGACCACCAGTCGACCCTCCGGGTCCAGATGTACCGTCTGTGTTACGAGGCCCAGGTGTTTCCGCAGCAAAACGGCAACTCCGCCCCCACCCCCCGGTTGACAGAGAGATGCGTAGATCTCAAAGTCATCGAAGATGGGGGCCAGCTGTCGCTCGCCGTGGATCCTGGACTCGCAAATGGCTACCACATCCAAACTGTGCGACCTGAGGTCGTTTAAGAGTTTGCTCTGTTTCCAGGGCATCCCCAGGCCGCGTACGTTCACACATCCAACTCTTATATTGGCCATGTTGGTGCTGAAAAGTTAAAAGAGGAAAAGAGATCACTCACCCTTCGCCTCCTGGGGACCAGGCCGCACGATTTCCATGGGGGTGTTGGAGGGGTTGTCTGGATGGGTGGTGGTTTCCGGCGGGGTGGGGACGCAGATGTTTGGTGGGGTGGGGTCTGGTGGGATGGGGGTGTCTGGGGTGGGGAGGCATTTGAGAAGGACGCGGTTGAGTGGTTTCACGCAGGAATTCCCCACATCCTTCTCAAATGTTTCTTTTAGGGACCTATAAGTTTGTATAGGGACCCTAATCAGTTTTAGGTTCAGTTTTTTGCTATTTTTTATAGTGTGGGCGAAAGTTTTCCCTTCGGTGAAAACCGAAGGGTCGTTCGTGATGGTCTCCATTAGTGTTTTGTTTTCAGTGTTTATGTAAGTGTAAGTGTAATTTTCTTGTGTTGTGTTTGTTTTTGTCTGTAGTTCTTGTGTGTGCTTTCGTTTTGTTGTAGGTATTTTGTTTTCAGGAGGTGGGGGTTTTGTTTGTGATATTTTTGTTGTTTGTGTTGGTGGTTGTATGTTTGTGGTAGTGTTTGCTGGTTTTTTGCTTTTGTGATGTCTTTTCTTTCTTTTCGAGCGATGGGGTTCTCCCTCGTCTTCACTGGGTGATGGCGAGATAGCCTCATCTGTTGTATCGTCTGTGTGATTGGGGAGGGGTATGTCTTGGGGAGCTGTTGTGTCTGTATGTGATTTTGCAGTGGTTTTAGGTGGAGTGGGGTTGGGTGGGACTGTGTTTGTTGTGGTTATTTTTGTGTGTTGGTGTTGTTGTTGTTGTGGTGGTGTTGGTGGTTGTGTTGTTTTGATGGGTGTCGGCAGAAGAGCCTTTTTTTGGTTCATTAGTTTAGGACAGGAAACCCTCAGGTGACCCCTGCTAAAGCAATGGTAACATGAAGGCCGCCTACCCTCAACCGAAAGGTTTATGTAGGTGAGTCCGTCCAGGAGTACACGCTGTGGGATCATAGCTATTCGCTCTGGGCTCATTTGCACCAGAACTTCAATGCTAGTCCCATTGAATACATCTCTGGGGGACTTTCCTACTGACAGTATTCTGTCTTCATCAAAATTGATGAAGCCGCACAGTATCCACCATATGTTCACCTTTGGTGTGACACTTGTGATTCTGATCTTTTGCGTCCTTTTTCCCATTTATGTAGGGAAAAAGGTGTACAGGTTGGATACAATTGGCGACACAGAGTAATTTTGGGCCGTCAATTGATCCTTCATGAGTACCGAAATACTCCCAAAAAGTTTGTTTCTTTGAATGAATGCAATATCATTCATTGAATCTTTGAAAACCAGTTCAATATCTTTCTGTGACAATTGGACTGGTTTTCGGGTAGAATTGGAAACTGTCCTAAAAACTATCGTTTTGAGAGCAGTTTCCTTGCGAATTTCTACCGGAGAATTGATGCTGAAAGCACCATTTTTTTCGAAGGTGACATATCTCTTAGCGTCCTTTAAAAGGTGTTCAGCATTTGTTATGTCGAGATATATCAATTGTTCTTTCTTTTGAACTTTCTCCGCAAAGGAGATTTTTGGTTTCTTTGTGGAATCCGTATTGGTGGTGTTGTCATTATTGTTGTTATTCTTGTTGTTATTCTTGTTGTCACCGATGTTGGTATCATCCGTATTTTCCTTGGTGTTGTTGTTGTCTTTGATGCTGGTGTTATTGGCGTTGTCTTTATTTTTTTCTTTGTTGTTGTTATCATTGTTGCTTTTATCATCATTATTGGTTTTGCTGTTATTTTTGTTGTCATTGAGCTGTTTGGTGTCATTTGTGTTGTTTGGGTGTGAATTCGTTTTTTTATTTTCATTTTGTCTTTCCATCTCTATAGTATCTAGTGAAGAAGACGTTGTTGACTGCGAGCTTTGTAGTCTTACCGCCTCTCCACCACCATTATCGTTGGACGCAGCGTTCATAACGTAATCAAAATTTTACAATATTTTTTCCAAGATATATATATAGATATATTTCTTTATTAGCCACAGGGGCACACAAGAAGGGGACAAATACAAAGGGGGAAGTTTACATACAATAAAAACGTGTAAAATGTTATCACAGATGGAATTTAAAAGTTAGATAGATATATAGATAGATAGGTAGATATATAGATAGATAGATACATACAAACGTACATACATATATTTATATTTATTTTATTATGGCTAAATAGTGAGTCTTGTTACTCTGGAGTTTCACCTGCGTCCCACATACACTCACACACACACACACACGCACACACACACGCACGTACACACACACACACACACACACACACACACACACACACACACACACACACACACACACACACACACACACACACACACACATATATATATATATATATATATATATATAGTAATAATAATAAATTTGAAAACTAAAATCCAAAGAGGGCTCGATAAGGATAAATATATATCAAATATATAAGAACCGTAGAGCAAATATTTATTAAAATAACAGATTAAAGTTTAAGCAAAGAATCGCTGCTTTCACCCTTAACGGGATCTTCTGAAACTAACAAAGTCAATCTGTAAACGCAGAACTGGATATTTCAAAAAACAGCGATTCTTTGCTTAAACTTTAATCTGTTATTTTAATAAATATATATATATATATATATATATATATATATATATATATATATATATATGATAATAAGGGCGCTGCGGAGTTGCAAATGGGTTACATATGAAAAAAGTTTGTCCTTCATCAGTGATCTTCCAACTATCATAGGCATTTTATCGCTTTAAAGACCATATACCTCCGGTTGGTGCGAGTAACGGCTAAAAAAAGTCGTTGGGACACGTATATATATATATATATATATATATATATATATATATATATATATATAAAAAGATGAAATCGAAAATGCAACTGGAGTCTTATTTCTCAGAAAAACCACAGACCCTCCATCTCAACTCTACTTTTGAAAAGCAGAAGAACTGCGAAACCGGTAAAGGAACCAAATAAATATATATATTTAAAAAAAAAAAGACTCCAGTTGCATTTTCGATTTCATCTTTTTTCTTTATACTTTCCCTCGTGTAGGACACCTCGGTTATTTTTCATTTTGTAAAAAAACCCTCACTTTCTAATATATATATATATATATATATATATATATATATATATATATATATAGCTCGGAGCCCAGGGAGCCGCTACTTCTCCACATCGACTACGAATAGCAGAACATATTTTAAAGCAGAGGCAACCGACAGGAGACCCAGAAGTCGACTAAGAGCAGCTGGGTGTATAACATCCATAAGCTCGGTTGGTGTTGCTTGGGGAACCATCAGAATCTGGGCCCGGTTGCTTCTGAGAGAACATTCTGGAAGACGGGTGTGTCTGAGGACCCTGCCAACACAACCCTCTCAGGAATAAGTGTGAAGAAGGACACACACACACACACACACACACACACACACACACACACACACACACACACACACACACACATATATATATATAAATATATATATATATATATACATATACACACGCACGCATATATATACATATCATATCATCATCATCATCATCATCATCATCATCATCATTATCATCATTTTACCTCCGCTTTTCCCTGCTTATATATATATATATATGTGTGTGTGTGTGTATGTGTGTGTATCTATCTATGTCTCTCTCTCCCTCTCTCTCTCTCTCTATATATATATATATATTTATTTATATACATATATATGAATATACGTATACAAGTAAACATTTTTTCTGTATGAATGCATATATGCATATATGTATGTATGCGTGTATGTATGTATGTATGTATGTATGTTTATATGTATGTTATCTCTTTCTCTTAATTTCGAGTATATTTTTTTGACCGGCCACCTTCCTGGTGGCAAGGTTGTAAAAGAAAAGAAATTGTCATCCCTTGAATCGCAAGAATGTTTCGCAAATTTTCAAGGTGCCAGCTATCGCAGCCATTTGTAGACTATGAATTAGGGAGCTGCGCTGTTTGTCCGCAAATCCAAGTTCAGTCATACTTTGGTCCAAGCGGGTTGGTATATAACCCGTAGCTCCAATAATGATGGGTATGAAGCTAAAGGTGTATCTTGGATACTGGATTTGTAAACTCCTCATCAATGGTCCGTAGATGTCCTCCTTCTCCTGTATTTTTCTGACAACGTTTACATCAAGTGGGCAGCTGATCTCCACAACAGAACACGTTTTCAATGTGTGGTCCCAAACAACAATATCAGGCCGGTTGTGCTTTAATTTGGTGGCAGTTTTTATTTTCAGGTTCCACCAGTACTCCTTAGTGCCATCTGTCTCAATATATTCTTCCTCGTTTGTTGTTAATTTTGTTTTCCGAAGTGCGTTCCAGATGGTTCTAGCTATCCCATCGTGTCTCATGGGGAGATAGTAGCGAGATGACATTCTTTCGCAGCTGGCAACCATGTGGCTTACATCCTCGATCTTTGTTTTACATAGCCTACATTTATTGTCAGCTGATGGCCCTCCCCTTTTGTGCAGCAGATATTTGGTAGGGAGTTCTTGTTCCTGTATTGCATAGAGATATCCCTCAAGGTGTGATGTCATAAACTTGTCGGAACTCCATGCCAGGCTTTTTGAGTGGTTTATCCCCTCTATGGTCTGTGTTTTACGTCTCAAGTATCCATGCACAACTTTTTCTGTAAATTGGTCAATTTTTTCATCTTGTTTGAACATTGAATAGGATCTTCCGATTTCTCTGGGTGAGAGATTTATATCAGGCTTTATTCCATATCTCTCCTCCAGATCAGTCGCTATTCTAATGATATATTTTTTTCGTGCTCATAAACCTGGGCAAGATGGTTGCCAACCTTTCTCCTCTGTTGAAGGTGTTGCTTTAGTGTTACTATCCGGGTCTCATATGATGTTAATATTGATTTTAGACCCCGGCCACCTTCCTTGCGTGAGAAGTATAGCCTATCCACATCACCATTGATGTTAAAGTTCCCAGTAACACTGAGAAGTTTGCGAGTTCTAACATCCATCTCACTTAGTTCTTGCAATGACCAGTTCAGCAGGCCAAATGTTGGCGTTAGAATTGGCACAGCATAAGTATTGTGGGCAATGTATTTGTTGTACGCTGACAGTTCTGATGACCATATTTTCTTTACTCTTCTGAGGTATTCAGTTCTGGTTCTCTCCTTATTTATGGGTCCATCATATCTGACATTCTCATCCTGTCCAAGATATCTGTAGTTGTCACCTGACTGTAGAGGTTGTATTGTCAGGCCGTTCATCTCTAGATTTCTAGAGGAGGGTACAGCTCTTCCACGATTTACTGCCAAATATGCACACTTGGACTCACCAAATTTCATTGTGTAATGAGGTCCAATTGTTTCTTGATGTCATTGATATTTGGCCCATACAACTTCAGGTCCTCAACAAAGAAAAGATGGGAGATACTTCTTGACCCACTTCTTTGTCCACCTTGTTTCCTGAGTAGGTAAGATAGTGGATTTAGTGAGAGAACGAAGAGTAGCACTGACAAGCTACTGAAAGATACCCTTCTGGTAATGTATCCTATCAGTCTTAACTTGCTCCTTCTCACCTCTAAGGATCAAATTGGTGTACCAGTTCTTGGTCAGACGTTCAACAGCAGCTACCAGTGGTTGTGGGACTTTGGCTAACTGTAAAGCCTTAACAATCCACCCATGATTTACACTATCAAATGCTTTTTGATAGTCCAGCCACACCACAGTCATGTTTCTGCAATTCTTTGTTGTTTTTTCTTGAATCATTTTATTAGTTAGTAGGTGATCTATGCAACCCCACACCTCCCTCTTTCCACCAGCTTGTTCAGGTGTTATGATGTTGTTGGTAGCACAGTGATCCTGTAAGAACAGGTTAAGGCACCCAGTATATAATTTATACATGATGTTTTGGCAGGCTATTGGGCGGTAATTTTTAGCAAGGGTGGTTTGGCTATTTTGGGGAATGAGGAGAGTAGTGGCAGTTGATAACCATCTGGGCAGTTCTTGTGTGCCTTTAATGGTTTCTGTAAACAGCCGTATGAGATCTTGCCGATAGAAAGTGAAATTCTTCAACCAGTATCCTGTAATGAGGTCTGGGCCTGGTGATTTCCTATTCGACATTTTCTGTAGAGCTGTTTCCAGTATTGACCCATCTATGTCATATTGTTTTGTCTGGACATGTTGTCAGTAGTCCTGTTCCAGTTCTTTTAGCCAATTAGTTTGTATGTTGAATCCGTCATCCGTTTCCCATACAGATCTCCAGTAGCTCTCAAACTGTTCTTTTGAAGGGGTGTCGTTTACAGGGATTAAGCTTTTACCACCGAAGCTACAATAAACTGATTTAGGATCTCTGGCAAACAATCTATTTAGCACTTGTCGTTTATGTGCTGTTGACTTATATTTTAGTCTTTCTGTTGTAGCTGTGAGTTGTTGTTTCAACTGGTGTAATTTGGAGTTCAAAGTTTTAAATTTTGTATCCCCAAATCGTCTCTCTAAATTTTTTTTATGTATGTATGTATATATGTATGCATGTTTGTATGTATGTTTGTATGTCCCATGGTCGGGTCGTTGGCGACTAAACTGGCAACCCCACCAAGGTTTCTTGGTGAGGAGGGTGACTTTGGACATCCTGCAGAACTAAAAACAAAACCTGTCAAAGAGCAAAGGAGCTCTTAAGAGTCAATGGCCATCCAAAATCACCGGGAGAGATGACCCCTTAGCCTTTGTCAAGGCAGAATTCTAGGAGAAGGAAAACTCTGATATAACACCTGCAACCCTGATGGTATCCAATGATGTTGACTTGTTCTTCTTTTTGGTAAATATCATCTTGGTTAAGAGAGTGGGACTGGCTTTGTGCAGTGCCTTTGCTCACTATAAAAGCTTCACGGCACAGGCATTGCTTTATATCTGGAGATCTCTCTGCACTTGTCGTCACATGGTACCATGGGCCCAGCACTATGTGTCAATAATTGTCACAAGTGTAGTGTTTGTACCAGAGTTTTCAAGTCGCTGGCTGGACTAAAAAGTCACACTCGTTCAGCGCATCGGTGGGGGTTCTCCTACATGGATATAAAGTAGTGGCCGTACTCGAAAACGAGTTGGCAGCCATCATGTATATATATATATATATGTATGTATGTATGTTTGTATGTATGCATGTATGTTTGTATGTATGTATGTGTATATGTATGCATGCTTGCATATGTAAATAGATGTACATATATAGCGAATGCAGATAGAACATATGTTTAACACATTGTCTTGAAAGAGATATTTAGCTATTAAAAAACTTCTAAATATTTACAATTTTTTAAGAAACACACCGTACTGGGACTTTAATACATAACATATGTACTACTGTTTAAATAGTGACATCTTTACCATTTCCTGCTTGCTATTATTAGAAATGGTAAGAGGGCGGTGGATTGGTAGTATCACTAGAGAGTTGGGCACCATGCTTTGCAGTATAGAGTTATGGTCCTTTATGATCTGAGTTCATATCTCGCCGAGGTTAACTTTGCCTTTCATCCATACGGGGTCGATGAAATAAAGTACCAGTAACGTACTTGGGATCGATTTAATCGACTTTCCCCTCCCCCAAAATTACTGGCCTTGTGCCTATACTAGAAATCATTATTAGTGGATTGGCAGTATCGGTGGAGGGTCGGACGCCATGCTTTTCAGCACAGTTACGTCCCATTACGGTCTGAATTCAAATCCCGCCGAGGTTAACTTTGCCTTTCATCCTTACAAGGTCGATGAAATAAAGTACCAGTAATACACTGGAATAATTGCTGGCCTTGTGCCAAAAGTAGAAACAATTATTAGAAATGGTAAGGCGGTGGATTGTTGGCAGCATCGGTAGAGCTCCGGTCACCCTGCTTTACAGTTACGATGCTTAACTTTCTGATTTCAAATCTACCCGAGGTTAGCTTTGACTTTTATCCTTACGGGGTCGATAAAATAAATTACTAGTCACGCTCACGCACTGGGGTCGATTTAATCGACTTTCCCCTACCCCAAAATTGCTGGCCTTGTGCCTAAATCAGAAATCATTATTAGAAATAGTGAAGGCAGCTCGCTTAGTGGTTAGGGTGTTCGGCTGAAGATCGTAAGGCCATGGGCTCGATTCCTGGCGATGTGTTGTGTCTTTGAACAAGATAATATATTTTACGTTACTACAGTCTACTACAGCTGGCAAAAATAAATTTTATCTGTATTTCAAGCAGACAACCTTGTCAAACGCTGAATTTCCCTGAGAACTACGTAAAGGATGCACGTGTCTAATTTCACACACACACACACACACACACACACACACACACACACACACACACACACACACACACACACACACACACATATATATATATATATATATATATAAAAGGATGATTTGTTATGTCGTCTAAAAATATATATCTATATATCGAAATCAGAGAATGTATGTCTCTGTCTGTCCCCCTAAAACTCGAGAACCACCCAACCGATTTTTTTTCAAACTTTACACATGTAATACTTATGGTCATGTGAGTGTTTTGAGCAAAAAATATTTCAAATTTTCAATGCCCTAGGGACCGTATTAGGCGAAAATCCGCATATTTTAGGCTTTAGAGCCTTTTTGAGGCATAACGGAACAATAATCCAGGCGATTTCTTAAAAAATTGCATTAGTTATGACGTTTAAAGTGTTTTGAGTAAAACAGATTTTCTCATTTTTATCCCCAGGGATCGCATTAGGCTAAAACCGATTTTTAAAAGCATTTTGGTTGCATTAGGGCCTGTAACTCGAGAAGTACCCAACCGATTTTTTAAAAACTTTGCATATGCATTACTTATGTTTCACAAATTTTCTTGACTGAAAAAGGTTTCAAATTTTAGCACGGGGACCACATTATTTAGCATTTTGGTTACGTTAGGGCCTGTAGCCTTAAAAGTATCCAACTGAATTCCTTCATGCTCTCCACCACTACAGTCCCACATGCTTACTGCTCTGTAACTATTGCTTTCATTGTACCATAGCACAACAAATACATGTTTGGTTTGTCGAATGCCTTTTTACTTAACCCTATCGTCTTGGCTTTCGTGGGTTGAACATTTTACTCTCAGGCACCCAATTAAGTTAAACCCCTGGTAATCTACGACGATTTTTTTTTATAAGCACAAAATGTAGACACTATCCCCAGGCCGAGGTACTCCGTACTTCTCTGTACTGTTTCAGAAAGGAGGGATAAACATGCCAATCTATGTTTAGAATCCCGAGCAACGCCGGGCCATTCTGCTAGTATATATATATATATATATTTAGACGACATAACAAATCGTCGTTTTGGTTATATATATATATATATATAAATGATTTCTTCAGGGCTAGATCAGGATAATTTCATACGAATGAAACAGTAGAAATCATTTCTATAATAAATATTGATGTTTAAACGCTAATAATGTATTGAGTACCTTATTAACTGTGGTTACCGCCGATTTAACTCGTAATCTACACACCACCACACACACAGACATGCATACACACATACACACATGCATACACATACACATACTCACACACATATATATATATATATATACACACACATATATATATATATGCGTGTATATGTGCGTGTATATATATATATGTGTGTGTATATGTGTGTGTATATGTGTGTGTGTATATATGTGTCTGTGTGTGTGTGTGTATATCTGTGTGTGTGTGGTGTATGTGTGTATATGTGTGTGTGTGTGTGTGTGTGTGTGAGCAAGGCTGCGCTGTTATTCCGTACGCCGTATTGTTGATACAGAGCCAGCTAAGCTAATTCAGGTGAATAACCTACTCTCCTGTTATGCAACGCAGTAAAATTAGATCGAAGATCAACGATGGAGGTGTATCGTCTATGAAATATATATTAATAATTGGCACAACCGGGAATCGAACCCAGATATACACAACTAAATATTTAATCCATTCTTGTTTCAAGAACGTCATCACTGTGAATGTAAGCAGCCAGACATATGCTGCGTGTGACCTAAAAAAGTGTATATATATATATATATATATATATATATATATATGTGTGTGTGTGTGTATATATATATGTATGTGTGTGTGTGGATATGTGTGTATATATATATATATATGTGTGTGTGTATATATGATATATATAGAGAGAGGGAGAATTATGTAAGCACACACACACACAGACATACATGCAAACACATACACACATGTTATGTAAGCAACCAAATGCGTCACGGTAGTGATTCCCTGAGCTGTCGCCTATAGAATTCTAGTTTTCAGAATTTGCTAGAAGCATGTGTGTTATTACAATGTAGAACCCAAGAGACGGTAAGTAAGAATATAAGAACTTGATATGTCTTCACACACACACACACACACACACACACACACACACACACACACACACACACACACACACACACATATATATATATATAGCGGGTATCTAAAAATTAATTTGAAAATTAACTTTTTGTCACTCGATAGAGTGAGTAGATCGGAGATAAGAGAGTCGCTCCAGGTAGAGCCGCTACATCTCCGAATTGAGAGATCACAGCTCTGATACTATGGACATGTGATTGGAATGTGTGTGTAGAGAGAGAGAGAGAGAGAGAGAGAGAGAGAGAGAGAGAGAGAGAGAGAGATGTAGAGGAAGAATCAATCCCAGTACTAGATTGGTACTGCTATTGATTTGAATGGATGAAAGGTAAAGTTGATCTCTGTGGAATTTGAACTCAGAGAGTAGAGAGCCGCTGTACCCGACGTTCTAACAATTGTCAATTCACCACCTTCACAAAATATAGTACCAGTCAAATACTGGTTTTAATTTAATCAACTTTGCCTTTCTCCCAAATTTTCTGGCCTTGAGTTTAAGATTAGAAATCAATATGAGGACGGTGGAGCAGAGTTGTTGGATGCAGTGTCGGTTTTAGGACAAATGAGACCCTGTACGAGTTAAGTTATGAGGCCCCTTATCTGGACCCTGAAGGAAGTAAAACATTGTCTGGTAGGAAGATGGGATCCCATGGCCAATGGGGCCGTGTGCCTTAGAACACCTAAGCACAATTGTAAATCCGACACTGGTTGTATGGTTGAGGATGGAAGTTGTTGATAGCCAGGGTGTGATTGAAAGACTACAGTTTGTTAGGTGAAGTGATAGGGAAGCTGTCGAAATATCTATGTCATGGGCCCCATGCGACCACAGAAGAACCAAAGAATTAAGTTATAAGTATACACCTCATTAATGGAGGTGTCTGATCTAGTGGTGTGTTGGACTTACGATCACAATGTCTTGAGTTCGATTCCCAGGTACTGGAGTTGATTTAATCAACTTTACACATCCCCGAATTTACTGGCCTAGTACCTAAATTAGAAATCGAAATTAATTACCACATGAAAGGCTAGTGGACGGTCAGAATTGGTATTGTGGTATTTGTTCTGTCTTTTTACATTCCAGTGGCGGCGCGTAGCCTAGTGGTAAAGTAGTTAGACTTACAATCATAATCTCATAGGTTCGATTCCTGGGCTGAGTTGTGGGGTGTTCTTGAGTTAAACACTCCATTTCACATTGCTCCAGCATACTCAGCTGAAAAGAAGTACCAGTTATAGCTGGGAGTTAACTCTGAGATGCGCTGACGTACTGTCCATGGACTCTCAGTCTCTTCCACCACAGACACCGGAAGAAGGTCCGCCCTGATGAGTCTTCGGGGTCGAGATAGAATATATACTTTTTACTCGCATCTTTGGAATGCTATGGCAAATACACTTTAATTTCATGAGCTGTCTATCCTGTTACGTTGATCGAACAGCTGGAACACTCATCGTCGAACCCGACTGAGGCCCATTTCAATCATGTCCAGTGAGTATGGGGTATAGTCGATATGTCTAGTAACGTTGTATGTTGTATTCTCTGTAGTATTCCCAAGAAACGGAAACTTCACTTATGTACCGCCTAGTGATCTATCATTCATCACATACACACACACATATATGTATATACACACACACACACACATATATATATGTGTGTATATACATATATATGTATATAAATATATATATATATATAAATATATATATATATATACATGTATATATATATATATATAAATATATATATATATATATATTCACATGTATATATATATGTATGAAGATATATACATGTATATGTATATATATATATATATATATATATATATATATATATATATATATATATATATATATATATATATATATATATATATATATATATAAAAGTGAATAACACGGTTGACAGTACAAACAAGGATATTTATTTACAGTCTTACAATTGTTTCCATGATAGAGTTGTCTATAAATTGCTAAATACTGGAGACAGTA
>OZ024742.1:19678033-19726538 GCA_964016885.1 Eledone cirrhosa
GTGACAATTATTGACACATAGTGCTTTGCCTTTGGTACCATGTGACGACAAGTGCAGAGAGATCTCCAGATATAAAGCAATGCCTGTGCCGTGAAGCTTTTATAGTGAGCAAAGGCACTGCACAAAGCCAGTCCCACTCTCTTAACCAAGATGATATTTACCAAAAAGAAGAACAAGTCAACATCATTGGATACCATCAAGGTTGCAGGTGTTATATCAAAGTTTTCCTTCTCCTAGAATTCTGCCTTGACAAAGGCTAAGGGGTCATCTCTCCCAGTGATTTTGGATGGCCATTGACTCTTAAGAGCTCCTTTGCCCTTTGACAGGTTTTGTTTTTAGTCCTGCAGGATGTCCAAAGTCACCCTCCTCACCAAGAAACCTTGGTGGGGTTGCCAGTTTAGTCGCCAACGACCCGACCATGAGACAGGTTGTACTGGGATACATGTTACCAGTAGCACATACATACATACATACATACATACATACATACATACATACATACATACATAGCTAGATACATATATATATATATATATATATATATATATATATATATATATATATATATATATATATATATATATATATATATATATATATATATATATATATATATAACGAAGGAAGTGTGGTAAGGAACCAGATGGACCATAACGCACCAGAGTACTCAATACTTAGGGTAGTAGAGTGGGTAATAGGAAAATGTTAAACCCCGACGGCAGAGCTCAAGCCGTTTCGACGGCTATTTCTGGACCAGAAATAGCCGTCGAGACGGCTTGAGCTCTGCTGCCGGGGTTAAATATATATATATATATATATATATATATATATATATATATATATATATATATATATAAACCAGGTGTGTCAGAAAAGTTCCAGGACTGATGTTACAAAAGATTTATTTCAAACCCAAACTTCACACTAAGAGTTTTCTCCTTCAAAGTAATCCCCCTGGAGTATGTAACTGTAATCTTAGCTCTCTGCAGCGATCAAACTTTTTTCTTCATAATTTTATATACATGTCCTCTGTTTCAGGTCGTCAAGCAATGAGTACAGGGCAACGAACAGACTTGAAGTTTCTGATACGGTTGGGGAAAACTCCGTCAGAAGCACTGGGATTGCTGCAGCAAGTGTATGGAGATGAGACGATGTCACGCTCACGTATTTTTGAGTGGTGCAAGATGATCCCAGGAGCGGAAGGCCCTCAGTAACCAGGACTGAGGTCAACGTTGAGCGCGTCAGGCAGATGGTGCGTAGCGATCGTTGGCCCTCTGTTCGACTGATGGCAAATGAGCTGGGTATGAATCGGGACAGCGTCTGGAAGATTCTCACTGAAGATTTGGACATGCGGAAAGTCTGCGCGAAGATTGTGCCAAAACTGCTGAACGATGACCTCAAGGGTCGACGCATGCAAGTGTGCCAGGACATCCTCGAGCGTCTTGAAACCGAACCAGACATGCTAGGGATAGTCATCACCGGTGATGAGTCATGGATCTTCGAGTACGACCCGGAAGGGAGCCGTTTTGAAGACGTGGACGACATCGAAAAGGCCGTGACGACCGAACTGCGGAGGATCCCGGAAGAATCCTTCCAGGAGTGCATGCAAGCATGGCAGAAAAGGATGGAAAAGTGTATTAGACTCCAGGGGGATTACTTTGAATGAGAAAACTCTTAGTGTGAAGTTTGGGTTTGAAATAAATCTTTTGTGACATCAGTCCTGGAACTTTTCTGACACACCTCGTATATATATATATATATATATATATATATATATATAAGAACAGAAGATGGTTAAAGGAGTTCCATGTATTTTATTATGCGCATTTCAAAAACAAACATCATCATGCAATAATATTTGTGTTTTCATCAGATAAAACAGGAGGACATGATATGAAGGCTAAAAAAAAACACTTGTGGATAGTGCAGTTTTAAATCAACATATGAGAAGTAGTTTTAGATTGATGTGTGATATTGGGAAAAATATTTTATTTAGAGGGGGGGGGGATGACAAAAAGAGGAGGAGATGAGAGTGAAGGATGAGATAGAAGGAGAGATGGGTGATAGAGAGAGAGAGAGATAGTTTTTATAACTGAGAAAGATATATTGTTTTACATAGAGAGGTTGAAAACCGTTGGAAGATAATGTATAAATTAAAAGAATTGGAAAATTAACGAAGAAGGAGAGGGAGTTAATATGTATTGAGAATAATGAGTTTGATGATAGAGAGAAGAGAATAATGAATTGCGGATGAATATTCTAACGTCAAAAAAAGTGTGTATGTTTACAAGTATTATGGAAATTTGAAAATTAACGAAGAGAAAAAAATGTAAAGTTAAGGTTTGTATATTGAAGGATTTGAGAAAAATAATGTGAAGTTAAGGTTTGTATATTGAAGGAATTGATAATATGTGCGAAGAAAAAGTTAATATGTATTGAGAATGAGTTAGATGATAGGGAGAAAAAAATAATGAATTAAGGATGAATAATCTGGCGTCAAAACAAATGTATATGTTTACGAAGGATTTTACAAGGTGAAAATAGAGTAAGGGTAATGAGTAAACAAGTATTATAGAGTGTATAATACCCTTTGAAATAAGGTAGGAAGATGGGTATATTTTAAAAGAGGTGTATGTATATGTGCCTTTGAGAAAAAGATTCTAAATTGATAAAGAATTGAATATTAGCTGTATACTTTGTGAAATGTTTTATGGAATTTATGCAAGCAGATAGAAAACAAGTCAGTTCATCTATTTATTATAGAATCTAGATTAGAGATAATGGTAAATTTTTCATTTAGGCAGAGATTGCAGATTTTAGATATAGAACTGTTCAAGTATGAAGACGCAGAAGAAACCTTCTTCCAAAAGATGGTATATTTAATGTTTTTGTCTTTCAAGGACCATATGAGTTCTGAGAGAGCCGTGTTGGTTCTTTTAAGTTTGTATTTAAAAGATGAATGATGATTATAGAGACGAGCTTTAAAAGAGGTGGAAGTGGAGCCAAAATAGGTGAAGGAATTGGTGTTAGTTATAACTTTACATTCATAAATTAAGTTTTTATCAAGACAATGGTTGTTGAGAGGACATTTATTTTTAATAGGGCAATTGCAATTGCAATTAGAGAGATTATTAATGAGTGACCTAGTGTTATCTATAGAAGGAATTGGATTGGAGAAGTTGTTTGCGATAGGAATAATAGTTTCTTGATTTAGAGTTGGATTATGAATATTTAGCGAAGTTCTGTTTGACGTTGTATTTGGGTTTGCAGAAGTTAGCCTAGGGTTTACAATGACGTCGGGAGTACTATTACTATTATTATGAAATTCAGTGTTGGAAGGAAGAGATTTAGTATTTAGTATTTTATTGTTGTGTTTAGAGATAATGTTGGAAATATTGGAGGATGTAGAATAAGAAAATTTTATGGTGTGTTTGTTAAATATTTTACTATAGATATGTGAGGGAGGGAAGCATTTATTTAAGGCACTAAAGAATAATTTAGGAATATTGTTATTAATAGAGATGGAGAAAGGAGCATTATACCAGATTATGTTTTTGTATCTAGGTCTTTTATTAAAGTTATTGGAATGATCATGATTAATTATTCTACTGTAAGTTCTTCTAGAATTTGATCTTTACTATATTTGATTTAACTGGATAGCCGGCTTTAGAAAGTGCGTTATTATAGTAATTGGCGTTAGCATCAAAGATGTTTTTATTAGAAGATAGGTTAGATATTCTTTTTCCAATATTACTAACTATAGCATTCTTGATATTAGTAGGATGGTTAGATTTAAAGTTAACATAATTTAGGTTCTCATTGTTTTTATGGTAAGGGTAATATAGGCCAGTGTCAAGATTAAGAGATACATCCAAGAAATTAGCTAGTTTGATACTGTTATCAAATTCAATTTTTAGGTTATGTTGGTTAAAGAGATTACGTATATTGTTCTTAATAATATTAAGGTTAACTAATAATATTAAGGTTAACTAATATACAAACCTTAACTTTACATTTTTTCCTCTTCGTTAATTTTCAAATTTCCATAATACTTGTAAACATACACACTTTTTTTTTACGTTAGAATATTCATCCGCAATTCATTATTCTCTTCTCTCTATCATCAAACTCATTATTCTCAATACATATTAACTCCCTCTCCTTCTTCGTTAATTTTCCAATTCTTTTAATTTATACATTATCTTCCAGCGGTTTTCAACCTCTCTATGTAAAACAATATATCTTTCTCAGTTATAAAAACTATCTCTCTCTCTCTATCACCCATCTCTCCTCCTATCTCATCCTTCACTCTCATCTCCTCCTCTTTTTTTCGCCCCCCCCCCTCTAAATAAAATATTTTACCCAATATCACACATCAATCTAAAACTACTTCTCATATGTTGATTTAAAACTGCACTATCCACAAGTGTTTTTTTTAGCCTTCATATCATTTCCTCCTGTTTTATCTGATGAAAACACAAATATTATTGCATGATGATGTTTGTTTTCGAAATGCGCATAATAAAATACATGGAACTCCTTTAACCATCTTCTGTTCTTATATATTATGTATACTCCAGTCCTACAAACTGTAGAGTGCTTCTTATCCGATATCTGCATTGCTTTATTGTACTACAATAAAACTCACCTCCTACATATATATATATATATATATATACATATATATATATATATATATATATATATATATATATATATATATATATATATATATATATATATATATATACATACAAACATATATATACTAGCCGAATTACCAGCGCCTTGCTGCGTTTCACACATTCTTTTTTTTTTGTAAGTAATAATGATTGATTTTAAATCAGTGATATAATTTATGGAGTAAAAATAGAGGGAAAATGTTAAAAAAGTAGAGACATTAACTAATAATTTTTGTTGTCATAATTCTAGTGGTGTTTTACCATAGATAAAATGTCTAAATTAGCCAAATTTTACTATAAAAGAGAGATGCTTTTTTTGTTGATTTACATTTAATTAATAGAAAAACCCCGTGATAATAGAGGTTCCAATACTGAAGTTATGGGCTTCCAAAATTTTTAGGCTGTCTTAATATTATTGAAATTTGCTGACATTTTGTGAATAGGCATATCTTGTCATTTACCTATGGTTTAAATTTCATATAAATCGAAAGGAAAAGATTTTCAGCGGGGTTTGTCCCCCCCGGGGAACCCTTTGATTAAATTGAAATATACTTATCCAAGTACCCTGGGCAATGTAGTTTCAGAATATATATGGTTATGGGGTCTATCTCCAAAACCATAGGAGGAGTTCGTGAACAAACAAACAAACAGACAGACAGGAACTACAACTTTATTATATAAGATATATATATATATTTAGGAAAAAGTATGACCCCGACGGCAGAGCTCAAGCCGTTTCGACGGCTATTTCTGGACCGTCGAAACGGCTTGAGCTCTGCCGTCGGGGTCATACTTGTTTCTATTACCCACCCTACTACCCTAAGTATTGAGTACTCTGGTGCGTTATGGTCCATCTGGTTCCTTACCACAATTCCTTTGTTATATATATATATATATATATATATATATATATATATCCTGACTAATATATATATATATCCTGACTATCCAGGAAGCTCCAACCGTTAAGGTTGTCTTTTTTCCGGGTATGTCAATATTTATTTATAAAACAAATCTGTATTTTATCTGATGAAAGCGCACCATAATTTGCCTTGGTTGCCCTTGAAATATGTATAATAAAATAAAGATGGTTTTATAAATATAGTTTCCATTTATTAATATATTGTGTATTTACTCCACTAACTTGTTGAGTGCTTTATATCAGTTATAAAAATGTCTAAGCTTGTTGAATCCCAACAAATTAAATATAACCTCTGCGTGTATATATATTCCATTCAAAGTTACAGATGTCATCTCTGAGATAATCTCGAACATGCATTTTTATTAAGGAATAAATCCGAGCATTTAATCATTACAAAATAGTGAATGACACACACACACACACACACATATATATATATATATATGTGTGTGTGTGTGTGTGTGTGTGTGTGTGTGTGTGTGTGTGTGTGTGTGTGTATAAAGTCAACGGGCTATCTTTGCCACTCAGTCAGGGTTAGATCTAGACCTGGGGGGGGGGGGGGTCTGAGTTCAAATCCTGCCGAGGTCAACGTTACCTTTTATCCTCCAAGTTCGATAGAATAAAGTACCAGTAAAGTACTGAGGTTGATTTAATCAACTTCCCTCCTCCCCGAAATTGCTGGCCTTGTACCTAAATTAGAAATTATGATAATATATGTAACACAATTTTTATAGTAGAGAATTTCTCTACCCCTTTGCAAGGTTTAATTTAGACCTTTGGGGGCTCGGGACACTTCAGGTTTGGGGGGACCCTCATACAAAAAATTAGAATACATAACAAACCCTCCCCAATTTTACATATCAAAGTTAGCTTGGTGCAAGTAATTGGAATTGAAAAGTTATACATACAGGTATTAAATTAAAAATGTCTAACCATCCAAAAAGTAAAAAGCCCAGCTGAGGGCACTTATAAATTACTACGGCCGTCACTGGTGGAGCCCTCACTTCAGTGGACCCGGGACAATTGCCCCCTTTGCTCCCCATTAAAAATGACCCTGCAATCAGTGTTACACTAAATCTCCCTTGAGAACTACGTTAATGGTACAGGTATCTGTGGAATGCTCAGCCACTTACACGTTAATTTCATGAGCATACTCTTTCGTCTCCATGACTACATCATTCAATACGCAATTATTTCTTTAAAAAAGCAGTGTTTGAGTAGAGGTGGGGTTTTTTTTTGGGGGGGGGGGTGGTGGTGAGAGCTGATGAGGGGCAAGATTGAGTAAACTTGTCTTGTACAACGTCTTTATTTCCTTATTCCAGTCACTTCTATGTCCTCCGCCCACTTCTCCTTGTCCTCCGCCTCCTCTTTCGGTATTTTCTATATTTCATCTGCCTGTCACCCACCTTGTGGATTGTCTCTCTGTTGACCACTGGCCACTGGTCTCTGTCCTCTGGGGCATTATATTTCATCTGCCACCCACCTTGTGGATTGTCTCTCTGTTGACCACTGGCCACTGGTCTCTGTCCTCTGAGGCATTATATTTCATCTGCCTGCCACCCACCTTGTGGATTGTCTCTCTGTTGACCACTGGCCACTGGTCTCTGTCCTCTGAGACATTATATTTCATCTGCCTGTCACCCACCTTGTGGATTGTCTCTCTGTTGACCACTGGCCACTGGTCTCTGTCCTCTGAGACATTATATTTCATCTGCCTGCCACCCACCTTGTGGATTGTCTCTCTGTTGACCACTGGCCACTGGTCACTGTCCTCTGAGGCATTATATTTCATCTGCCACCCACCTTGTGGATTGTCTCTCTGTTGACCACTGGCCACTGGTCTCTGTCCTCTGAGACTTTATATTTCATCTGCCTGTCACCCACCTTGTGGATTGTCTCTCTGTTGACCACTGGCCACTGGTCTCTGTCCTCTGAGGCATTATATTTCATCTGCCACCCACCTTGTGGATTGTCTCTCTGTTGACCACTGGCCACTGGTCTCTGTCTTCTGAGGCATTATATTTCATCTGCCACCCACCTTGTGGATTGTCTCTCTGTTGACCACTGGCCACTGGTCTCTGTCCTCTGAGACATTATATTTCATCTGCCACACACCTTGTGGATTGTCTCTCTGTTGACCACTGGCCACTGGTCTCTGTCCTCTGAGACTTTATATTTCATCTGCCTGTCACCCACCTTGTGGACTGTCTCTCTGTTGACCACTGGCCACTGGTCTCTGTCCTCTGAGACATTATATTTCATCTGCCTGTCACCCACCTTGTGGATTGTCTCTCTGTTGACCACTGGCCACTGGTCTCTGTCCTCTGAGACATTATATTTCATCTGCCACCCACCTTGTGGATTGTCTCTCTGTTGACCACTGGCCACTGGTCTCTGTCCTCTGAGGCATTATATTTCATCTGCCACCCACCTTGTGGATTGTCTCTCTGTTGACCACTGGCCACTGGTCTCTGTCCTCTGAGGCATTATATTTCATCTGCCTGCCACCCACCTTGTGGATTGTCTCTCTGTTGACCACTGGCCACTGGTCTCTGTCCTCTGAGGCATTATATTTCATCTGCCACCCACCTTGTGGATTGTCTCTCTGTTGACCACTGGCCACTGGTCTCTGTCCTCTGAGGCATTATATTTCATCTGCCACCCACCTTGTGGATTGTCTCTCTGTTGACCACTGGCCACTGGTCTCTGTCCTCTGAGGCATTATATTTCATCTGCCACCCACCTTGTGGATTGTCTCTCTGTTGACCACTGGCCACTGGTCTCTGTCCTCTGAGACATTATATTTCATCTGCCACCCACCTTGTGGATTGTCTCTCTGTTGACCACTGGCCACTGGTCTCTGTCCTCTGAGGCATTATATTTCATCTGCCACCCACCTTGTGGATTGTCTCTCTGTTGACCACTGGCCACTGGTCTCTGTCCTCTGAGGCATTATATTTCATCTGCCTGCCACCCACCTTGTGGATTGTCTCTCTGTTGACCACTGGCCACTGGTCTCTGTCCTCTGAGGCATTATATTTCATCTGCCTGCCACCCACCTTGTGGATTATCTCTCTGTTGACCACTGGCCACTGGTCTCTGTCCTCTGAGGCATTATATTTCATCTGCCTGTCACCCACCTTGTGGATTGTCTCTCTGTTGACCACTGGCCACTGGTCTCTGTCCTCTGAGGCATTATATTTCATCTGCCTGTCACCCACCTTGTGGATTGTCTCTCTGTTGACCACTGGCCACTGGTCTCTGTCCTCTGAGGCATTATATTTCATCTGCCTGTCACCCACCTTGTGGATTGTCTCTCTGTTGACCACTGGCCACTGGTCTCTGTCCTCTGAGGCATTATATTTCATCTGCCTGTCACCCACCTTGTGGATTGTCTCTCTGTTGACCACTGGCCACTGGTCTCTGTCCTCTGAGGCATTATATTTCATCTGCCTGCCACCCACCTTGTGGATTGTCTCTCTGTTGACCACTGGCCACTGGTCTCTGTCCTCTGAGGCATTATATTTCATCTGCCTGCCACCCACCTTGTGGATTATCTCTCTGTTGACCACTGGCCACTGGTCTCTGTCCTCTGAGGCATTATATTTCATCTGCCTGTCACCCACCTTGTGGATTGTCTCTCTGTTGACCACTGGCCACTGGTCTCTGTCCTCTGAGGCATTATATTTCATCTGCCTGTCACCCACCTTGTGGATTGTCTCTCTGTTGACCACTGGCCACTGGTCTCTGTCCTCTGAGGCATTATATTTCATCTGCCTGTCACCCACCTTGTGGATTGTCTCTCTGTTGACCACTGGCCACTGGTCTCTGTCCTCTGAGGCATTATATTTCATCTGCCTGTCACCCACCTTGTGGATTGTCTCTCTGTTGACCACTGGCCACTGGTCTCTGTCCTCTGAGGCATTATATTTCATCTGCCTGTCACCCACCTTGTGGATTGTCTCTCTGTTGACCACTGGCCACTGGTCTCTGTCCTCTGAGGCATTATATTTCATCTGCCTGTCACCCACCTTGTGGATTGTCTCTCTGTTGACCACTGGCCACTGGTCTCTGTCCTCTGAGGCATTATATTTCATCTGCCTGCCACCCACCTTGTGGATTGTCTCTCTGTTGACCACTGGCCACTGGTCTCTGTCCTCTGAGGCATTATATTTCATCTGCCTGCCACCCACCTTGTGGATTATCTCTCTGTTGACCACTGGCCACTGGTCTCTGTCCTCTGAGGCATTATATTTCATCTGCCTGTCACCCACC
Source organism: Eledone cirrhosa (assembly GCA_964016885.1). Taxonomy (NCBI): domain Eukaryota; kingdom Metazoa; phylum Mollusca; class Cephalopoda; order Octopoda; family Eledonidae; genus Eledone; species Eledone cirrhosa. Next base: position 19,687,913 of record OZ024742.1, read on the forward strand.
TTGTGGATTGTCTCTCTGTTGACCACTGGCCACTGGTCTCTGTCCTCTGAGGCATTATATTTCATCTGCCTGTCACCCACCTTGTGGATTGTCTCTCTGTTGACCACTGGCCACTGGTCTCTGTCCTCTGAGGCATTATATTTCATCTGCCTGTCACCCACCTTGTGGATTGTCTCTCTGTTGACCACTGGCCACTGGTCTCTGTCCTCTGAGGCATTATATTTCATCTGCCTGTCACCCACCTTGTGGATTGTCTCTCTGTTGACCACTGGCCACTGGTCTCTGTCCTCTGAGGCATTATATTTCATCTGCCTGCCACCCACCTTGTGGATTGTCTCTCTGTTGACCACTGGCCACTGGTCTCTGTCCTCTGAGGCATTATATTTCATCTGCCTGCCACCCACCTTGTGGATTATCTCTCTGTTGACCACTGGCCACTGGTCTCTGTCCTCTGAGGCATTATATTTCATCTGCCTGCCACCCACCTTGTGGATTGTCTCTCTGTTGACCACTGGCCACTGGTCTCTGTCCTCTGAGACATTATATTTCATCTGCCACCCACCTTGTGGATTGTCTCTCTGTTGACCACTGGCCACTGGTCTCTGTCCTCTGAGGCATTATATTTCATCTGCCACCCACCTTGTGGATTGTCTCTCTGTTGACCACTGGCCACTGGTCTCTGTCCTCTGAGACATTATATTTCATCTGCCACCCACCTTGTGGATTGTCTCTCTGTTGACCACTGGCCACTGGTCTCTGTCCTCTGAGACATTATATTTCATCTGCCACCCACCTTGTGGATTGTCTCTCTGTTGACCACTGGCCACTGGTCACTGTCCTCTGAGGCATTATATTTCATCTGCCACCCACCTTGTGGATTGTCTCTCTGTTGACCACTGGCCACTGGTCTCTGTCCTCTGAGACATTATATTTCATCTGCCACCCACCTTGTGGATTGTCTCTCTGTTGACCACTGGCCACTGGTCTCTGTCCTCTGAGACATTATATTTCATCTGCCACCCACCTTGTGGATTGTCTCTCTGTTGACCACTGGCCACTGGTCACTGTCCTCTGAGGCATTATATTTCATCTGCCACCCACCTTGTGGATTGTCTCTCTGTTGACCACTGGCCACTGGTCTCTGTCCTCTGAGACATTATATTTCATCTGCCACCCACCTTGTGGATTGTCTCTCTGTTGACCACTGGCCACTGGTCTCTGTCCTCTGAGGCATTATATTTCATCTGCCTGCCACCCACCTTGTGGATTATCTCTCTGTTGACCACTGGCCACTGGTCTCTGTCCTCTGAGGCATTATATTTCATCTGCCTGCCACCCACCTTGTGGATTGTCTCTCTGTTGACCACTGGCCACTGGTCTCTGTCCTCTGAGACATTATATTTCATCTGCCACCCACCTTGTGGATTGTCTCTCTGTTGACCACTGGCCACTGGTCTCTGTCCTCTGAGGCATTATATTTCATCTGCCACCCACCTTGTGGATTGTCTCTCTGTTGACCACTGGCCACTGGTCTCTGTCCTCTGAGGCATTATATTTCATCTACCGCCACCTTGTGGATTGTCTCTCTGTTGACCACTGGCCACTGGTCTCTGTCCTCTGAGGCATTATATTTCATCTGCCACCCACCTTGTGGATTGTCTCTCTGTTGACCACTGGCCACTGGTCTCTGTCCTCTGAGGCATTATATTTCATCTGCCACCCACCTTGTGGATTGTCTCTCTGTTGACCACTGGCCACTGGTCTCTGTCCTCTGAGGCATTATATTTCATCTGCCACCCACCTTGTGGATTGTCTCTCTGTTGACCACTGGCCACTGGTATCTGTCCTCTGAGGCATTATATTTCATCTGCCGCCCACCTTGTGGATTGTCTCTCTGTTGACCACTGGCCACTGGTCTCTGTCCTCTGAGGCATTATATTTCATCTGCCACCCACCTTGTGGATTGTCTCTCTGTTGACCACTGGCCACTGGTCTCTGTCCTCTGAGGCATTATATTTCATCTGCCACCCACCTTGTGGATTGTCTCTCTGTTGACCACTGGCCACTGGTATCTGTCCTCTGAGGCATTATATTTCATCTGCCACCCACCTTGTGGATTGTCTCTCTGTTGACCACTGGCCACTGGTCTCTGTCCTCTGAGGCATTATATTTCATCTGCCACCCACCTTGTGGATTGTCTCTCTGTTGACCACTGGCCACTGGTCTCTGTCCTCTGAGGCATTATATTTCATCTGCCACCCACCTTGTGGATTGTCTCTCTGTTGACCACTGGCCACTGGTCTCTGTCCTCTGAGACATTATATTTCATCTGCCACCCACCTTGTGGATTGTCTCTCTGTTGACCACTGGCCACTGGTCTCTGTCCTCTGAGGCATTATATTTCATCTGCCACCCACCTTGTGGATTGTCTCTCTGTTGACCACTGGCCACTGGTATCTGTCCTCTGAGGCATTATATTTCATCTGCCTGCCACCCACCTTGTGGATTGTCTCTCTGTTGACCACTGGCCACTGGTATCTGTCCTCTGAGGCATTATATTTCATCTGCCACCCACCTTGTGGATTGGCCGAGGAAGCTTTACCCATCGCTGTCTTTGACAGCATTTGGCTGTTTTAACGGCTGTTCTAGCAATGAATTTTCTCATTTTTACATAAATATACACATATAACAAAGAAGCTGTGGCAAGAAACCAGTTGGACCACAATGCACCGGAGTAGTCGATACTTAGGGTAGTAGAGTGGGTAATAGATCCGTTCGGATCTAGCTGTCGAAACGGTCGGAGCTCAGGCGTCGGGGTCATGACTATTTTCCTATATATATATAACAAAATTTAATATAGAAATAGCTTCTACAGGACTAGAACTATTTCATTCGAAGGAAATCATCAAGAAAGCTGACTTGCGTTGTGATGCAAGTAAATATATACATAACACCGCATTACAACGTAAGTCAGCTTTCCTGATGATTTCCTTCGAATGAAACAGTTCTAGTCCCGTAGAAGCCATTTCTATATTAAATTTTGTTGCATACACTCTACTAATTTATTGAGTACCTTACTTACTGCGGTTACGCCCGATTGAATCTGGGACTCATATATATATATATATATATATATATATATATATATATATATATATATATATATATATATATATATATATGAAAAGATTCAGGACCATATATATATATATGTATTATATTCATCACCGTTTAACGTCTATTTTTCATGCTTGCATAGATTAACGGGTTGAGGACGCTATGAGGTCAGACAGGTCAGGTGACTATATCTTGCTCAAGTGCTCCGTTTTTAGTTGGTTTTCTACGGCTGAATGCCCTCCCTATTGCCGTGGCAATAGGAAGGGCATTCCTTCCCTTTGACGTGGCAAAAATACGATCACCTTCCTATATATATATACTAGCAGAATGGCCCGGCATTGCTCGGGATTTGCTCTAGGGTTCTTATATATTTGATATATATTTATCCTTATCGAGCCTCGTGAAATAAATACGTTTGTTTATATTTTGTTATTGTGTATGCAAAAATATCTGTACACGAATATATAATTATATATATATATTAAAATGACATATTAAAGTTTAAGCAAAGAATCGCTGCTTTCACCCTTAACGGGATCTTCTGAAACTAAAATATCAATCTGTGAACGCAGAAGTAAATATTTCGAAAAACGTTACACACTATATATATATATGTATATATATACACACTATATATACATATATATACACACACACAGCTTCATAATGTCGTAATGCAGACAGCCAGACATTCAGACAGATTATAAGGCCGCAACGTTTTGTCTATGTATCTATCTAAAAAGAAAAACTAAGAATTATAGAGAGAGATCGCTAAATCGCCTAATGCTACTAGAGCATTGAAAATTTGAAATACTTTTTGCTCAAAAAACTCACAGGACCATAAGAATTACATGTGTAAAGTTTGAAAACAATCGGTTGGGTGGTTCTCGAGTTTTAGGGAGTCAGACAGACAGACAGACATACATTCTTTGTTTTAGATATATAGATAAGTACAAGTTTGTAAGTAAAATATAGTTTTTAGTCTGTATAAGCATTAAGCTGGCTATAGTATAGTACGATTTAAAATTTATGATTTTGAACTATATTTATATATTCTTTATCGCCCACTTATTCCTGAGAAGGTCGTGGGGTAAGTGTTTTCAAACACTCTTTCCAGCGGGTCCTGTCATAAGCAACCGTTTCCAACTAATTCGGTTGGATCCTCAAGCTCTACCAGCCAAGCTCATGGATATAATCCAACTATTTTGCTCGGGTTGTGCCCCCGGGGCTCCTGTTGAATGGTTTTGCCTGTAAAATCTGACCAGCGATATATATATCTATATATAATATAGCAGATGTGTTAAAAACCCCTTTAAGTTTGTATCTGTTTTGTAATTTCTATAATTCTTTTCTATTCTCAACTTATTAACCTGTAATTGTAAGATAGCATTGTGATTTCTTTATTCATTTCTCACTATCTAATTTTATATATATTTTTATTTTTTATTTCTTTCTAGTATCTTTTATTATCTCCTACTCTCTTTCGATTTACCTATTCTATAACCTCCCTCCCCCACTTCATACACTATCCTTAGAATCTGATGTATACATATCACTTTCAACGCTTAACGGCTCGACTCACTCCCCTATTGTTATACAGGCAAGTTCAGCCACCCCTACTTCCCACCAAATGCCATGATAGACTTATTTGTGTTTACAACAAATTTTAACCAATCCTATTGACAACTGCAATCTTCCCATATAAGGAAGTACCCCCTTGAAAAGTTCGGCTATTTATTCACCAGGCTAAAAATTCTAATTTAGTCCAGAAATAGTCCTCGAAACGGCTTGAGCTCTGCCGTCGGGGTCATACTTTTCCCTATATATATATATATATATATATATATACATATATATATATAAAGTTAAATAAAAAGTCAAATGTTTAAAATTTAGCTTCGTTTATTACTGCTATATATATTTCAGTGACAGCCATCTTTGGCTGTGACCTCTTCAGGCAGTCCGAATTAGTGTGGTATAGACAAGTACATATGTTGTTGAGGTGTATAATTTTGTCAATACTCTGATATGCCCAGTTCCTGGTTGGGTTGTTATTTCACTGAGGAACTGGAATCATATGAATTCAAACAAACGAATTTCAGTGTCAAAGGGCCTCTTCTACTCTCATTGGTCAGTTGTTAGAACATTCCTCATTCTAAGTGTTGTTATTGTTGGAGTTAGCTTAAAAAATTGATAAAGTGGTAGAAGGAACAAGGTGGTAAAGGAACAAAATAACAAAAAAAAAGTGTCAAACTTCCCATTGGTCAGTTTTGAGAGCATTCCTCAGTCAGAAGTCTATAGAATTCTTTCTGGGGTGAGGCTCCCTGTAGTGTTTGTGCTTGCTATTGTTAAGTACATTTGACCTCTACCATAATTTCGGTCGTGTTGTTGGTTTTGTGGTCATCTTATGTCTTGCTGCTGCTGACAATTTAGAAGTATCTGTGTGTGTTTTTTCTTCATCCCTCCTGCCACCATCTCTCATAGTGGTGGTGGTGGTGATGGTGGGAGGGGGGGGGGGGGGGGGGGGCAACCAGGTCCGTTACCTGTGCTGAGTCGCTGGAGCCCATCGTGGTGTCAAAGTTATTTGGGCCGTGAAGATAACAAAAAGCATAGCGCCCAAAGGGAAAGCAACAGTGCGGCAACCACCAGCAACCCAACAAATCTCCAACAAATCACGACGCCCCCGACCCACACATATAGGAGACACCGAAAAATCACGTGGTACAACCCACCCTACTCAGCGGCCCTAAAAAACAGTTTGGCCCGATCATTCTTTGGAGCACTTGATAAATGCTTCCCGAGGGACCATAGATACCACAGGATCTTCAACAGACACACTGTGAAGCTCTCGTATTCCACCACGAGAAATCTGGCCCAACACATAGCTAGCATCAACAGGAGTAGGCTTAAAAACCACACACAACCAGAAGATGGCAATACAAGCACTCAGCAGAACCATGTGAAAGGAGGGAAGGGGGGACCCAGAGCCCACCCAAGAAACCCAAACAGACCCGGGGACCCCCCCCACCGTGCCTGGGGGAAGACCAACATATAACACATAACGGGAACCCTAATCTAGGCACGCAGAGGTCGACCACCCTCTGCAACTGTAGAAACCCCGAATCATGCCCCTTGATAATGAATGCCTTAAGAAGAACCTAGTATACGGTTGTAGGGTTAAAACCCCCAACTCCGAACACCTCTACATAGGAGCCACATCAACGAGCTTTAAGGACCGCTGGTACAACCATCGCCATTCATTCAATAAGGAGGCCAAAAGGAAAAGCACGGCTCTCTCTGACCTGATCTGGAAGCTTAAGCTGGACAGGACCCCGTACTCTCTGGCCTGGTAGATAATCAGGAAAGTACCACCCGATAAAGGGGGATCTTGCATATGCAAACTATGCCTGAACGAGACCCTCGAGATACTAAGAGGTGGAAGCGGCCTGATAAACCTCAGAACCAACTTCTTCGGGACATGCAGACACCTTAGAGCTGGGACCTTCCTCAAGTAGCAACACAAGAAGATGAGAACTCCCCTCAAGCTATAGGGACTTCTACAGAACATGTAAACACCTCTCGGCCAGACCTCTCTCAAGTTATATGGGCAGTAACAACACCCTGGGTCGTGAACTCCCCTCAAGCCATAGGGAACAACCCAGGCTGAGCAGACACCATGATAGCCTAGAGATTGAATCGGACACAGCCATTATAATTTGGCCAACATCTATATAACACAAACACATTTTAATTTACTTGATTTCTGATTTTCAAGTTCCAATTTTAAATCTTGATTTCTCTTTATTAATTTGTTATTTGTTTTCTGCTCTCTTCACTGTATCACCTTATATTTATTTTTAAGTTGAGATTGATTATAACACAAACACATTTTGTTTGATTATCTTATTTTAACATCTTGTCCCTCATACCAATCTATCCAACATATTTCTGACCTAGAGATTGGTTATAGCACACACACACTTTATCCTACTTTATTTGAATCCTCATTTTATTTTTCACTTCTCCATATTCATTTTCATTACTTTTTCACCAATTTTTCATTCATTCTTTATTCTTTATTCTCTATTTATTATTTGTTTTCTGTTTTCTTCATTTATTGCCTTATATTTCTTCATATACATGGAAGAACCCCCCTCCCACCATCACCACCACCACCACCACTATGAGAGATGGTCGCAGGAGGGATGAAGAAAACACACACACAGATACTTCTAAATTGTCAGCAGCAGCAAGACATAAGCTGACCACAACACCAACAACACTACCAAAATTATGGTAAAGTAACAATAGCAAACACAAACACTACAGGGAGCCTCACCCCAGAAAGAATTTCTATAGACTTCTGACTGAGGAATGCTCTCAAAACTGACCAATGGGAAGTTTGACATTTTTTTGTTATTTTGTTCCTTTACCACCGTATTCCTTCTACCACTTTATCAATTTTTTAAGGTAACTCCAACAATAACAACACTTAGAATGAGGAATGTTCTAACAACTGACCAATGAGAGTAGAAGAGGCCCTTTGACACTGAAATTCGTTTGTTTGAATTCATATGATTCCAGTTCCTCAGTGAAATAACAACCCAACAAGGAACTGGGCATATCAGAGTATTGACAAAATTATACACCTCAACAACATATGTACTTGTCTATACCACACTAATACGGACTGCCTGAAGAGGTCACAGCCAAAGATGGCTGTCACTGAAATATATATAGCAGTAATAAACGAAGCTAAATTTTAAATATTTGACTTATTTATTTTAGTTTATTTTATATATATATATATATATATATATATATATATATATATATATATATATATATATATATGCTGGCATAGAACAAAATACCTGTTGAAGTGACAACCTTGTTCGATCATTATACCAAAAGCTTATTATTTAAGCAGGCAATATAATTGATTTAGGTGTCGCAGAAACCCTTTACTGGATTATACCATCTTTTGCGAAGGTCCGGCTAAATATTCAATTATTTTGTATGACCTGCGTATAGGAGTTCCCATTGGCAGCTGGTCTTAAACTCCTCTGTTATAGCCTGCAGGGCAATAATAAATAGGAGGGGCATAAGGAGAGCTTTGAACACCAACTTTTACACTAAATTCTTCACAATATTTATTGTTAATTCTAACCTTACTGACTGTTTCTTTATACATAGCTTGTATAGCCCTCACAAGCCATTCATCAACACCTAGTTTTCTAAGAGCCCAGCAGATAATGGAGCGGGGGCGGGACTCTGTCAAAAGCTTTCTCCAGGTCTACAAAAGCGAAGTACTTCCCTCATCCTGCCATACTTTCTAAGCCTGCTTTTTGGCCTTGATTGTCTCCACCTTACTATTCCACCACCAAGTTATTCTCCTCCTGCCAATAGGTCTGCTCCAGCCACAGATTTCATCCGTTGCTTTCAGCAGGTTCACTTTCAAGAATTCCCACTGTTCCTCTATATCGCACGTCTCTAATTGCTCTTCCTTATTGTCAAAGGCATCAAGTAATAATCCTTTAAATTTGTCACTGGCTGTGGGGTCCTTCAACTTCCATATTCTTCTCCCCAAGTAGTCCTCCTCTGTCGTCGAGTACGTCTATTCCTGACTATGAGGTCACCAACTACTAGGCTATGTTGGGAGGTGAATTCTTCACGGGGAGGGATTTAGTGTTTACAACAGACACTTTGTCACGTCTTCTAATAAGGATATAATCTATCATATATATATATATATATATACTGTATATATATAGTAATAATAATAAACGTGAAGACTAAAATCCAAAGAGGGTTCGATAAGGATAAATATATATAAAATATATAAGAACCTTAGAGCAAAAATTTATTAAAATAACAGATTAAATTTTAACCAAAGAATCGCTGCTTTCAGAAGATTCCGTTAAGGGTGAAAGCAGCGATTCTTTGCTTAAACTTTAATCTGTTATTTTAATATATATATATGTGTGTGTGTGTGTGTGAGAGAGAGAGAGAGAGAGAGAGGTGACACCTATGCAGGTATAGCTGGCATCCTCTAAGGTATATCTCTTTGGAGGTATCTTGGGTAATTTAATGATAGGGACCCCGGTCCCATCATCTCATTTCTACAGATGAGTAAACTGGAGCAACGTGAAATAAAGTGTCTTGCTCAAGGAAACAACACATTACCCGGTCCGAGAATTGAACTCACAACCTTTCGATTGCAAGCCCAATGCTATAACCAGTAAGCCATGCGCCTTCACACACACATTATATATATATATATATATATATATATATATATCTATCTATCTATATTGTTATACTTGGGGAGGGTCATATTTGCGTAATATTGCCAGAATTAATAACAGAACACACTCACTGTTTGGTTGGTTTTCGCTTCTCGTTGTCTTTTATATCTGCGATCTAACTTGCTCGGTCCTCAATGTTGCCATTGGCTGACCGGCGGTCAAAAATAATACATATACAATATAGACACAAACACATATATATAGTCCTTTTAAGAAAACCCACTGTACCAATAGGAAATGTATCATATGTAAGGTGAACCCCCGGATAAACTGTAAAACTAGAAACGTAGTCTATAGCATAAGATGTACAGAGGGTACTTGCAGAAACACGACAACAACATACATAGGTGAGACAGCTCGTAGCATAGGTGAAAGGATAGACCAACACTGGGGGGAACTAAAAGGACGAAAAAACGGGTCAGTACTATACGAACATGCTAGACAACAACATGACGGTAACATAGACAACATAGAAATTAGAATAATATCTAAACATAGGAATGACCCAGCAGATAGGCAAATCAGAGAGGCCAGTGAAATAGAAATTAGAAGACCAAAGCTAAACAGAAAGAATGAGTGGAACAACAACAACACCCAAACAAACAACACTGACCTAAGAGAAGTATAAATAAATAAGTAAATAAAATTAAATAAAATAAGATAAATAAATACATACACAAGCACAATAACAACAAGCACATAAACACACACTAGTCACCCAACAGACACAACACTATACACACTAGTCACACATCACACATAACACTATACACACACACAAACGCATGCGCAAAGAAGACAAAATAAAATAAGATAAACAAACAAGCAAATAAATAAATAAATATATAGACAGACTGAATAAAAAATGGCGTAGACATACAACACAACAGGAGGAACAATGAATATAACACCACTGACGATGTTGCAGATGTGCAACGAAAGATTTATGTAAATTATGTAAACTATATATATGTGTTTGTGTCTATATTGTATCTGTATTATTTTTGACCGCCGGTCAGTCAATGGCAACATTGAGGACCGAGTAAGTTAGATCGCAGATATAAAAGACAGCGAGAAGCGAAAACCAACCAAACAGTGAGTGTGTTCTGTTATTAATTCTGGCAATATTACACAAATATGACCCTCCCCAAGTATAACAATATATATATATATGTGTGTGTGTGTGTGTGTGTGTGTTATACAAGTGAAAGAACGTTAGTTGATCAATTGACCGATCCTAACAGGATTATATAATACCGTCTCTCTTTATACTATATTATGATTATATATACTAGCAGAAAAACCACCCTACGAGTGGTATGTGTAGTGTGTATATTGATATTTTACGCAAGTATATATAGATGTATATATGATTAATCAAATAAAATCGTAATTGACAATATACACAGAAATTGAGCGAAGACTGCGTTACACTGTCTTATGTAATCAGTAACGTAATCCATGATACATTAAAAAAAGATGATATTATATATAAACTGCATTAGGAGAAAATTAACGACGGAAATATATGCAATATTTTTATAAGTGTTATAATATAACGGCCGCTAACCGGAAATGTTGACATTTGAAAATTTTAGAGAAGTGAATTTTAAAGATCTTTAAATAAGCTATAAAATATATTTAATTAACAGCGACGAAATTTAGCACATAAATTATGTAATATTCATTCATTATTTATTCACAGTAATCCAACTTATTTTACAAACTGGGTAAAAAAATATATTCTGGACGCAATCCCGCACCCCTTTCTTTATTATAGTTAAGATATCTGTATATATATATATATATATATTTATATATATATATATATATATATATATATATACACACATACACACACATATATATAGTAAGCTATTATAACAGGAAATACCTAAATATAAATAACTTCAACATAATTCTGAAAATAGGTTGAAATTCACCAAAATTACATGAAGTGTTATTCTGTAGAATGTTTACACTAGTCAGCGACTAGTGAGAATATCTCGGAAGATTTCAACCGAATTCCGTTTACAAAGAACTGAAACCATACAATTAGCCTATTTGGAAGGCTTTGGATGTGTGTGTGTGTGTGTGTTAATAAAAGGAATTCCAACTTTGTCTGATTTACTCGTTTTATTTATAATCCTTTAAAATATATAATGGTATTAGAATAAAATAGTATGGTAGAATATTAAATGTTAAGTGTTAATTGAACAGTTGAAAATTGCAAACTTGACTGTCACCACAGAATATGAACCTGAAGATTGCGAAAGCATGAAAGTACTTGTTCAATTAACACTTAACATTTAATATTCTACCATACTATTTCATTCTAATACCATTATATATTTTAAAGGATTGTAAATAAAACGAGTAAATCAGACAAAGTTGGAATTCCTTTTATTAATATAATCTTCTATACACAATCATATACACCCGTGTATATATTTTATATATATATATATATATATATATATATATATATATATATAGAGAGAGAGAGAGAGAGAGAGGAAAGAAAAGATATATATATATATATATAGAGAGAGAGATAGTTAGAGAGAGAAAGAAAGAGAGCAAGAGATAGAGAGAGCAAGATATAGAGGGAGAGAGTAAAAGAGAGATAGCACCAGAGAGAGACAGAAAAAGCAAGAGAGCAAGAGAGAGAGAGAGGGGGTGAAGGTGAGATAATCAGAGAGAGAGAGAGAAAGAAAGAGAGCAAGAGATAGCTCCAGAGAGAGAAAGAGAGAGAGAGAGAGATAGCTCCAGAGAGGGAGAGATATAGAGATAGCTCCAGAGAGAGAGAGAGGGAGAGATAGATCCAGAGAGAGAAAGCGAGAGAGAGACTATACTATAATGCAGGACTGTCAGATATGCACGTGCGAAGAAGAAGGAAGAGAAGAAGAAGAAGAAGAAGAAAAGTGAGACAATTGGCCATTTTAATTCTCACATAATTTCCTCCCTCCAGAGAAATGTTTTAAATATCTGAATAGTTCTTTTATTGGTTTCTCTAACATTATCAGTAAAACTAAATATACATTACATTGAGAGAACACAGATCAGCACCTTTTTTTGAAACAATAATGTCAGTATTTTCTTTGATATATTAAAGAAATGACATACACACATATATATATATACATACATTCATACATATTTAGACACACACACATATACATACATATTAGACACACACACACATATATACATAAATATATATATACATTCATTCATACATATATAGACTGGGTGAAGGCGCATGGCTTCGTGGTTAGAGGATTGGGCTTGCAATCGAAAGGTTGTGAGTTCAATTCTCGGACCGGGTGATGTGTTGTTTCCTTGAGCAAGACACTTTATTTCACGTTGCTCCAGTTTACTAAGCTGTAGAAATGAGATGATAGGACTGGGGTCCCTATTATTAAATTACCCAAGACACCGCCAACGAGATATACTGTGGGGGAGGCCAGCTAAACCTGCATAGGTGTGAGCTGTAACAACATATATAGACACACACACACACACACACACATACATACATTCATACACATACATACAGGGCCGTATTTAAAGGGAGAAATTACTCCGGGCCCCATCAACGACAGCCGTACCAATATATTTGTGCCTTCAGCTGGGATTTTAAGTTTTAGGGTGATTAGAATTTTTGAATTTAATACCTGTTTGTATAACTTTTCAATTCCAATTACTTTTTCTAAGCTAACTTTGATATGTAAAATTGGGGAGGGTTTGCTGTGTATTCTAATTTTTTGTATATGAGGAGCCCCCCAAACCTGAAATTCCCCAGGCCCTCCAAGGGTTAAACCCAATCATGGGTATAGGAGCACCATAGTGACATACAGCGTTCCTCGGGCATTTTTAAAACCTGGTAGAGCCCATCTCTTCTCCAGGTCTGAATAGAGCTAATTTCTTCCAGAGATAGAGAGAGAAAGCCCAGCTGAGGGCACAAATAAATTACTACGGCTGTGCTGGTGGGGCTCCCATTGCAGGGGGCCCAGGACAATTGCCTCCTTTGTCCCTCCATTAAATCCGGCCCTGCCTACAACTCCACCAGGAGTTATGGGTACAAAATCAACTAAGTGCTCGACACAGCTAAAGAGTCATCTCAACTCTTCACTTGGTAAAGTTTTATGGCTAGATGCCCTTGCTCTTCCTTATGCCGACCATTTTACAGGGTATACTTGCTTGCTGTAAGGTTAAAGTTCTGAACTATTAACCCCAAGATCATACCGTCGCTGGTGGGGCTGCCCACCAATGCAGGGGACCCGGGGCAATTGCCCCCTTTGCACCCCATTAAATCTGGCCCTGCCCAAGATAGAGAGTTCTAAAGTCAGAACAGTCATTGTATTGTGATTACAGATTTAGGCACAAGGCCAGCAATTTGGAGGGAAAGAGGGGAAAGCTGATTAAATCGACACCAGGGCGTTACTGGTACTTTATTTTATCGACTCTGTAAGGATGAATGAACGGCAAAGTTAGCCTTGGTGGGATTTGAACTCAGAATGTAAAGGGACGTAACTATATGCTGCAAAGCATGTTTTCTGTAGCTACTGACAGAATGTGAGAAATAAGACAAAAGATGAAATCATGCTGAACTATCAACTTCACAGTTGAGAGGAAATTTCTCCAGCTGTGACGATAATTAATGAAACACTTCAACTAAGATAGCATCACATTTATGTAACCATGGAAATATAGATGTTAAACAGAAACAAACAAAAGACTGTACCAATATCACTTATGCCCCCCCCATGGTCCAGTATATATAAAATAAATTGATTGCAAAGAATATATTTACAACATAATTGTGTTGTTATATTTTAAGTTAGGGCAGTGAATCGGCAAAATCGTTAGAGCTTCGGACACCATGCTTCGTGGCATAGAGATACGGCCCTTTACATTGAGTTCAAATCCCGCCATGGTTAACTTTGCCTTTCACCCTTAATGGGGTCGATAGAATAAAGTATATACCCCAAAGAATTCTAGCCAACTTTCCAATTTGCCACCTATCACTGAAATAATTGGGTATAATTCATCAAAGGTTATTATTAATATTACTCCATGGCGGTGGATTGGCAGTATCGGTAGAGGGTCGGACGCCATGCTAGGGCGGTGGATTGGCAGTGTCGGTAGAGGGTTGGACGCCATGCTAGGGTGGTGGATTGGCAGTGTCGGTAGAGGGTCGGACGCCATGCTTTCCAGCATAGTTACGTCCCTTTACAATCTGAGTTCAAATCCTGCCGAGGTTGACTTTGCCTTTCATCCTTACGGGGTCGATAAAATAGAGTACCAGTAATGCACTGGGTAATTGCTGGCCTTGTGCCTAAAGTAGAAACAGTTATTAATATTACTCCAGTGCGGCATTTGTTGCGAATCTTTACATTCTGAGTTCAAATCCCACAGACATCAACTTTGTTCTTCATCCTTACGAGGTCAATAAAACAAAGTACCAGTAATGCACTGGGGTCAATTTAATCGACTTTCCCTTCCTCTAAAAATGCTGGCCTTGTGCCTATTGTAGAAATCATTATTATTACTATATTGGCAGTATCGGTAGAGGGTTGAACGCCATGCTTTCTAGCATAGTTACGTCCCTTTACGGTCTGAGTTCAAATCCCGTTGATGTTAACTTTGCCTTTCATCCTTATGGAGTTGATAAAATAAAATACCAGTAATGTACTGGGTATTTGCTGGCCTTGTGCCAAAAGTAGAAACAATTATTACTATTATCACTAGCAGAAAACCACCCTTCGGATGGTTTTCTGCTAGCATGTGTAGTGTCATCATCATCATCAACGTTTAACGTCCGTGTTCCACGCTTGCATGGGTTTGGACGGGGGTAGTCCCACTTGAGGCAAGAGTGATTGTCTTGCTCGCATAGGACTATCTGGCAGGTTTTCTACAGTTGGATGCCCTTCCTAACACCAACCACATTTACAGTGTGGGTCTGGGAGGTTTTTACCGTGTTGCCTACACGGCCACATTACAGCGTGGACTGTGTGTTTTTTTGTCGTGACACCTACACGATCTCATTTGTTTCGGCCTGGATGGCGCGGCACCAACATAACTTTACATAGAACGGGGTGGTGTGGGGGTGGTATATTGATATTATACGCGATATGATACATCAAATAAAATCGTAATTGACAATATACACAGAAATTGAACGAAGACCGTGATACACTATCTTATGTAATCAGTAACGTAATCCATGATACATTAAAAAAAAGACGATATTATATATAAACTGCATTAGGAGAAAATTAGTGACAGAAAATTAATATGTTTACTTAAGCGATCGCCACCGGAAGTGTTGACATTTGAAAATTTTAAAGAAGTGAATCTTTAAATAAATAATAAAATATATTTAATGAACAGCCACAAAATTTAGTAGATAAATTATGTAATATTCATTCATTATTTATTCCAAGTAATCCAACTTATTTTACTAACAGGATAAAAAATTATAAACCGTATGCAATCCCGCGCTTCTTACTTTATTATAGTTTAGATTATTATTATTTGGGGAGTGGGGTGATACAAAAACAACAATTATATATATATATGTAAAAAAATATGAGAGAAAAAAAAATTATCACAGGATTTTTTTTTTAATGAAAACTTTACAAAATGTGACACATAGAAAACCAGCTGGTGTTTGTTGAGGGGTCAGATGTGGCATCCTCTTCTGTTTCGTCACTGGAATTCTCACCATTCTCTTCTTCATCACACTCATCGTCATCAGAGAAATCTGATTCATCACCAGAGACTTGACCAGACATGGTCAGTTTTGGTAGGTACCGCACAGAGACAACACTTAAGTCACTGGGTATCCTGGGAAGATGAAAAAATAAATGATAAATAGTGAGGGGAGGAGAAGAAGAATTAGGGGGGGGGGGAGGAAGAAAGGAGGAGGAGGAGGAGGGAAGAAAGAACAAGGAGGAAAGAAGAAGAAGAAAAAGAAGAGCAAAAGGTAATGGAAATTTATGTAACTATGTTAGTCATCATCATCATCATTTTATGTCTGCTTTTCCTTGCTTGTATATGACTATGTAATATGTGTGTGTGTGTGTGTGTGTGACTGTATGTAATATGTGTGTGTGTATGACTATGTAATATGTGTGCGTGTGTGACTGTATGTAATATGTGTGTGTGTGTGTGTGTGTATGTGTGTATGTAATATGTGCGTATGTGTGTGTGTATGTGTGTATGACTGTATGTAGTTTGTGTGTGTGACTCACAACTGCTTGATTGCAAGTCCAACACTCAAACCACTATGTATCTTCAGTATATATATATATATATATATATATATATATATTTATATATATATCATCATCATCATCATCATCGTTTAACGTCCATATTCCACGCTTGCATGGGTTTGGACGGGAATTTTCCCACTTGAGGCAAGATTGGTTGTCTTGCTCATATAGGACTGTCTGGCGGATTTTCTACAGCTGGATGCCCTTCCTAACACCAACCACGTTTACAGTGTGGACTGGGAGGTTTTTACTGTGTTACCTACACGGCCACATTACAGCGTGGACTGTGTGTTTTTTTTGTCGTGACACCTACACGACCTCATTTGTTTCGGACTGGATGTTGTGGTACCAACATAACTTTACATTGAAAGGGGTGGTGTGGATGGGGTGGGGTAGTGTGACGAGGGTGTATTTTTGTTAGAGGTGCCTACTGACTGTGGTAGGTTTCACTTTGTACTTAGGTAAGGCGGGTCTTCTGTATTACTGTGTAGCGCCAAAGATCTCGGTCCAGTGACATTGTCTTGGAGAGGTGTAAGTGTGTAAGGTCAGAATTTATCAAGTCGTCCCAGGTTTTTCTGGGTCTGCCTACTCCGTGGCTACCGTCCATTTTTATTGCCCTGCACTTTTTTATACAGCTGTCGTCTTTCATGCGCATCACGTGACTGTACCAACGTAGTCTTCTCTCGAGTAAACAACATCTGATCCCTCTTATTTCTAATTTTTCCCTTAGTTCGTTTATGCTTTGCCGTTTACGTATATTACTATTACACATCCAGCGGAGCATGCAAGCTTCGTTCCTCTCCAGTCTGCGTATATCCTCTGCACACAATGTCCAGGTCTCACTGCCATGTAACATTGCTGTTCGTATGCAGGCATCATACAGCCTGCCTTCAATTTTTAGAGAGAACCCTTTAGCGGCTAATAGTAGTATAAGCTCTCTGAACTTTTTCCATCCAGTTCTGACTCTAGCTACTGTACTTTCAGAGCACCCTCCCCCACTACTAATTTTGTCACCCAGGTAACGGAAGCTGTCCACTATTTCTATAGAACCATCTGTGCAATGGAATGAGCTAGTATTCTGTGGGCACTTGCTGCTACTTATTTCACCAGAGCACCGGCCACATATAAAATCTATAATCTTAGTTAGCTTACTTGTGATCCCACTACATCTTTTATGCACCCATACTTTGCATTTTGGACATAAAATGGAGTTTCTGCCTACTCCTTTCCTACACACTGAGCATGGCCATTTCCCGGATGGGGCCCGTGCCCTATTTTCCTTCCTACAAACTAGAACTTTAGTCTTAGACAGGTTAATTTTAAGGCCTTTTGATTCTAGGCCATGCTTCCATGTTTGGAATTTCTTCTCTAGTTCAGCCATTGATTCAGCTATGAGCGTTAGATCATCTGCGTATAGGAGTTCCCATGGGCAGCCGGTCTTGAACTCCTCTGTTATAGCCTGAAGGGCAATAATAAATAGTAGGGGGCTAAGAACGGAGCCCTGATGAACACCAACTTTTACGCTATTATATTCGTTGTTAATTCTAACCTTGCTGACTGTTTCTTTATACATGGCTTGTATAGCTCTCACAAGCCATTCATCAACACCTAGTTTTCTAAGAGCCCACCAGATAATGGAACGGGGGACTCTGTCAAAGGCTTTCTCCAAGTCGACAAAAGCTAAGTATGGGAGTTTACTTTTAGCTAGGTACTTCTCCTGTAGTTGTCGTACAATGAAAAGAGCGTCTGTGGTACTTTTCCCTGACACAAACCCGAACTGCATTTCATCTAGATCAATTCGCTCTCTGATTAGTTGCACTATTACTTTTTCTGTGACCTTCAAGACCTGGTCGATTAATTTAATGCCTCTATAGTTACCCCTATCTAGGGCATCTCCTTTACCCTTGTAGCAGTTAATGATGATGCTGCTACGCCAGTCCTTCAGAACAACCCCATTCTGTATGACTTGGTTTACTATCCAGGTGACCATAGTGTGTCCCACCGTTCCAGAAGCTTTCAGCATTTCAGCATTCCATCCAGGAAATGGCCATGCTCAGTGTGTAGGAAAGGAGTAGGTAGAAACTCCATTTTATGTCCCAAATGCAAAGTATGGGTGCATAAAAGATGTAGTGGGATCACAGGTAAGCTAACTAAGAACATAGATTTTATATGTGGCCGGTGCTCTGGTGCAATAAGTAGCAGCAAGTGCCCACAGAATACTAGCTCATTCCATTGCACAGATGGTTCTATAGAAATAGTGGACACCTTCCGTTACTTGGGTGACAAAATCAGCAGTGGTGGAGGGTGCTCTGAAAGTACAGTAGCTAGAGTCAGAACTGGATGGAAAAAGTTCAGAGAGCTTATACCACTATTAGCTGCTAAAGGGTTCTCTCTAAAAATGAAAGGCAGGCTGTATGATGCCTGCATACGAATAACAATGTTACATGGCAGTGAGACCTGGGCATTGTGTGCAGAGGATATATGCAAACTGGAGAGGAACGAAGCTTGCATGCTCCGCTGGATGTGTAATAGTAATATACGTGAACGGCAAAGCATAAACGAACTAAGGGAAAAATTAGAAATAAGAGGGATCAGATGTTGTTTACTCGAGAGAAGACTACGTTGGTATGGTCACGTGATGCGCATGAAAGACGACAGCTGTATAAAAAAGTGCAGGGCAATAAAATTAGACGGTAGCCACGGAGTAGGCAGACCCAGAAACACCTGGGACGACCTGATAAATTCTGACCTCACACACTTACACCTCTCCAAGACAATGTCACTGGACCGAGATCTTTGGCGCTACACAGTAATACAGAAGACCCGCCTTACCTAAGTACAAAGTGAAACCTACTACATTCAGTAGGCACCTCTAACAAAATACACCCCCGTCCCACTACCCCCACCCCATCCACACCACCCCTTTCAATGTAAAGTTATGTTGGTATCACAACATCCAGTCCGAAACAAATGAGGTCGTGTAGGCGTCACAACAAAAAAAACACACAGTCCACGCTGTAATGTGGCCGTGTAGGTAACACGGTAAAAACCTCCCCAGTCCACACTGTAAATGTGGTTGGTGTTAGGAAGAGCATCCAGCCGTAGAAAACCCGCCAGACAGTCCTATGCGAGCGAGACAACCACTCTTGCTTCAAGTGGGAAAACTCCCATCCAAACCCATGCAAGCGTGGAAGATGGACGTTAAACGATGATGATGATGATGATGATGATTTCCGAAGGCTCAGCCGCCTTACCCGTCTTCATATGTTTGATTGCCTTACTTATTATACTACCTTCGACTAACATTGCTGGTCCCTCTATTGGATCGATGTAGGGGAGACTGTCTTTCTCCCATTTATTCTCCTCATTTAGTAGCCTTTCGTAGTGACACTTCTATATATATATATATATATATATATATATATATATTATCATCTTTTCACGTCCATTTTGCACATTAACATGGGTTAGACGGGTTGTCCTATTTGAGGCAAGTCAGGTCAGGTGACTGTGTCTAGTTCATATGGAACTCTTTTTGACTAGGTTTCTACAGCTAGATGCCATTGCTAATACCAACCACATTTACAGTGTGGACTGGGTGCTTTTTGTTGTGACACCTACACGACCACTTTACAGTGTGGACTGGGTGCTTTTTGTCGTGACTCCTACACGACCATTTTACAGTGTGGGCTGGGTGCTTTTTGTCGTGACTCCTACACGACCATTTTACAGTGTGGGCTGGGTGCTTTTTGTCGTGACTCCTACACGACCATTTTACAGTGTGGGCTGGGTGCTTTTTGTCGTGACTCCTACACGACCACTTTACAGTGCAAGGGGGGTGGGAACAGAAGTGTGTGGGCGGTTGTTGGAGCGTGGGAGGTGTGTGGAAGGGAGGTATAGTGTTTAAGAGGTGCCTAACAGATGTATGTTTATATATATATATAGATAGATAGAGAGAGAGAGAGAGAGAGGTAGATAGATAGATAAATAGATATATAAATAGAAATAATATACATACTTTGAAGATGCAAGCAGTTTCCAGACTTTTAGTTCATAACCTCCGGTGGCCAGCAGTAAATTTCCATTGGAGATTGAACCTCTACACCATGTGATGCTCTTGATCTGACTAGTAGCATCATCATTTAATGTACCCAGGTAGTCTTCACTTGGTAGTGAATGAACTGTGAAAAATTAAGGTATCAAATAATCAGAAGTGTCAACAAATCTTACAGAAATATTTTTTCTATTTTTCTGGTGCCACAATTGCCCCGGAACCCCAGCATTGAGGGGTTGGGGGGTGGGGGCCCACAAGTGACGGCTGTAGCAATTTATTTGTGCCCTCAGCTGGTTTTTTTAGTTTTAGGATGGTTAGACATTTTTAATCTAATACCTGTCTGTATAACTTTTCAATTCCAGTTACTTGCCCCAAGCTAACCTTGATATGTAAATTGGAGGGTTTTCTGTGTATTCTAATGTTTTGTGTATGAGGGGCCCCCAAACCTGGAGTGTCCTGGGCCTCCTAAGGTCTAAATCCAACCTTGTTTGGATCAGTGGTTAGATGCACAAAAATTGGTGCCTTATTTACTTGGGGCTAAAAATATCTGATCCTTTGAATTCTATCTCCAAACGTTTCATCCAACCCATTCCAACATGGTTAAACAGACATAATGATAAAGATACTATTTCTTCAGATCTATATATTTGGTAGTGGTGATGGTGGGGTTGATCTATTGTGGTCCTTATGTCTTTTAGAAAGGGGTCAGAGTCTATTTTAATTGTAATAACCTCCAGCTATACAACTTAGAGACAGGAGAGCATGGTCGGATTTAATGGTGGGAGGGGAGGGGTTAAAGGAGGCAATTGCCCCAGGCTCCCTGCAGTTCCACCACTGACGGCCATACCAATTTATTTGTGCCCTCAGCTGGGCTTTTTAGTTTTAGGATGGTTAGATTTCTTGAATTCAATACCTGTATGTATAACTTTTCAATTCCAATTAATTGCGCCAAGCTAACTTTGATATGTAAAATTTGGGGGGTTTGCTGTGTATTCTAATTTTTCATGTAAGAGCCCCCCCCCAACGTGAAGTGCACCGGGCCCTCCAATGTGTAAATCCAACCCTGCAGAAGGACAGAGAAATTCTCTACTATAAAAATTGTGTTGCATTTATTAACATGATGTCTAATTTAGGTACAAGGCCAGCAATTTCGGAGAGGAGGAAAGTTGATAAAATCAACCTCCGTACTTTACTGGTACTTTATTCTATCGACCCTGGAAGGATAAAAGGTAAAGTTGAACTCAGCAGGATTTGAACTCAGACCGTAAAGAGTCGGAAAAATATTGCTACTCATTTCATTCACCGCTCTGACAATCCACCGCCATACTGCATTTATAATATTTATCATTATTAAATATTGGCAGTATCGGTAGAGGGTCGGATGCCATGTTTTGACGTATAGTTACGGCCCTTGCCTTTATGAGTTCAAATCCCGCCGAGGTTAACTTTGCCTTTCATCCTCATGGGGTCGATAAAATAAAGTACCAGTAATGCTCTGGTTAATTTGCAGGCCTTGTGCCAAAAGTAGAAACAATTATTAAATAAAAAAAAGTGATTATATTATGCAAGGTGCAAGGGAGATAATTAGTTTATATATCATATATTTCATAAGCTTCTTGTATGTTGTGGCATAAAATAGTGATAGAATAGCTAGATTCACACCATTTACCATCATCATCACTATCACTTTTACGTCCCCCTTTTCCATGTTGGCATGGGTTGGACGAGATTGTTTGAGACAATGTTTTACAGCTGGATGCCTCTATGAAATGTGTACTTATTCCAGAAACTGGGATACACGTGGCACAAACATAAACAATAAGAGCAATATGTATGGTCCCTGTACTCCTAAAGGAGTTGTTGGGACGCCATATTGACATCCAGCGTTTCTAGGGCATTTTTTTGAAACACCTGATGGTGCCCTTATCCTCCAGGTCTGAATGCAGCAGATTTCTTCCAGAGAAGGATTGAATGAATGGAAATGAGAAAGAGATATTGAGAAACAATCGACCCCAGTTTAAGACTGGTACTTTTTTTTATCGAATTCGAAAGGATGAAAGGCAAAGTTGACCTTGGAGAGCTGGAATGAACACTACAAAGTATTCTATCGAATGTTGTATCGACTCTGCCAATTCGCTGTCTTATAAGAGGAATATAAAAAAGTCTAAAGTCTGTCTCGAGTCCAGAGGCTTATCTTGGTTTCTGTGGTGTGAAGTGACTGAAAGTACAAGACTCCATCTTGGACAAGACGCCAGTCCATCGCAGGGTTAAACCCAAATCTATTGCTAGTACTCATTTTCAGCTGAGTATATGGGAGCAATGTGAAATGAAGTGTTTTGCTCAACCCAGCCCAGGAATCAAACCCATGACATTATGATCGTAAGTCGAACACACTTACCACTAGACCACACACATCTACATAAAAGGAATATACCCACCGTTAATATATGCAAGTCCTTTATCCAGGTCATAAGCAGAAGAATACAGAGTGTCTTGGTAGTAGAAGATGGCATCTGTCACTCCAAATTTGTCTGTGTGGTTTAATAGTTTAGAAACAATTCCTAAAAGAGAAGAAATACCAAATTTTAATGGAATCATCATCATCATCATCGTTTAACGTCCATATTCCACGCTTGCATGGGTTTGGACGGGAGTTTTCCCACTTGAGGCAAGAGTGGTTGTCTTGCTCGCATAGGACTGTCTGGCGGGTTTTCTACGGCTGGATGCCCTTCCTAATACCAACCACATTTACAGTGTGGAACTGGGAGGTTTTTACCGTGTTACCTACACGGCCACATTACAGCGTGGACTGTGTGTTTTTTTTGTCGTGACACCTACACGACCTCATTTTTGGATGTTGTGGTACCAACATAACTTTACATTGAAAGGGGCGGTGTGGATGGGGTGGGGGTAGTGGGACGGGGGTGTATTTTGTTAGAGGTGCCTACTGACTGTAGTAGGTTTTACTTTGTATTTAAGTAAGGCGGGTCTTCTCTATTACTGAGTACCGCCAAAGATCTTGGTCCAGTGACATTGTCTTAGAGAGGTGTAAGTGTGTGATGTCGGAATTTATCAAGTCGTCCCAGGTTTTTCTGGGTCTGCCTACTCCGTGGCTACCGTCTATTTTTATTGCCCTGCACTTTTTTATACAGCTGTCGTCTTTCATGCGCATCACGTGACCATACCAACGTAGCCTTCTCTCGAGTAAACAACATCTGATCCCTCTTATTTCTAATTTTTTCCTTAGTTTGTTAATGCTTTGCCGTTCACGTATATTACTATTACACATCCAGCGGAGCATGCAAGCTTCGTTCCTCTCTAGTCTGCGTATATCCTCTGCACACAATGTCCAGGTCTCACTGCCATGCAACATTGCTGTTCGTATGCAGGCATCATACAGCCTGCCTTTCATTTTTAGGGAGAACCCTTTAGCGGCTAATAGTGGTATAAGCTCTCTGAACTTTTTCCATCCAGTTCTGACTCTAGCTACTGTACTTTCAGAGCACCCTCCCCCACTGCTGATTTTGTCACCCAGGTAACGGAATCTGTCCACTATTTCTATAGAACCCTCTGTGCAATTGAAAGAGCTAGTATTTTGTGGGCACTTGCTGCTACTTATTGCACCAGAGCACCGGCCACATGTAAAATCTATGTTCTTAGTTAGCTTACCTGTGATATATATATCTATATATAAATTTCTGTGATTCTGTCACAACACGTAAAGAGAGAGGAGTAATTTGACTACTTCATACTACTACTCTCTCTTTACAACAAAAACAGAGTGCTGCTACCACTGTTATGACTACCTCATACTACTCCCCTCTCTTTACAATAAAAAAAGGGTGCTGCTACCACTGTTGTTATGACTACCCCATACTACTCCTCTCTCTTCCTATATAAATGTATGCATATGGTGGCTGCCAACTCGTTTTCGAGTACGGCCACTACTTTATATCCATGTCGGAGAACCCCTCCCGATGCGCTGAACGAGTGTGGCTTTTTAGTCCTGCCAGCAACTTGAAAACTCTGGTACAAACACGACATTTGTGACAATTATTGACACTTAGTGCTGGGCCCATGGTACCATGTGACCCAAGGTGTCGTGTGAGATCACTACTCGACCTGCATACCCCTCCACAAACATCACATGTCATCATCTGATGAACACTTATAGCTCCACAGGTGCCTGCTTCCCTGTTCTTGTGCACTCTCAGGTGACTCTTTAGAACTGCCATGCTCAGACAAACCCTATTACAGGTCTCACATGTCAGGTCAGGCTGTCTGTCAGTGCCTTCGGGAAGGCCAACATGGATTTCTTTCTGGACATCTCTTTTTAGTGTCTCGTGCCTTCTTCTTGTTTCCTCAAATAGACTCTTGCCACTAGCCACTGCTTTCCTCCACTGCGATCGGTCGCTAGTGCATGCTTCCCAGTGCTCACAAGGCAGAATTCTAGGAGAAGGAAAACTCTGATATAACACCTGCAACTCTGATGGTATCCAAATGTATGCATATACACACATATACACATATACGTCAGCGTATGGAAAACAATTCTAGTTGATTAAAATTCTATAGGGAAGAAGAAGAAGAAATGGACTGAAACATACCAACGAGGGAATTCTACGGTGAGTTTGTAGGAGACAGTACAAAATATAGACTTTGGATTGTGTAGAGACAAATATTGTTTTGTTAAAGGAATGGTCATGATATGTACTTGACTGTTACGTTGTGTGAGGGAGGGTAGTGGTGGCGGTGTATATTTCATTGTTGATGATGATGGGGATAATAGTAATGATGATGGTGTTGATGATGATGATGGAGATGATGATGGGGATGAGTGATGGAACTGATGATGATGATAGCTGATGATGATAATGGTGATGATGATGATTATGGTGAAAACGGAGGTGATAATGATGATGATGATATTGGTGGTTATGGCGATAATGGTGGTAATGATGATGGTGATTGTGGTAATAGTGGAGGTGATAATGGTGATGATGATGCTATTGATGGTTTTGGTGATTGTGATGGTAATGATTATGATGGTGGTGGTAATGATGATGATAGTGGTGGCAATGATTATGATGATGATAGTGGTGATGATGATGGTGATGGTGATGATGATAAAAACACTAATGATGATGGTGGTGATGATGATGACGGAGATGATGATGATAATGTGATAATGATACTAATGACAATGAATGCCACCAACTAACCTTTCTTCCAGTCAACAACTTTAATATTGATGCCGTCATCCCCATAGAAAATCTTCTCATCGACCACATAGAAGGTCCTAATATTGTGCTGGCAGACAGGTGTATTGTTGGCAAGACGGAGATCATTTGACTCATACATACACCGTAGTCTTTTCTTCTGCCATTGGTGAACCTTAATTATACCTTCTGAGGAACAACTGTAAATGTAGTTATTGGACACCTGAAAATAGATGAACATTTTAAACAATTACTGTGTTTAAATCATATAGGACTGTGTCTGTGTGTCTGTATCTATGTGTGTGTGTGTGTGTGTGGAAGGGGTTGGGTAGGGAGAGAGGGGCAGGTTTGGTTTATTAGACCTGGGGCATTTCAGGTTTGGGGGACCCCTCATACACAAAAATTTAGAATATACAGCAAACCCTCCAATTTTACATATCAGAGTTAGCTGGGTGTAAGTAATTGGAATTGAAAAGTTATACAAACAGGTATTAAATTCAAAAATTCTAACCATCCTAAAACTAAAAAGCCCAGCTGAGGGTACAAATAAATTGCTACGGCTGTCACAGGTGGGGTCCACCACTACAGCGGTTTATGGCCCACATTAAATCCGGCCCTGGTTGTGAGGGTTGTATTTGTGGGTTGCTCATGTTTAATGGGAGGTGCTGTGTAATAATGTTTTGTTTTTCAGTTATGTCAATCATCATCATCATCATCATCAGGTTTAGCGTCCGTGTTCCACGCTTGCATGGGTTTGGACGTGGGGTTTTTCCACTTGAGGCAAGAGTGGTTGTCTTGCTCGCATAGGACTGTCTGGCGGGTTTTCTACAGTTGGATGCCCTTCCTAACACCAACGACATTTACAGTGTGGGGCTGGGAGGTTTTTACCGTGTTGCCTACACGGCCACATTACAGCGTGGACTGTCTGGCGGGTTTTCTACAGCTGGATGCCCTTCCTAACACCAACCACATTTACAGTGTGGGGCTGGGAGGTTTTTACCGTGTTGCCTACACGGCCACATTTACAGCGTGGACTGTGTGTTTTTTGTCGTGACACCTACACGATCTCATTTGTTTCGTCAAGTAAATATCAATCTTTCTATTACCCAGACTTACTTCACACATTCTCACCCCGCTAACAAGATAAATTTGTACTTGAACATTCCAATAAAAGGTTAGGTAGACTTACCATAAAGATGACAGAGAAGAGAAGAATCTAAGACTCACCTGAAGTCCTGTGATTGATTCCTCAAAAACGCGGAGAGAATAAATATTATCTGTAGTTGTTATACTCCATAATTCCAGTTTACCACCATCTAGTATTAAAACAACATAATACTATATTGTACATTTTATATTATGTGAGATGTCATTGTTATGTTAATGCTATTGCAACATTACAAAGGGGCTGGGGGTAGATTGGTAAGATTGTCTTGGATGAAAAGCATTGCTCTATTTTGTTAAGGAGCTCAATGTTCAGGTGTCAAAACCTGTCATGGTCAACTTTGTCTTTCACCTCACCATTCCAAGAGGATAAAATAAAATACCAATAAATGACTGAGGTTGATATTATAATCATCATCCAGTTTTGGATTATGTAGGACACAATTAATCCCTAAGTAGGGGTGGGTACTGCCTGACAGTGCTCCTTAGAGTCCCACTCCATGTGTTTCTGTCCACTGGTCTCACTTGGGCGAGGCCAAGCCTAGCTTGATCCTGACAGACATTCTCCATCCAAGTCCTTTTTGGCCTTCTTGGGCTCTGCTGCCTCATGGATTGACAGTCATCACTTTGCTGATCCAGCCCTCACTATGCTCGACATAGCCATACCAGTGCATGCCTTTCGTGTGAAACACATTCTTGAGGTCGTCAATCAGCAGGCTTTTCAGGAGCTCATTTGAGCTGACATCATCCTCAGTCGTCACACTGCACATCCTGCAGATCATAGCTCTGTCATTTCTTCTGAGCAAATTCTGACAGTCAGAAGGTCTCACTGGTGTGGAGCAACATGCTTCTCACACAGGCATTGTAAATCTGTTCCTTGGCATCTAATCTACTTAATCTATGCTACAGTCTGTGTGCTAGGTGATTAAATGAGATATAACAGAAGAAACATCATAAAAAAGCTATATGACTTACCGGAAGCTGTAATAATGAATTCCTCTTCACTGACATAGCACAGTTTTGTTATGGGATTATACGTATAGATGGATTTCACCACATGGCCTGACAGATAGTAAAATATAACAATATTTTAGTAAATAGGAAAATAATGTGCTGTGGGCAGATAGAGTTAAGTATCTCGTTCAAGGATAGTAATTACAGACTTATTTACAGATAGTCTTCTATATACATTTGTCCATCTTTCCAACAACAACCCCAAGCACCTTTTTGAATTTCATATGTCTAACACTTGTGGATATCATCATCATTATCGTTTAACATTCATTTCCCACGCTAGTATGGGTAGGACAGCCTGTCTCTTTATGAGAGATCAGGTTGGTGGACTGTGTTTCGCTTACACAGAACATGCTTACACAATCAGAAAACAGTACAGCTCTCATGACTTTCAGAAACATCTTTTCCCACTCAGAGTTGCTGAAGCATAAAACAAACTACCTGCATCAGTTGTTAGCTGTCAGGACACTGAATCCTACAAAACATCCATGCTTTCTGATATTTGCCAACATTACACATGATATTTCCCTTTCATACACATGTACACATGTATATCTGTGTGTATACCATGACTTATACACTGTTCAGTTTCCTGATATTTGTACATTCTATGTACTATACATGCACCCTTGATGAGTTGTAGTGCACCTGAGCACTGTACAGAATAATTATCATTATTATCATTATTTATTTATTTAGACACACCATTAATGTAATATTTTGTGGTATTTGTTCTGACTGTCTGTGTACTGAGTTCAGACAACACGAGATCAACTTTGCTTTTTATTCTTTCAAGGTTGATAAAAAAGTACCAGTCAAGTACTGCGGTTGATTCTTCCTCTATGTCACTTTTTCACTTTCTTTCTCTCTTCCCATTAACTATCAGTGTGAACACCAATCAAGTCTACACAACTTTATGGAATAAAAATATTTAAAATACCTCACAATTGAGAAATAATAGTCTAGTTCCATATATGTATATATATATATATATATATATATATATATATATATATATATATATATATATAAGTAGGGTATATATATAAGTATGGTACATATATATAATTTTGGTACCAGGAAAAGCTGAAAGAACTAGGCAGGAAAAATTGGTCGAAAGGAGAAATCTATTGAGTGTTCTTTCTATCTCTCTCTCTCTCTCTCTCTCTCTCTCTCTCTCTATATATATATATATATATATATATATATAGAAGATTTTTCTTTGCTGAGCATAAAAAATATTAACGATTATTTAAAAAAAAAATCTAACAAAAACTAGAAAAAATTAGGAGATTAATGGAATATTTAGAAAAGATGCCAACTAATAGAGACATTTATGGGAGGTAACTCATGTCCAAGGGAAATAACTATGGATTTTTATACTTCAATCGACTGAAATAATTTAAATGTTATACAGTTTTATATCAAAATTACAATAGACAATGATCTTTTATTGAGATAATTGAGTGAGACATAGTGGAAACCCTTATTATCATCATGGATAATGTTATCAAAATATGTGGGGGCTCAATCAGGCTCAGGATATGGTTATATGCACTGCTTAATGTTATGAATTGGTTACTAGGGATGCAGCATGGACAAATAATTAATGTTCGGCAGTGGTTAACCCCTCATCTAGGATACCACATGTAGCAGCACTTTCTAACAAGACCTACTGGAAGGAGTGTTTGAGGAATTTGCCCCCACGACTCTCTCAGGAATAAATGGGCGAAGAAGAAGCTTTGTCTCACAATGTGTTACATTGGATTTCACTGAGAATTACGTTCAGGGTACATGTCTTTGAAGAATGTTCTTAATTAACTTTCAACATGAGCACGAACATATGCAAATTAGTTTGTCCATTATG
The DNA here is from genome assembly GCA_964016885.1 of Eledone cirrhosa. Lineage (NCBI taxonomy): Eukaryota > Metazoa > Mollusca > Cephalopoda > Octopoda > Eledonidae > Eledone > Eledone cirrhosa. The sequence goes on from OZ024742.1 coordinate 19,717,939, forward strand.
AGATAGAATATATAAGCCTCTCTGTTATGTATTTCCATGTTGTTGTTTAGATGTTATACATATCTTCTGATGAGATCCAGATTAGGTTTGAAAATTGAATAAAGTTATTTATCCTTTTTTTTCAATTCACAGGGAAATCATCATCATCATCATTGTTTAATGTCTTTTTTACACACTAGCATGGGTTAGACGGGTGGTCCTATTTGAGGTAAGTCAAGGTCAGATGACCATGTCTTGCTCATACAGAACTGATTATATACACATGTGATATATTTAACTCCAGATCTCTAACGTACTGACCAGATATATGCCATATCTTTAACTCCAGATATACTGATATAATATAATATGATATTTTTAACACAAAACATCTATGTTTAACGTCCACTTTCCACGCTAGCATGGGTTAGACGGGAGTTGTCCACTTGAGGCAAGGTTGGTCGGGTGACCGTGTCTCGCTCATATAGGACTATCTGGCAGGTTTTCTATGGCTGGATGCCCTTCTTAACACCAACCACATTTACAGTGTGGAACTGGGAACTTTTTACTGTGCTACCTACACGGCCACATTACAGCGTGGAGTGTGTGTTTTTTTTCTCGTGACACCTACACGATCTCGATCTCATTTATCTCATTTATTTGGACTGGATGTTGTGGTACCAACTTTATAGAGAGGGGGTGGTGTTGGTGGGAGTGGGAGGATAGGGTAGGGGTAGTGGATTGGGGTGTATATTTGGTTAAGAGGTGCCTACTGCCTGTAGGTTTCGCTTTTTACTTAGGCAAGGCGGGTCTTCTGTATTACTGCGTAGCACCAAAGATCTCGGTCCAGTGACATTGTCTTAGAGAGGTGCAAGTGTGTAAGGTCGGAATATATATATATATATATATATATATATATATATATGCTATATCTTTAAAGAGATACATCTATGGCATTTACTTCATATAAACAAGCCACATTTTAACAATAGATTTCTGTGTGATACTGACTTGAAATATCTATTGAGTAGATATATATAAATATGCAATATTTTTAACATCAGATTTCTATGTGATACTGACCTGATATAACATGTTGAAGTTTTAACTTCTGATAGCTATGTCATACTGAGCAGATGCAAAATGTGATATCTTTATCATATCTTATCTATGATATTGACCTGATATAACATACCATATCTTTAACTCCAGATTTCTATGTGATACTGACCAGATATATAAACAGGTAATATCTTTAATAAGAGATATTTAGGAGACTCACCTGATTTAACATGCCATATCTTCAAATTACAGTCAAGAGATCCACTAAATAAATATAAAGAATCACCTTTTCCATCACCATGAAGTTCATCTGCAGAAACAACATTTAACTCTTTTATTACCATATTTCTAATGAAAGACACTGCCTTTGGTCTTCAAATAATTTTGAAAACAATCAAGACTTTGAAATTATTCAGTTAATAAAAGGTATCAAAGAATGGAACTATATACAATCGTAATCTAGAGCAGAGAAATCTTATCTCTGCAAAATTTCATGGAAAAACATATATACATCATTAAGAAAGTTATGAGAAAACAAATATGTAGAGTTAAGACTAAAAAAGTACCAATCCAGTACTGGGGTTGATTCTTTCTCTATATCATCATCATTTAACATACATTTTCCACGCCAGCATGGGTAGTGTGGGCTGTCTCGTTGTGAGAGACGCAGGTTGAAGAACCATGCTTTGCTCATGTAGGGCTGATTTTGGGGTGGTTTCTATGGCTGGATGCCTTTCCTAACACCAACCACATTTACAGTATGGACTGAGCACTTTTTGTCATGTCGCCAACATGACCACTTTACAGTGTGGGCTGGGCGCTTTTTGTTGTGTCGCCAACACGACCACTTTATAGTGTGGGCTGGAGGTTTTGTTTGAAGTATACTTCAGATTGAGTTCATGGGAGATGTATGGGAGTAGGTGGGGAGAGGGGTGTTGCATGATAAATACGTGCTTCAGCGACAGCCTGTGTCCATGGGAATTCGGCTCTTTCACATTTCCCCTCTCTCACTTTCTATCTTTCTCTGGAAAAACTCTGTGTTCAGACCTGGCAAGGGATGGGCTCTGCCAGGCTTAAAATGCCCCAGAAACACCTTATATGGCACTCCTACAACTCTAACAGGAGTTACGGGACTATCACATCATTGATCTTTGCTGCCCCTATTTTTTCAGTCTTTCCATGCCTGTTTCTTGGGTTATTATATCTATGATGCTGCTTCACGAAATCACCCTTGGCCAAGCTAGTACATTGCATATATATGTGTGTGTGTGGTGCATGCATGTATGTGCATGTGTGCTGTGGTGTGTATGTGTGAGGTGTAATTTGGTGTGTATGTAGTGTGTATAGTGTGTATGTGTGTATATGTGCTATGCTGTTTGCATGTGTGCTACAGGTGTGTGTGTGGAGGGGGATGTGTGTGTGTGTGTGTGTGTGTGTGTGTGTGTGTGTGTGTGTGTGTGCAACAGTGAATATCTACAATAAAATCACCTGATGGTACAGATCTGTGTGTATGGTAAGTCAGACAATAAACATTATTTGGTAAGTAAATCCAGATTTTCTCTGCTACTTACCGATTCTGTTGGAGTCTTCTTTATTTAAAAGTTGAAGAGAAGATACGATCCCTGTATGGCTGCTAAATATGTGGATCTCTTGAAAGGTTTTCAAGTCCCACGATCGTATTGTTGTATCTCGGCTGCAACAGAAAAACAAACAAAAGTTCCAGATAAAGGGAGCCTCTATAAGGGCATTTCATTGTATGTATGTATGGACCTGTAATTTCTAATATAGTGGTAGGGGCAAAGTTGAACATAAGCAGGATTTGAACTGAAGGCTATAATAATTAAGGTTTCTGATTTAGGCACAAAGCCAACAATTTTTGCAGGAGAGGAAAGACACTACTTCTCCGAATTAGGAGATCACAGCTCCGATACTATGAGCATGTGGTTAGAATGTTTTAGGAAATAATCGCTGCACAGATTTTATGAGAAAAACAAACTGACAGGAGACCCAGGGGGTAGACTCCGAGCAAGATGGTTGGATAACATCCATGAGCTTGACTGGTCTCACTTGGGGATCCAGCTAGATTAGTTGGAGATGGTTGCTTCTGACAGGACCTGCTGGAAGGAGTGTTTGAAGACTCTGCCCCCACAAACCTCTCAGGAATATGTAGGCGAAGAAGAAGAAAGGGAATGTCGATTAAACTGACACGAGTATGTTACTGGTACTTCATTCTATTGACCCTGGAAGGATGAAAAGTAAAGTTGAATATTGCAATAATAAAGACAATTACCTGGCTGTGACTAGAATGTTATCATCTGAATCCATGTCTGTCACTAAATCATTGTGACCTTCTAGATTGTACACTAAAAACTGACTGCGGGTCCATGCTCGTTTTGGCACTTTTGGTTTTGTACCTTAAAATACAGAGAACATTGAAATGGTTAACAAGTTCCATTCCGATTAGTTCAGTCATTATATAAGAGAGTAAGAATTTATTCTATATTTTGCTATTTTGTAACAAAAACATCAATTAACAGGAACATTTAACTGTAGAATTGTCTCATATATGTATTTGTTTTCCAAGGTTTTTGATATGAAATCGCGTGTTGAAAACAGCAATAATCACTGAAGATGTCACAGGAAAATCTGTGAGAAAAGAACTTTGAGAAATGATATTCATATTTTGAAGGCACATGGCTTAGTGGTTAGAGCATTGGCCTTGCAATCGAAAGGTTGTGAGTTCAATTCTCACACCGGGTGATGTGTTGTTTCCTTGAGCAAGACACTTTATTTCACATTGCTCCAGTTTACTCAGCTGTAGAAATGAGATGATAGGGACTGGGGTCCATATCATTCCACTGCAAGGTGGTCGTGGAGGTGCCACGGCAAAAAAGCACCCAACACTCACTGCAAATGAGGTTGGTGTTAGGAAGGGCATCCAGCTGTAGAAATCTAGCCACAATCAGTTCCTGTCCCACCCTTGCAAGCAGGGAAAAGCGGACGTAAAATGATGATGATGATGATGATTTGATGTTTTAGAGAGGGTGTTGGTGGTGTGGTGGTGGTGGTTTTAGAGAGGGTATTGGTGGTGTGGTGGTGGTGGTGGTTTTAGAGAGGGTGTTGGTGGTGTGGTGGTGGTGGTTTTAGAGAGGGTATTGGTGGTGTGGTGGTGGAGGTGGTGGTTTTAGAGAGGGTGTTGGTGGTGTGGTGGTGGAGATGGTGGTTTTAGAGAGGGTGTTGGTGGTGTGGTGGTTTTAGAGAGGGTATTGGTGGTGTGGTGGTGGAGGTGGTGGTTTTAGAGAGGGTGTTGGTGGTGTGGTGGTGGAGGTGGTGGTTTTAGAGAGGGTGTTGGTGGTGTGGTGGTGGAGGTGGTGGTTTTAGAGAGGGTGTTGGTGGTGTGGTGGTGGAGATGGTGGTTTTAGAGAGGGTGTTGGTGGTGTGGTGGTGGAGGTGGTAGTTTTAGAGAGAGTATTGTTGGTGTGGTGGTGGTGTGGTGGTGGAGGTGGTGGTTTTAGAGAGGGTATTGGCGGTGTGGTGATGGAGGTGGTGGTTTTAGAGAGGGTATTGGTGGTGTGGTGGTGGACGTGGTGGTTTTAGAGAGGGTATTGGTGGTGTGGTGGTGGAGGTGGTGGTTTTAGAGAGGGTATTGGTGGTGTGGTGGTGGAGGTGGTGGTTTTAGAGAGGGTGTTGGTGGTGTGGTGGTGGAGATGGTGGTTTTAGAGAGGGTGTTGGTGGTGTGGTGGTGGAGGTGGTGGTTTCAGAGAGGGTATTGGTGGTGTGGTGGTGGAGGTGGTGGTTTTAGAGAGGGTATTGGTGGTGTGGTGTGGTGGTGGTTTTAGAGAGGGGGTTGGTGGTGTGGTGGTGGTGGTGGTTTTAGAGAGGGTATTGGTGGTGTGGTGTGGTGGTGGTTTTAGAGAGGGGGTTGGTGGTGTGGTGGTGGTGGTTTTAGAGAAGGTGTTGGTGGTGTGGTGGTGGTTTTAGAGAGGGTATTGGTGGTGTGGTGGTGGTGGTTTTAGAGAAGGTGTAGGTAGTGTGGTGGTGGTTTTAGAGAAGGTGTTGGTGGTGATTTTAGAGAGGGTGTTGGAGGTGTGGTGCTGTGGCGGTTTTAGAGAGGGTGATGGTGGTGTGGTGGCGATGTGGTCGTGGTTGATGTTGGAATGGTTTTAAAGAGGATGTTGGTGGTGGATTACTGGTGTAGGTGGTGGTGGAGAGGGGATCTCTGTTAGTTGGTGACTGTATTGACAATTGTAAATTAACATTTAGTGTAATCATCAAGTCATGAAAGAATTATGATATAAATAAAAGATATAAAATTATATAAAGTTTATAGATGTGATTACTTTTGAGTTATTGTATATGTATGGGGAGGTAACTCCTGATGGTGTTGTAGGGTACAATCATGGTGTACAGCATGTCTTGGCCACTAACAGAACCCATCATCACTCCAAGACTGAACTGAGGGAGGGAGAGAGAGAGACAGTCAGACATCATGTCTTGGGTACTAACAGAACCCATCCTCACTCCAAGACTGAACTAAGAGAGAGAGAGAGAGAGAGAGACAGTCAGACATGATGTCTTGGCCACTAACAGAACCCATCATCACTCCAAGACTGAACTGATGGAGAGAGAGAGAGAGAGAGTGAGACAGTCAGACATGATGTCTTGGGTACTAACAGAACCCATCCTCACTCCAAGACTGAACTGAGGGAGGGAGAGAGAGAGACAGTCAGACATCATGTCTTGGGTACTAACAGAACCCATCCTCACTCCAAGACTGAACTGAGAGAGAGAGAGAGAGAGAGAGACAGTCAGACATCATGTCTTGGGTACTAACAGAACCCATCCTCACTCCAAGACTGAACTAAGAGAGAGAGAGAGAGAGAGAGAGACAGTCAGACATCAAGTCTTGGGTACTAACAGAGCCCATCCTCACTCCAAGACTGAACTGAGAGAGAGAGAGAGAGAGAGACAGTCAGACATCATGTCTTGGGTACTAACAGAACCCATCCTCACTCCAAGACTGAACTGAGAGAGAGAGAGAGAGAGAGAGACAGTCAGACATCATGTCTTGGGTACTAACAGAACCCATCCTCACTCCAAGACTGAACTGAGAGAGAGAGAGAGAGAGAGAGACAGTCAGACATCATGTCTTGGGTACTAACAGAGCCCATCCTCACTCCAAGACTGAACTGAGGGAGAGAGAGAGAGAGAGAGAGTCAGACATCATGTCTTGGGTACTAACAGAACCCATCCTCACTCCAAGACTGAACTGAGAGAGAGAGAGAGACAGTCAGACATCATGTCTTGGGTACTAACAGAACCCATTCTCACTCCAAGACTGAACTAAGAGAGAGAGAGAGAGAGAGACAGTCAGACATCATGTCTTGGGTACTAACAGAAACCATCCTCACTCCAAGACTGAACTGAGAGAGAGAGAGAGAGAGAGAGTCAGACATCATGTCTTGGGTACTAACAGAACCCATCCTCACTCCAAGACTGAACTGAGAGAGAGAGAGAGAGAGAGACAGTCAGACATCATGTCTTGGGTACTAACAGAACCCATCCTCACTCCAAGACTGAACTGAGAGAGAGAGAGAGAGAGAGACAGTCAGACATCATGTCTTGGGTACTAACAGAACCCATCCTCACTCCAAGACTGAACTGAGAGAGAGAGAGAGAGAGAGACAGTCAGACATCATGTCTTGGGTACTAACAGAGCCCATCCTCACTCCAAGACTGAACTGAGAGAGAGAGAGAGAGAGAGACAGAGAGAGTCAGACATCATGTCTTGGGTACTAACAGAGCCCATCCTCACTCCAAGACTGAACTGAGAGAGAGAGAGAGAGAGAGAGAGACAGTCAGACATCATGTCTTGGGTACTAACAGAACCCATCCTCACTCCAAGACTGAACTGAGAGAGAGAGAGAGAGAGAGAGAGAGAGAGAGAGTCAGACATCATGTCTTGGGTACTAACAGAACCCATCCTCACTCCAAGACTGAACTGAGAGAGAGAGAGAGAGAGAGACAGTCAGACATCATGTCTTGGGTACTAACAGAACCCATCCTCACTCCAAGACTGAACTGAGGGAGGGAGAGAGAGAGACAGTCAGACACCATGTCTTGGGTACTAACAGAGCCCATCCTCACTCCAAGACTGAACTGAGGGAGAGAGAGAGAGAGAGAGAGTCAGACATCATGTCTTGGGTACTAACAGAACCCATCCTCACTCCAAGACTGAACTGAGAGAGAGAGAGAGAGAGAGACAGTCAGACATCATGTCTTGGGTACTAACAGAAGCCATCCTCACTCCAAGACTGAACTGAGGGAGAGAGAGAGAGAGAGAGAGACAGTCAGACATCATGTCTTGGGTACTAACAGAGCCCATCCTCACTCCAAGACTGAACTGAGGGAGAGAGAGAGAGAGACAGTCAGACATCATGTCTTGGGTACTAACAGAACCCATCCTCACTCCAAGACTGAACTGAGGGAGAGAGAGAGAGAGACAGTCAGACACCATGTCTTGGGTACTAACAGAACCCATCCTCACTCCAAGACTGAACTGAGGGAGGGAGAGAGAGAGAGACAGTCAGACATCATGTCTTGGGTACTAACAGAGCCCATCCTCACTCCAAGACTGAACTGAGGGAGAGAGAGAGAGAGAGAGAGTCAGACATCATGTCTTGGGTACTAACAGAACCCATCCTCACTCCAAGACTGAACTGAGAGAGAGAGAGAGAGAGAGAGAGACAGTCAGACATCATGTCTTGGGTACTAACAGAACCCATCCTCACTCCAAGACTGAACTGAGGGAGGGAGAGAGAGAGACAGTCAGACACCATGTCTTGGGTACTAACAGAGCCCATCCTCACTCCAAGACTGAACTGAGGGAGAGAGAGAGAGAGAGAGAGTCAGACATCATGTCTTGGGTACTAACAGAACCCATCCTCACTCCAAGACTGAACTGAGAGAGAGAGAGAGAGAGAGACAGTCAGACATCATGTCTTGGGTACTAACAGAAGCCATCCTCACTCCAAGACTGAACTGAGGGAGAGAGAGAGAGAGAGAGAGACAGTCAGACATCATGTCTTGGGTACTAACAGAGCCCATCCTCACTCCAAGACTGAACTGAGGGAGAGAGAGAGAGAGACAGTCAGACATCATGTCTTGGGTACTAACAGAACCCATCCTCACTCCAAGACTGAACTGAGGGAGAGAGAGAGAGAGACAGTCAGACACCATGTCTTGGGTACTAACAGAACCCATCCTCACTCCAAGACTGAACTGAGGGAGGGAGAGAGAGAGAGACAGTCAGACATCATGTCTTGGGTACTAACAGAGCCCATCCTCACTCCAAGACTGAACTGAGGGAGCGAGAGACAGAGAGAGACAGTCAGACATCATGTCTTGGGTACTAACAGAACCCATCCTCACTCCAAGACTGAACTGAGGGAGGGAGAGAGAGAGACAGTCAGACACCATGTCTTGGGTACTAACAGAGCCCATCCTCACTCCAAGACTGAACTGAGGGAGAGAGAGAGAGAGAGAGAGAGAGAGAGAGA
>OZ024742.1:19729238-19741738 GCA_964016885.1 Eledone cirrhosa
TGGCAGAGAATCTGAGAGGAAAAGTTTTTTTTATTAATCAAGTTGAGTTGGACATTTAAATATGGTGGAGTAAGAATTAGACAATTTTCTGCGACGTCAGCACCTGGATTGTATTCCTGAAGTATAGGTATATATTGTGCCATGAGCAAATATAAGTATCTATATTGTGCTATGAACAAAGATGGGGGAAATATAGCTATATATTGTGCCATGAACAAAAATGGGCACATCTACTATAAACAGAACTGGTGCCTTCAACTCCTTATGATTTGACACATTTCTCAATTGGATCAATGATAAACACTTGGAGAACTGTATATTGATTTTAGACAATGTTCCTTTTCAAAAGTACAGAGTTATTTATCAGTTAACCCAGTCAAAATACTATCAAGTACAATTCTTATCTCCATATTCACCCAGTTTAACCCTGTTGAAAACATGTTTAGTAAGTGGAAGTATTACACAAGGAGATGTGAACCAAGGAATATTGATGACTAAACTATTTTGATCAATACCAGGCTGTCTTTGATTACTGAAGACGATTGAGCTGGATATTTTAGAAATATATTAAGAGAGAATGGAAATAATGAATAAAAGGTTAAACTGATGTTATTTGTTTTGTCTTTCTCGTGTTGTATATCATCATCATCATCATCATCGCTTTACGTCCATTTTTCCACGCTTGCATGGGTTGGATGTGTCCTCACCACAGCATCTCTCCACTCGCTGCATTCCTTCGCCATCTCATCTTTGAGTCTCTGTGATATGAGGTCAGCTCTCACAACCTCTGTCTGGGTCTTTCTTGGTCTGCCTCTGCTGCAGCTGTAGATTTACGAGTATTTATGGTAACATCTTCACAAGGTGCATAGATTAGGGGCTAGCGAGGACATGGAAATACTCGGTTTGGTTCCCGAAATCACGGTTAGCCCACCAGGAGTGAGAGACCTCCTAGTTCTTGTTAGGCCATCATTCATGAAAAGGAAAATTCTGATATCCTGTGACTGGATGGCAGCCAATGTTGTTGACTTGTTCTTCTTGGATAACAGTCACTGTTGTTCAGAGAGTTGGATTGGTCCAGTCCAAGGCCTTTCTTCACTTAACAAAGCTTCAAGCACAGGCATCACTTGATCTAAACGACTTTCACGTGTATAGCGTGAGTGTGGCTTTTTCTTTTCTTCTTTCGCTGCAGCATATACAGAAAAGGAATCTAAGTCCTAGAAAGGATTGGGAGGGGGGTCGATAAGCTCGACCCTATTGCATTACTGGTACTTTGTCTTTCATCCTTACGAGGCTGGTAAAATAAAGTTAGCCTCAGCAGGATCTGAACTCAGAACTTAAAGGGCCATGACTCTATGCTACAAAGCATGCTGTCTGATGCTCTATCGATACCACCCTCAACCACTTACATTACAATACAAGATATACTATACCTGTAATTCAAAAATCCAATATTGTAATTATACTGACTCTTCCTGGGGATTATTCTAAGTGTGTGTTTGTGGAATACTCAACCATATAGACGCATATATACCATTCTATTAATTAAACAACTGGAGAACTCGTTGTTGAAACTGATATAAGCAGTCTGCTACTACAGTCAAATAATGAGGATGGGGCGGTTATGGTTCAATCATGTAACCAGCACTGCACAGAGCCCAAGTTTAAGTTCCAATCCAATTCTGTAAAGCATTGTCATGTAGGTTAAATATAAAATTATTGTAGACAGCTGGAGCACTGTGCAACGATTTAGTGTTGGCTGTACTGCGTTCAAATCCCTTGATAAAGTCTGCAAAAAGAGATATCTACTTGAATATATATGGTATGATGCCGTAACTCCAGATGGATATATAGGAGCGACGTCTCTTAGGCATTTTAAGGCCTGACAGAGCTCATCTCTTCTCCGGGTTTTGAAGACAGCAGATTTCACCCAGAGGTGGAAAGAAAGTGAAAGAGAGGAAGTGGGAAAGAGATATAGAGGAGGAATCGACCACAGTACAATACTGGTACTTTTTTATCGAACTCGAAAATATATTTTTCTGTAAATAATTCAGCTAGATGCTCAGCAAGAGTTATCAAATATTTAGATCAGGGAACAGACTGACGTGTCAATGGCGTAGAAATAGAATCAATTGAGGACAATATTTGTTTTCTGAAAATCAAAATTGCTGAAATTAGAGAACAAAAACATGTTTTATAATCAAACAATGTACGAACCCAGGTTTTCGGGCTTTAAGCGCTGAGAGTATATATATATATATGTATATATATATATATATATATATATACATAATAAGGAACACAATATAATTATTCCATTTCTGTAAGAATCGTCTAGTTTCTTGAAACCTTTGGTAATGGAATAATTATAATGTGTTGTTTATTATGTAATTAAATAGCTCTGTACAATATATAGAACACTCTTCTTTCCTTTTCTACGGAAATACATAACACACACACATGAAACTTTATGCTATATATATATATATATATTTATTTATTATTTATTATTATTGCTATATATATATATATATATAGGGAACTAGCTGTTGACACGACAAGATGTTAGCAGTTGGGCTCCGACTCTCTGCTATCCCAAGTATGGAGTATCCTGTTGAATAATAATCTAACTAGTTTAATAGGTGTTTAATCCTGATGTATATATATATATTTATATATATTTATGTGTGTGTGTGTGTGTGTGTGTGTGTGTGTGTGTGTGTGTGTGTGTGTGTGTGTGTGTGTACGTGCATATGTCACCACACTCGTAGATAAATCACATCTATATTTTACATACAATAAATGTACCATATATTTTGAATTAAGGTTTTCTACTTTCTAGTAGTAGTTAAGCCGCAAGCTGATTTTTCTCGCATTTTTGTGTGAAAATTGGATCAACTTTATATAAATATATACAGTAGTTATTTCCCAGATCAATTTTATTTCAGATGTTTTTGTGTCAGGTTTCCAGTAGAAAATCTGCCACAATGTTGGAAATATTATTGGGTTTGGTTCGACATAATATTAAAATACTTTCATGATTTCCTTGAGTTTGTTTATTTATTTTGTGGATTGTTGTTGTTGTTTTAATAAAGTAACCTCCAATTTAGACAAAAAATAATGATTTCTAGGTGCGGTGAATTGGCAGAGTTGTTAGAACGTCGGGTAGAATGCTTTGTAGTATTCGTTTCGGTTCTCTGCTCTCTGAGTTCAAATCCTACCGAGGTTAATTTTGCCTTTCGAGGTAGATAAAGAAAAGTACCAGTCCACTAGCAAAAAAAAAAAAAAAAAAAATTTGAATTACTTCCCCCACACCATTTTTTAATAATTTTTTTTTTTTTGTTAACCATCAGTGGATGTTAAAAAATAAACTATCTAGTTCGTTATTTTAAGGTTCTGAGTTCATATCTAGCCAGCATTAGCCATAGGGCCTTTATTTAATTTTTGCTCTAAAAAAAAAAAAAAAAAAAAAAGTAATAAAATAATATATTCCCAAAACTACAACAATGAAAATATGAAGAAAATCTAAGGAAAACGATATATTGCTGGTTAAAGCTAGTTTTATGATTAAAACATATGTAGGGGAGATCACTCTAGAATGCTCAGAAAAATAGTGTAGATGTAAGGGAGATAAGTCTCGTTAACTTAGACTTAATTTTATTGACTTAGTTGTAACAGAAAATTATAACATTTTAGAGAAGTGGGGAGAAAGAAAGGGAGAAATGGGGGGAAGGGAAAGACAGGGTGAGAAGGGGAGGGAGAGAAGTAAGTAGATAGATAGTGAGGAAGAGAGAGAGATAGAAAGAAAAATAGATAGGTAGATAGGAATAGATAGAGAGATAGATATGTTTCTTTATTAGCCACAGGGGTACAAAAGAAGGGGACAAATACAAAGGGGGAAGTTTCCATACAATATAAACGTGTAAAATATTATCACAAATGCAATTTAAAAAATTAGTCGATTTTCCCCAATAGGGGGAGACAGTTCATATGGGTAACACATACCCCCGAAAAAATGTGCAAACCTCATCTCCAGGAGTACGAAGCGTTTGTACTCCTTTCCTCTCCTCCTCCTTTTCCTCAACCTACAGCCTGATATAGAGAGAAGGCTCATTCACTCGGGCCATTCTCGCCACTTTCACCCACCTTTCATAAAACTTGCTGGGGTACAGCACCTATCTCTCCATCCTGATTCTTCTTCCAAAGTGGTATTTGAAAAAAAGAATCAGTTGTTGGCCGGAGAGAAAGGTGTCTGACCTCAGCCCTTTCAACCTTGTCCACCATACAACCTCTTTCGCCATAGCTATCACACAAAGGAAAACCGCCTCTCCTTCGTTTTTGAAGGAGGGTGGCGGTTTGATCATGACAATGGACTCGGTGGTCAACCGGATTGGTCCCACCCGCGACAATAGTCGTTCTATATAGCCCAGTGAGAAAGAGAAAAAAAGGCAGATAAGGGCAGAGAGAAAGAAAGAAAGAAAGAAAGAAAGAAAGAAAGAAATGGAGAGTAAAAAGGAAAGAAATAGAGAGAGGGAAGTAAGAATAAAAGAGAGAGGCAGAAAGCAAGAAAGAAAGAAAGAAAGAAAGAAGGGTGGTGTGTTAGGAGACGTGGATAAATATCAGGTTTGGTGTTTTTACAAAAATAATCTGTCATTTTTTATAAACTTTCAAATTGAAATTTAACTGTAGTTTACACTAGCAGTGGTACCCGGCGTTGCACGGGATGAGGTAATTTGGAACGCGGGCCGCCAACAGACCTAATCGTGGAAAAACTGTATGCCTGGACAATATGTAAAGAAAATAAACCGAATGCTCTGATGGCTGGATAATTTAAGATTTTCCTCGATGAAGCAGGAAAAATGCAGGTCTTCGCCTAATGCGAGCCCTAGGGGATCAAGAAAATGAATTTTTTTTATGTGCATAATATGCCTTGAAATTTCGGGAAAATCGGCTAGACGTAACGCCTCAAAAAAGCCCTAAAAAGCTGAAAAAAATGAAGTTTTTCACCTAATGCGGGCCCTAGGCCATACAAAAGTTGGATTTTCTTTGCTCACGGTATGAAGAAGAGACTGACTAATACATAGTTACAATTTCAATGAAATCGGTCTGAGGTAACGCCTAAAAAAAAAACTAAAAACCTGGAAAAAACGCAGTTTTTCACCTAATTCCTAGGGAATCAAGAAGTTGAATTTTTTTATGTGCATAACACTCCCTGAAACATAAGTAATACACATGTAAAATTTGAAAAAGATTGGCTGGGTACTTCTCGGGTTTCACACACACACACACACACACACACACACACACACAAACATACACACATACATCCTTCCTCAGTTTTATATATATATACATATATAGATTAAAATAACAGATTAAAGTTTAAGCAAAAATCGTTGCTTTCACCCTTAACGGGATCTTCTGAAACTAAAAACATCAATCTGTGAACGCAGAAGTAAATATTTTGAAAAACGTTGCAACCGAAGGAAAACAGCAAGACGATACTCTGGTTCGTGAAGACGTTTCCTGGCAAACGTCATCAATGTTCGTCAGAATGTCGCAATGCAGACAGCCAGCCATACAGACAGATAATATAAGAGCGCTACGGAGATGGATAACCGGCGCCTAACACCCCTTTAACAACAGAAAATTGAAAAATAAAAGCTGCAGTTAATATCTTTAGACCGCAAGGAATATATAAATGCAAATTTGAAGTCAATCGGAGTAGAAATGTGGATTTGTATAGACTTTGCAAAAATGAAGACACACACACACAGACTACATCAGTTTTATATATATAGATATGTCAGAGATGGTTGACATAAAATAGATACCTCTAATATACTGAGGTCAATCTAATTAATAATACCTTCTGATACATACACCTCGTATACACACTCATACATACATACACCCCTTATACACCTACATACATACACCTATTATACACATAAATACATACACTTCTTATACCCATACATGCATACACCTCTTATACCCACACATACATACACCTCTTATACCCACACATACATACACCTCTTATACACACACATACATACATATATACATACACCTATTATACACATACATACATACATACATACATACATACATACATACATACATACATAGATACATACAAACATGGTGGCTGCCAACTCATTTTCGAGTACGGCCACTACTTTATATCCATGTAGGAGAACCCCTACCGATGCGCTGAACGAGTGTGACTTTTTAGTCCAGTTAGCGACTTGAAAACTCTAGTACAAACACTACACCTGTGACAATTATTGACACATAGTGCTGGGCCCATGGTACCATGTAATGACAAGTGCAGAGAGATTTCCAGATATAAAGCAATGCCTGTGCCGTGAAGCTTTTATAGTGAGCAAAGGCACTGCACAAAGCCAGTCCCACTCTCTTAACCAAGATGATACTTACCAAAAAGAAGAACAAGTCAACATCATTGGATATCATCAGAGTTGCAGGTGTTATATCAGAGTTTTCCTTCTCCTAGAATTCTGCCTTGACAAAGGCTAAGGGGTCATCTCTCCCGGTGATTTTGGATGGCCATTGACTCTTAAAAGCTCCTTTTCCCTTTGACAGGTTTTGTTTTTAGTCCTGCAGGATGTCCAAAGTCACCCTCCTCACCAAGAAACCTTGGTGGGGTTGCCAGTTTAGTCGCCAACGACCCGACCATGAGATAGGTTGTACTGGGATACATGTTACCAGCAGCACCAACTGGTGACCTGACATATGTATGTATGTATGGTGACCCTACATACATACATAGATACATACATACATAAAAAGAGGAGGGCCAGCAGCTGACAATAAATGTAGGCTATGTAAAACAAAGATCGAGGATGTAAGCCACATTGTTGCCAGCTGCGAAAGAATGTCATCTCGCTACTACCTCCCCATGAGACACGATGAGATAGCTAGAACCATTTGGAACGCACTTCGGAAAACAAAATTAACAAACGAGGAAGAATATATTGAGACAGATGGCACTAAGGAATACTGGTGGAACCTAAAAATAAAAACTGCCACCAAATTAAAGCACAACCGGCCTGATATTGTAGTTTGGGACCACACATTGAAAACGTGTTCTGTTGTGGAGATCAGCTTCCCCCTTGATGTAAACGTTGTCAGAAAAATACAGGAGAAGGAGGACATCTACGGACCATTGATGAGGAGTTTACAAATCCAGTATCCAAGATACACCTTTAGCTTCATACCCATCATTATTGGTGCTACGGGTTATATACCAACCCGCTTGGACCAAAGTATGACTGAACTTGGATTTGCGGACAAAAAGTGCAGCTCCCTAATTCATAGTCTACAAATGGCTGCGATAGCTGGCACCTTCAAAATTTGCAAAACATTCTTGCGATTCAAGGGATGACAATTTCTTTTCTTTTACAACCTTGCCACCAGGAAGGTGGCCGGTCAAAAAAATATACTCGAAATTAAGAGAAAGAGAAAACATACGTACATACATACATACATACATACATACATACATACATACATACATACATACATGATGGCTGCCCCCTTGTTATCGAGTATGGCCATTGCACGAGAAAAAAACCCCATAATAATAACAATAATAATAATCATAACAACAATAATAATAAGGACAACAACAACAATAATAATATACATATATATACACACATGCGCACACACATAAACATATCTACACACACACACACACAATAGTAATTAACAGCGCTGCGATCGAATGTGGCTTTTTAGCCCAGCCAATCATCTAAAATGTCTTGCACAGAGTTGGCAACCAAAACATTCACTGGGAATAGCCGGCTGTGATTGGAGTTCATGTACTTTTGCATGTCGCTTGAGCCCTCCTGCTGATTTACATCCTCTACCACATGCTTGGCAAGCATGATGAGTAGCATCTCCAACAGCAGCCTGGTAGTCAACGACTGGTCTTACTTTATGACTGCGAAGATGACTTTCGAGTACAGCTTTGCTTAGGTAGAGTCTCGCACAGACGCTGCATGTCAGCACCATAGGAGGACCCTCGCCGTCTGGAAGTGCAACAGCAAATCCCTTCCTCACATCCCGCTTTACTTTCTCGTATGCGATTCGAGATGCGTCAAAGGCAACTTTCCCCTCATATACAGTCTTTCTCCATTTATTACGATCAGCAGCAATATTTTCCCATGTATCAGCAGAGATGTTAGCGTCTTTCAAAGAGGCTTTCAAGGAATCCTTATACCTCTTTTTTGGTTTATGGGCGGTCGTTTTCCTTTAACTAACTCTCCATAAAAGAGTTGTTTTGGTATTCTAGAATCCTTCATCCTGGCAAGGTGACCACTCCAACGGAGTCGTTGCTTAAGCACAAGAGCTTCTATACTGTCACACATAGAGCTTTCCAAAATCTCGACATCACTGATGTGGTCCCTCCAGTGAAGGCCATGGATCCGTCTGAGACACATCTGATGGAAACGCTCCAATTGCGTAAGGTGGTGTCGATATGTGACCTAGGTCTCGCAGGCATAAAGAAGAGAAGAGAGCACACATGCCTTGTACACCTTTACCTTTGTCTTCTTGCATATGTCGCGTCGACCCCAGAGTCGCCTTTCTAGCTTTCCGAAAGCATCACTTGCTTTCCTAATCCTGAGTGGGATTTCACTATCAAGGTTGCTGTGTCGATTGACAGTGCTTCCCAGGTAGACAAACTGATCAACCACTCCAAGTCGTTTACCATGCACATAGATATTTGGTTCACTGTACTGCTTACCAGGGACAGGTAGGTACATGACGACGGTTTTCTTGAGACTGACAGTCAATCTTAGGGGAGTGCAAGCATCAGAAAATGCATTCAAAATTAGCTGCATATCACTCTCTGTGTGCGCTACAAGATCGCAATAATCTGCATACAAAAGGTCTCTTATGATTGATGTAAATACTTTTGTTTTTGCAGCAAAGCGCCTGATGTTAAATATGCTGACTGGGGCTCGATATCGGATGTAAATACCATGCTCGCAATTCCTGAATGCAATACAGAAAACCATTGCAAAGTATATGGCAAACAGGGTCGGTGCTGGAATATCCCCCTGTTTCACTCCATTATTACTGAAATAGGCTCCGACATGTTACCTCCGACATTAACCCAAGCTTTCATGTCGTCATGGAAAGACCTAACTAAAGCAAGGAACTTATCAGGGCAACCAAGTTTCTGGAGAACCTTCCATAATGCATTTCTGTTAACAGTATCGAAAGCTTTTGTCAGATCGACAAAAACCTCATACAGATCCAAACCTTGTTCCATGCACTTCTCCTGGAGCTGTCTAGCTTAGAAGATCATATCAGTAGTGCCGCGTCCAGCACGAAAACCAGATTGACTTTCAGGAAGAACACAATCTGCAATGTGTGTCAGCAGACGGTCCAGAAGCACCCTACATAAAACTTTCCCTACGACAGAAAGCAATGATATACCTCTGTAGTTCCCACAATCATTCCTGTTACCCTTTCCCTTGTACAAGACCACCATTACTGCATCTCTCCAGTCCTCGGGTACGGATTCATTAGCCCATATCCTGCCAAATAAAGAGTGAAGATGTTGCAGGAGTCTCTCACCACCATATTGTAGGAGCTCAGCATGTATGCCATCCATACCTGGAGACCTTCCACTGTTCAGCTTCGAGATAGCTACTGCAACCTCCACAAGCGTCGGAGGTTCTGCGAGAGCTACTTTCACAGGACTTTCTGGAATGAGATTGAGGAAATCTTCATTGACGACAGACGGCTTATTCAAAAGATCATCAAAGTGCTCTCGCCACCTTCGTAGAATTCCTTGTGAGTCACGAAGAAGTTCTTTACCATCCTTGCTGCGAAGCGGTGTCACCAGAGAAGAAGACGGTCCATAAAGCTCACGCAAGAAACTGTACAACAGCTTTGTGTTATTGGAATCTGACGCAGTTTGTATCTCACCAGCATTCTCACTCCCCCACTGATCCTTCATCTGAGAAAGACTCCGCCTAACACGTGATTTTACATCCTTGAGTTCCTCATGCAACGTATTCCTCTCCTGTGGTTTTGCCGTCAAGTAGCGTGACAGAGCACGCCTCTTATCAGCCAACAAGTCTTCTATATGTACATCATTCTCATTAAACCAGTCTTGATGTTTTCTCTGCACCAATCCCAGAACACGCCTGCATACATCATAAACCGACTTTTTAAGGGTCGGCCAATCCTCACCAAGATCTGCAACCTGCATCTCTTCTTGCAATGTCCTCTTCACATTTTTATCCTTAAGACGAGCAGCATTCAATCTTTTGGGCAGGGCAACACCAGGAGCCCGGATTTTACGTTTAATGATTAGTTTCACTTTTGCGCGTACCAGGCGGTGGTCCGTCCAGCACTCAGCTCCACGAAGAGCACGAACACACTGCACATCCTGTCTGTCACGCATCCTGACTAGGACGTAGTCCAAAAGATGCCATTCCTTAGATGCAGGATGCATCCATGTGGGCTTGAATTTGTTCTTTTGTTGGAATATGGTGTTGGTTACACACAGATCCAGCTCCTCACACATCTGCAGCAGGAGCATACCATTGTTGTTACACTTTCCCACCCCATGCCTTCCGATTACATTCCATGTGTTAAAATCCCTACCCACTCTAGCATTAAAGTCACCAAGCACGATGACTTTATCTGCCTGGGGGATATTTCTTAAAACACCTTTCAAGGCATAGTAAAAGGACACTTTTTCTTCATCGACAGAATTCATAGTTGGAGCATACACACTCACCAGGATCGCATATCTTCCTTTGTCGAGCGGAATTGTCATGGACATAAGACGCTCACTAATCCCTACTGGGAATTATTCTAATTTATTCACAAGAACAGTCTTAACAGCAAATGCTACCCCAGCCTCTCTTCTGGTTCCTTCATCTCTTCCTTTCCAGAAGAATGTATATTCTCCACAAAATTCTGTAAGACGACCATCTCCAGCTAACCTCGTCTCAGATAAAGCCACGATGTCAAGATCGTAATGTCGAAGCTCCTTTGCAACAAGAGCGGTCCTTCGTTCAGGACGCTCCAAGGAATCGCTGTCAAGCAGCGTCCGTACGTTCCAGCAGCCAAGACTAAATCCCTTGTTTGGCTCTATTACAATGGCACGATGACGAGCGGGCCCAGGCTGTGATAACCTGGGGCCCCTGCCCTTATTGCCAATTATCTTTTTTGTTCCAGAACCTAAATTGCCAATTATCTCTTTTATATTGTTCTGGAACATCATTGAATAGGGGAAAAAAAAAAAAAGTAATAATAATAGTAACAATAATAATAATAATAATAATAATACACTATTAATAATTATTAATCAATGCAATCGTGCAATGCCTGTGCGTGACGAATATTTTTAAAGTGAGGAAAGACTGTGCACTGAGCCAATCCCACTCTCTGAGCGACAGTAGCTATAACCCGAAAAGAAGATGCCTTCTCCTAGAAAAATGCCCTGACAAGGGCTAGGGGTTCTTCACTCCCAGTGGTTTAACTGCGCGATTGGGCATCCAGCCCGATTATTTCTGTCCCCGCGCAAAAAAAAAAAAAAAACTCACTTATTGACACTTATACGTACAACATACACACACGCACACACACACACATACATACGCGCGCGCACAGCAACACTCATACATAAACAAACACACATACGCTACTCACTTACACACACATATATATATATATATATATATTACCGTCATTACTGATACAAGATTACAAGATTGTGTCAACTGTTGACTTTCAAGAGTTCGTATAGTTGAAGCAGTTCGTATTACATACATACATACATACATACATACATACATACATACATACATACATACATACATACATACATACATACATACATACATACATAAACAACAAAGAATCGCAGAAACATGACTGTCGTGTGGCTGGACTATCAAAAAGCATTTGATAGTGTACCTCATGGGTGGATTATTAAGGCTTTACAGTTAGCTAAAGTCCCACAACCATTAGTAGCTGCTGTTGAACGCCTGACCAAGAACTGGTACACCAATTTGATCCTTAGAGGTGAGAAGGAGCAGGTTAAGACTGATAGGATACATTACCAGAAGGGCATCTTTCAGGGTGATAGCTTGTCAGTACTACTCTTCGTTCTCTCACTGAATCCACTATCTTACCTACTCAGGAAACAAGGTGGACAAAGAAGTGGGCCCAGAAGTATCTCCCATATTTTCTTTGTTGATGACCTGAAGTTGTATGGGCCAAATATCAATGACATCAAGAAACAATTGGACCTCATTACACAATTTTCAACCGACATCAAAATGAAATTTGGTGAGTCCAAGTGTGCATATTTGGCAGTAAAACGTGGAAGAGCTGTGCCCTCCTCTAGAAATCTAGATATGAACGGCCTGACAATACAACCTCTGCAGTCAGGTGACAACTACAGATATCTTGGACAGGATGAGAATGTCAGATATGATGGACCC
>OZ024742.1:19749238-19756738 GCA_964016885.1 Eledone cirrhosa
TATTGTTGGTGTCACTGTGTTTATGGCTAGTGTGTTCAGAACCCAAGTAAGGGGAATACTGTCAAAAGGTTTCTAGTATTCAATCCAAGCCATGCTAAGATATTTTCTCTTCTTTTTCTACAGTTATCTCTTATGTCTTTATTTATTAACAACTGGCCTTGACAACCATGTTAGCTTTACAACATCCTTTCTGCTCTTCTGGAAATAAGTTGAATTTCTAAGTACTTGGTCAGTTTCTACGATACTATTGCAATTAAAGTCTTGTAGATTGTAGGAAGACATGCTATGGGCCTGTAATTTTAGGAATTTGTTCTGTCATTATTCTTGGGGATCGGGGTAATTTCCCCTTAGTGGGTCAGTCAAATGCCCTGTCTGTATCCGCCAACATCTCATTAAACATTTTTACAAGGACACCATGTGTCCCTGTTAAATATTTAGAGGTCTTTCCTTTTATTTTCTAACGTTTTTTTGTATCTTTGATTTTCATGTTTGTATAGATTTTTCTATCCTTGTATATGTAGATCTAAGAGAGTACATACTTTCTTTCGTAACAGTGGCTGCTACATATTCTATGTTATTTAGTCTTGTGATACTAATGTTTTTATTTGTGTTAAGTCAATGATGACCAAGTTAACGTTTTGTTATAACTGTTGCTATTTCATTATTAGAGGGCGGTGGATTGGCAGTATCGGTAGAGGGTCGGACGCCATGCTTTCCAGCGTAGTTACGTCCCTTTACCATCTGAGTTCAAATCCCGCCGAGGTTGACTTTGCCTTTCATCCTTACGGGGTCGATAAAATAAAGTACCAGTAATGCACTGGTAATTGCTGGCCTTGTGCCTAAAGTAGAAACAATTATTAGTGGGATTGGCAGTATCGGTAGAAGGTCGGACGCCATGCTTTCCAACATAGAGTTACGGTCTTTTATGGTCTGAGTTCAAATTCCGCCGAGGTTAACTTTGCCTTTCATCCTTACGGGGTCGATAAAATAATGTACCAGTAATGCACTGGTATAATTGCTGGTCTTGTGCCAAAAGTAGAAATAATTATTGCTTTTTATTTCTATCAGGTACATTCTTTCGTCCATAGGGAGATCTATTGTTGGGAGTTCTTGGAATTTCTCCATCTTTATCCTATTTTGGTCTTGAATTCCGTCTTTAGGGATTCTTTAACCTACATCTTCCTCATTATATTTCCTTTCATTTCTATTTTCGTCTGTGTTGTCCTGAATTAGTTTATGTTGGTCAATATTCTGTGTGTGAAGGCACATGGCTTAGTGGATAGAGCATTGGGCTTGCAATCGAAAGGTTGTGAGTTCAATTCTCGGACCGGGTGATGTGTTGTTTCCTTGAGCAAGACACTTTATTTCACATTGCTCCAGTTTACTCAGCTGTAGAAATGAGATGATAGGACTAGGGTCCCTATCATTAAATCACCCAAGACACCTCCAACGAGATATACCTTGGAGGAGGCCAGCTAAACCTGCATAGGTGTGAGCTGTCACACACACACAATATTCTGTGTATTTTAGGGTTGAACTTTGCTGCATTTTGTTGTCTACTTTCTCTCTTTTCGTTCTATCTTTATAATTTAAATTTCCAACATGATCGATACAATAAAGTACCAGTAACGCAATGGGTTCGATTTTCCCTTCAAAATTGCCAGACTTGTACAAAATGTAGAAACAATCAATATTGTTAATGCTTTAAGCCCGAGATGTTGAAAGTCCTTAAATAGAGAAGGTATTTTCTGGCTGACTCGTGTAGGCCAGGTGACCTGGATCTCTGATAAGAAGAAGAAGAAGAAGAAGAAGAAGAATTTGATTATTATAAGTATGACTTCGGTCATCTTATTCTAAAACATCTACACTACACATTCACATCTAGCCTAACTATACCACCACCACACCACCACTATACCACCACCACCACTACCATCACTACCACCACCACCACTACCACCACTACCACCACTAGCACCACCACCACCACCACCACTAGCACCACCACCGCCACCACCACTTCCACCACCACCGCCACCACCACCACCACCACCACCACCACCACCACCACCACCACCACCACTATGTCTAACTATACCACTTATACTACTACAGCAGACCTCTCTAAAGAATGCTTCGCTGCTCAACGAAACTAAGATGATTATATTTAAAGCTAAGACTGAAAGCAAGGTGAAATCAATTGGCTGGATGTTATATTATTATCTCTAGTGGAAGATAAAGGGGTCTGTATATCAATGTTGTCTGGAGGACATTGATATTTATAAACCACTGAAGCTAAATTTATAATTCTTATTTCCAAAGAATAAATTCTTCTTTGCTTGTTTTCCAATCATTCATTATTGGAGCATGAAGTGTAACAGATTGGAAGAATCTTTAAAGTATCGGATAAAAGGTATTTAGTTTAGTAAAGTTCTGGTTTCAAATACCACTAAGGTTCATTTTGAGGTCGATAAAATAAGTTATCGGTAAAGTACGTCTTTTCTTCAACCCCAAATTTCTGGCCTTGTGCCTAAATTAGATAGCAATGCTACATGCAACGACACTTTCTCCAGCGGCAACCTGGTGCAGTCTGCGACTAATACAGGCTCTGTTGTACTTCAGTCTGAGCAGGGTAAACTCTCTAAATATCGGTCGCTCTCCGACAGGTCTGTGTTCAGACCTGGAGAAGGATGGGCTCCGCCAGTTATAATTGCCCAGAAAACGCCGTAGGGTGCTCCTACGACTCCATCAGCAATTATGGGACCATACCATAATAAAATTGTCTGTTGCAATAGCATCTCGCAATTTTAACACGCCTCCTATGAAATGGCATCTCATAGGAGATTTCTTGGGTATTTTTAATAATAGGAGCTCCTGTCCTATATCACTATTTTCCCAGTAACAGGAGATGGGATTTGAACTGAGAACGTACAGAGTCAGGTCAGACACTGCTCTGACGATAGCATTTGGGCTGATTTTTTTTATTCATAGATGCTGGAAGAATGAATGACAAAGTTGACCCTTGTGGGATTTGAACTCAGAAAGCAGAGAGCTGGAACACCGTTAATTAATTCCCACGTTCTACTGACTCTTCTGGTTCGCCGCCTTTGTTACCAAGGTAACAAAACAAGAACCAATATGAATCTAATTCAGGGTTAAAGTTTGGCAGAATTGGTAGACCACCGAATATAATAACATTGCAGTATTTGGTCTGGCTCTTAACATTCTGAGTTCAAATACCGCTGAGATCAACTTTGCCTTTCATCTTTCCGAGGTACTGGGGTTGATTTAATCAATGTTGCCTTTCCCCAAATTTTCAGTCTTTGAACCTAAATTAGAAATTCGTATGAATCTTACTTAAAACTACACACTATGTTATATGAAACCATAATTAGTCTAATAAAAATTCTGTTGTCACGTTTGGGAAGTGAGTAATCCACAATACGGGAGAGGTATTTTGAAAGAGGTTCTATATATCTTGTTTAGAGCACGGATATATGTGAACACACACTTTTTTAAACTAAACAATGACTTATTATATCAGAGTACTGGATGTTATTTAAAGAATAGGACACATGTTTGGGGTCATTGGTTTTCTAGGTCCGCTGTACAATCAGGTGTAACAAATAGATAACAAAGACATAATGTACATTCTTTAAAATTAGGTAAATTATACTGAACAAAAATAACTAGCAGCGGTTTTACTATATGAGAAAGACACGTATCAACTGATCAAAGTAGACATGGCTAACTATATTATTCTGATGAGGCCCAATAAGATCGAAATATGTTCGTTAAAGGTAGCGAATTGAGAGAGTCGTTAGAACATCGGATAAACTGCTTTGCGGCATTCGTTTCGGCTGGCTACTCTCTGATTTTAAATCCCACCGAGGTCAACTTTGCCCTTCATCCTTTCGAGGTCGATAAAAAAAATACTAGTCTAGTACTGGGGTCGATTCCTTCTCTATATCTCTCTCACTTTCTATCCTTCTTCTGGTGATATCTGCTGTGTTCAGACCTGAAGAGGGGTAGGATTTTTCAGGCTTTAAAATGTCCAAGAAATGCCGTATGCCACTACATCGTCCCCACAACTCCATCAGGAGTTATGGCACCATACCATACATACATGTCCGTTAGTGCGGTCCTTCTTCCTATAATATACAGAAGGTGGTAGTTTCTAGCAAAGAAACAAAACTCTATTACTAATATTTAGTAAATAACAATCGTAGTAAGTTAGATCTTATACGTTTTTACTCTCCCACTTACAAAATAAACAGATTGCGGGATCCTTTGTCCTGCAACCCCAGTTTTTCAAGATTTCTACAGAAAGGGATGTGGCTTACTAGTTAAGGTGTTCGGCTTACACTTGTAAAATCTTGAGTTCGATACCCAGGGGAGTGTTGAGTCCTTGAGCGAAAATACTTTATTTTACGTTAGTTCTGCCCAGTCTGTTGGTAAATTGAACTGTACCAGTCATGTCACTCACTGTTTAACGCTGAATCTCCCTGAGAACTACGTTAAAAGTACACGTGTCTTTGAAATGCTTAGCCTCTTGCAAGTTAATTATACGATCGGGCTGTTTTGTTCTTTGAACACCTGGAACAGTCGTCATCCCAACCAACGCAGGCCCAGCACACACACACAAATACACACACACACATACATAAACACGTACATATAAACACACACATAAACACAGACACATACATAAACACACACATAAACACACACATAAACACACACACATACATAAACACACACATAAACACACACACATACATAAACACAGATAAACACACACACATACATAAACACACAGATAAACACACACACATACATAAACACACAGATAAACACCACCACCAGCCACACACACATAAGTACCTACACATACATAAAGACCAGTTACATGTTACCATGGGGACCAATAACACGAGGAAGATGTACAAGTGTGTTGTTGGTTACAAGAGATTTGGCTATCATTGTTCTCTTGTTAACATCTGTTTGACAGCTAACGACCACAACAGGCTGTTTTTCACCTCCAAATGTCCACATCTGTTGGCCAAATGTTAACATCTGTTGGTCAAACGTTAACATCTGTTGGTCAAACGTTAACATCTGTTGGACAGCTAACATCCACAACAGGCTGTTTTTCCTCCCAAATGACCACATCCCTTGGCCAAATGTTCCCAAGACTTTGATTTTCAATACTAAATATCCACCTTTGTTCACCAGATGTTCACATCTGTTTGAGAGCTGATGTCCACAACAGGTTCTTTTCATTCCCAAATAATGTGTTGGTCAGATGTTAAGATCTGCTGGACACCAAATGTCCACAACAGATTACTTCTATTCCCCAGATGTTCACATCTGTTTGAGAACTGATGTCCACAACAGGTTGTTTTCAATCCCAAATAACCATATCTGCTTGACAACAAATGTCCACATCTGCTGGTCAGTTGTCTACATCTGTTGGCCAAATATTCTCATTTATACAGAGGACGTCCACAATAGTGTTGAAGATGGTGGTGGTAGTTTTATTGGTGATGATAGTAGTAGTAGTAGTAGTAGTAGTAGTAGTAGTAGTAGTAGTAGTAGTAGTAGTAGTAGTAGTAGTAGTAGTAGTTGCAGCAGCAGCAGCAGCAGTGATAACGGCAGCGGGGTAGGTGGAAACCTATATATATATATATATAGTGACGAAACATAAGTCAATATATATATATATATATATACTACCTTGATTAAATCTTAACCATCTAACATCTCAGGGTATGTCATGTATCATTTTATTTTATCTGATGAGGACGTACTGTTGAACCTGATTCAAGTACCTCTGAAATATGTATAATAAAATTTAATTGATCACAAGAACATCTATTTTATTAATATTTGAATTT
Source organism: Eledone cirrhosa (assembly GCA_964016885.1). Classification (NCBI taxonomy): domain Eukaryota; kingdom Metazoa; phylum Mollusca; class Cephalopoda; order Octopoda; family Eledonidae; genus Eledone; species Eledone cirrhosa. The sequence goes on from OZ024742.1 coordinate 19,755,136, forward strand.
TAATATTAATAACTCTGGAAAATATTTCTGTTGAGTGCTTCCAATCTACTGTAAAACTCATTCTTTGATGTAATCATTGAATCTTGTTTAACTTATATATATATATATATATTAATAAAAGGAATTCCAACTTTGTCTGATTTACTCGTTTTATTTACAATCCTTTAAAATTATAATGATGTATGTTAGAATATTAAATGTTAAATGTTAATTGAACTTAACATTTAATATTTAACATTCTAATATACTATTTCATTATAATATTATAATTTTAAAGGATTGTAAATAAAACGAGTAAATCAGACAAAGTTGGAATTCCTTTTATTAATATAATCTTCTATACACAATCATATACATCCGTGTATATTTATTTATATATGAGGATCGGCTAAGATGAAACAATTGTTCTCGGTATGGTGAACTAACTGTTGTGTAACCTTATCTATATATACATATATATATATATATATATATATATATATATATATATATATATATTTCGTTTCTGAATTTGTTTAGCAAGATTCTTTATCTGAAAACGTGTGTTGAAACCGATATTGTTATGCTTTGGGAGGGTCATGTTGCCAATAAGAAACACACGCACCAGTTGCTTTCACTCCAATTTATTATAAATTAAATTTATAAATTTCCGGTTGGTTGGTTGGTTGGTTCCATAACCGGACGGTTGTTCATATATTGTCAAAGTTCTTTCGTCACACATTCTGTGACCTCTTCAGTGACTGGGGATTCTTTTCTTTGTTTTGTGCCTCTCCTTTGTTCTGTCCTACGCCATCTTGTTTTTGTGTGTGTTGTGTGCTTAGTTTGCGCATGTGCTACATCCGGGTGTCTGTGTGTGTTTTTATTTGTTTATTTATTTGTTTATTTGTTTATTTACATGTTACTGGTTTGTTGTTTGTTCTATGTGTGTGTGTGTTTTCATGTTGTCCTTAATTGTAAGTTGTGATGTTGCTATTCCATCCATAACACATGCGCAAACTAAGTACACAACACACACACAAACAAGATGGCGTAGGACAGAACAAAGGAGAGGCACAAAACAAAGAAAAGAATCCCAGTCACTGAAGAGGTCACAGAATGTGTGACGAAAGAACTTTGACAATATATGAACAACCGTCCGGAAATTTATAAATTCTTAAATTTATAAATTTAATTTATAATAAATTGGAGTGAAAGCAACTGGTGCATGTGTTTCTTATTGGCAACATGACCCTCACAAAGCATAACAATATATATATATATATAGAGAAAATTGAGATATATATATATATATATATAGGAAAAAGTATGACCCCCGACGGCAGAGCTCAAGCCATTTCGACAGCTATTTCTGGACTAAAAAGAAAAAAGAAAAAAATTCTAATTTAATCCAGAAATAGCCATCGAAACGGCTTGAGCTCTGCCGTCGGGGTCATACTTTTTCCTATTTCCCACTCTACTACCCTAAGTATTGAGTACTCTGGTGCGTTATGGTCCATCTGGTTTCTTACCACAATTCCTTTGTTATATATATCTGTATGTATGTATGTATGTATGTATGTATGTATGTATGTATGTATGTTCTTCTTTTTGGTACATATCATCT
>OZ024742.1:19761738-19764238 GCA_964016885.1 Eledone cirrhosa
ACCTCTCATCTACACCAGGTCCTAACACAAAGGAACCAAACTCCCACTGTCACTGCCTCCGTCTCTCCTACTCTCCCCACCTCTCATCTACACCAGGTCCTAACACAAAGGAACCAAACTCCCACTGTCACTGCCTCCGTCTCTCCTACTCTCCCCACCTCTCATCTACACCAGGTCCTAACACAAAGGAACCAAACTCCCACTGTCACTGCCTCCATCTCTCCTACTCTCCCCACCTCTCATCTACACCAGGTCCTAACACAAAGGAACCAAACTCCCACTGTCACTGCCTCCGTCTCTCCTACTCTCCCCACCTCTCATCTACACCAGGTCCAAACACAAAGGAACCAAATTCCCACTGCCACTGTCTCCGTCTCTTCTGCCCTCTCCATCTATTATAAGTAAATGTGGGCCCACGCGCTGGCCACCCCGTGGTCCCGGCGGACAGAATAGAGAAGGCGTTTCCCCGGAGTATGTTGAGGGAGACGCGTTAGAAGATCCATTCCAGCTCGCGAGGCTCACTCTTGCGGGTAATCAACTCCGTGTCTATGGTGGTGAGTAGGGGGGTGGTCCTAGGGCCAGGGACACTGCTATGGGCTCTAATGATGTATTTCAACAATTAAAACAACATTTAGGCTAATGTAAAAATAACCCCCTCCCCTGTTCAGGGAAAAAAAATTTTGTGTGTTTTATTCCAATGTTTTTCCGTATTTTCAACAAATATGATCTCCAAATCAGTCGGAAACAACTGTTTTCTTTAGGAAACGGGGGCTGGGGAGCATGGAGGACTCTTGGAGTTTTCTTCGGTGGGATTTTGTTTTTGTTTTTTTGGGGGGGGGGGGGGGATGGGGTTCCCTAAGCAAAATGCTTATATCCAAACTGCTTACATTCTTGTAGGCAGTCGAGGAATCCCTATAAATGATCGAACCAAGTTTAATGTATTTTGGAATGAGAGGAACAAGTTACCAGCGAACAGGGCAATGTGCGTGTGGTTCTGCAAATTTACCTAGTTGTATCTCTAATTCAAAAGATCAGTCTTATCATACACTTTGTCCCACTGAATCTCCCTGAGAATTATGTTGTGGATGTACGTGTATCAGTGTGTGGAATGCTCAGCCACTTCCACTCTAATTTCATGAACTGGTTGCTCCGATGATCGAACAACTGGAAGACGCATCGTCGAGAACGATGAAAATCCATTTATATAATTAAAAGTATTGATAATGTGAAAATTATCTAATATTTCTATGAGTCATCTACACAGAAGGAATAACATATATTTCATTTCCATAGAGAATACATTGCCTGTATTTACTAATTAATTACTTAGACTTAGAAGATCTCACGTCTTGAGACACATGAGGCAGCCAAAGTGCTCCAATGACCACGGTCACTTACATCTATCAATACATTGTTTCAACTTTTGTTGATGGGTTTCAGGTCTCTGTCGATTGTCTGCCGTCAGTTCATCTTGAGACGTCCTCTTCACTTCATTTCATGAGAGGAGGGTGCCATTAGCATGTCTCTCACTTTGGAGGGTATGTGTCCATAAGCTACAGCTTGTTTAGCTTATAGGTAAGTCCAACAGTGTGTCACACCTGATGGCATGGCTTACCACTGTATGTATCAGCCATATGATGGCAGGTTATAGTTCACCTTAAGCTAGGTATCATGAGTTGATATAGGTATAATGGTGTGATGTCAGGTCAATTGTAAATGATCTGCTATCGGTAATTATGTAAACCAGAATTACTAATTACTTGGCTTTTGATCAGGTATTTGGTGACTAAACATGAAAGGTCTCATCCTAGTGGCTAGAGGGTGGATGGACACTTTGACTGGACAAAAAACTATATCCGTCTCCAAGGATACGTGAATTCTATCAGAAGACAGCGGTCATCTGTAAATCTTACAAATAAAGCGTGAAATCCAATAAGACTTTTTGTCTACCATTGGTGACTCTTTTAGTAATCTTGTATCTGGTTCTTCCCCTTAGACGTCTTCACATTATTCTGACGCAGGGAGACCAATTTAGTGGCAAACAGACTCCACCCAGTTTCAACAGACACCACCCCGCTAGTTACACAGACTCCACTCCGCTAATTACAACAGACGCCACCCCGCTAGTTACACAGATTCCACACCGCTAATTACAACAGGCACCAGCCCGCTAGTTACACAGACTCCACCTCGCTAATTACAACAGACACCAGCCCGCTAGTTACACAGACTCCACCCCGCTAATTACAACAGATACCACACCGCTAATTACAACAGACACCACCCCGCTAGTTACACAGACTCCACCCCGCTAGTTACACAGACTCCACCCCGCTAAGTACAACAGACGCCACCTCGCTAGTTACACAGATTCCACACCGCTAATTACAACAGACACCAGCCCGCTAGTTACACAGACTCCACCTCGCTAATTACAACAGATACCACACCGCTAATTACAACAGACACCACCCCGCTAGTTACACAGACTCCACCTCGC
>OZ024742.1:19766738-19771738 GCA_964016885.1 Eledone cirrhosa
ACTATAGAATAGAGTTGATTGTTGAATAGAAAAAATAAAATGATTGAAAGTAGTTGGCTTTTAAATAATAATAAAAGATTTAAATTCTTTTTTTTACTTTTGGCACAAGACCAGCAATGCGAGTATGGTATAGTATGGTATGGTATGGTATACTATGGTATAGTATGGCATGGTATGGTGTGGTATAGTAGGGTATACTATGGTATGGTATGGTATGGTATAGTATGGTATAGTATGGTATGGTATGGTATGGTATGGTATGGTATGGTACGGTATGGTATGGTATAGTATTATGTGGTATAGTATGGTATAATTATGGTATGGTATGGTATGGTATAGTATGGTGTAGTATAGTATGGTATGGTATGGTATGGTATAGTACGATATGGTGTGGTATAGTATGGTGTGGTGTGGTATAGTACGGTATGATGTGGTATAGTACGGCATGGTGTGGTATAGTACGGTATGGTGTGGTATAGTACGGTATGGTGTGGTATAGTACGGTATGGTGTGGTATAGTACGGTATAGTGTGGTATAGTACGGTATGGTATGGTATAGTACGGTATGCTATAGTACGATATGGTGTGGTATAGTACGGTATGGTATGGTATAGTACGGTATGGTATGGTATAGTACGGTATGGTGTGGTATAGTACGGTATAGTATAGTATGACATGGTATAGTATGGTATGGCATGGTATAGTATGGTATGGTATGGTATAGTGTAGTATGGTATGGTATAGTATTATATGGTATAATATGGTATGGTGTGGTATAGTATGGTATAGTACGGTATGGTGTGGTATAGTACGGTATGGTATAGTATGGTATGATATAGTACGGTATGGTATGGCATAGTACGGTATGGTGTGGTATAGTACGGTATGGTGTGGTATAGTATGGTACGTTATGTTATAGTACGGTATGGTATGGCATAGTGCGATATGGCGTGGTATAGTACGATATGGTATAGTATAGTACGGTATGGTATGGCATAGTACGGTATGGTGTGGTATAGTACGGTATGATGTGGTATAGTACGGTATGGTGTGGTATAGTACGTTATGGTGTGGTATAGTACGGTATGATGTGGTATAGTACGGTACGGTGTGGTATAGTACGGTATGGTGTGGTATAGTACGGTATGGTGTGGTATAGTACGGTATGGTATGGTATAGTACGGTATGATGTGGTATAGTACGGTATGGTGTGATATAGTACGGTATGATGTGGTATAATACGGTATGGCATGGTATAGTACGGTATGGTGTGGTATAGTACGGTATGGTGTGGTATAGTACGGTATGGTGTGGTATAGTACGGTATGATGTGGTATAGTACGGTATGGTGTGATATAGTACGGTATGATGTGGTATAGTACGGTATGATGTGGTATAATACGGTATGGCATGGTATAGTACGGTATGGTGTGGTATAGTACGGTATGATGTGGTATAGTACGGTATGGTGTGGTATAGTACGGTATGGTCTGGTATAGTACGGTATGATGTGGTATAGTACGGTATGATGTGGTATAGTACGGTATGATGTGGTATAATACGGTATGGTATGGTATAGTACGGTATGGTCTGGTATAGTACGGTATGATGTGGTATAGTACGGTATGGTATGGTATAGTACGGTATGATGTGGCATAGTACGGTATGGTGTGGTATAGTACGGTATGATGTGGTATAGTACGGTATGGTGTGGTATAGTACGTTATGGTGTGGTATAGTACGGTATGATGTGGTATAGTACGGTACGGTGTGGTATAGTACGGTATGGTGTGGTATAGTACGGTATGGTATGATATAGTACGGTATGATATAGTACGGTATGGTATCGTACAGTACGGTATGGTGTGGTATAGTACAGTATGGTATGGTATAGTACGGTATGATATAGTACGGTATGGTATCGTACAGTACGGTATGGTGTGGTATAGTATGGTATGGTGTGGTATAGTACGGTATGGTATAGTACGGTATGGTATAGTATGGTATGGTATAGTACGGTATGGTATGGTATAGTCCCGTAACTCCTGGAGTCGTAGGGACACCGTAGTGGCATACGGCGTCTTCTAAGGCATTTAAAAGCCAGCAGAGCCCATCTGCTCTCTGCGTCTGAATACAGCAGAATTATTCCAGAGAAGGATAGAGAGAGAAGTGAGAAAGAGATATTGAGGAAGAATCGACCCCAGTATTTCACTGGTACTTTTTTTATCGAATTCGTATGGATTAAAGGCAAAGTTTAGCCCCGTAATAACAATCGGCGTTTCTAGAGCATTTTTAAAGCTGGTCTGAACATTGCAGATTTCTTCCAGATAGATAGATAGATAGAGAGAGAGAGAAAGTGAGAGAGAGAGAGAGGAAGATAGAGAGAGAGAGAGAGAGAGAAAGAGAGAGAGAGAGAGAGAGAGAGAGAGAGAGAGAGTGTGTGTGTGTGTGTGGAGGTTAGAAATAAATATAGAGGAAGAATTGACCCCAGTACTAGAGTGGTACTTTTTTATCGACCTCGAAATAAGGAAATTCAGCAATGCATGTTGTCTGACGCTCTACCGATTACTGCTAAAATAGGTAAAGAGAAAAAAGGGGGAGAAATAGAGGGAGGCTGAGAAAAAATTAAATAATAAAAAAAGGGGGAAGGGTGAAAACTTTACACCCCTGGCTAGGCGTGTATCTAAGCTGCGCCCTGCAGACAAAACAGCGAAATCTTTGCCGCGTATACTAGCCAGAGGCACTCACTACATCAGCCATTCCACCTCACAGGACAACCTCTACACCCCTGAATGGAGGTATATCTCAGTTGTAACCCGTGAAGATAATGGTGAAATCATTGTCACGAAAAACAGCCAAGGACACTCGATGCATCAGCCATTTCAACCTCACGGAGTTACTTCTTCAGGGCGGATGCACTCTTCCAAATTTCTGGGGAGAAAAACTAGAGTCTGGGGACCCGAGGACACCAGAGGTCTCAACAGCAACCAGCAGAAAGTGAAAACGGTCAGTCAGGTTTAGATATCTTAAGATTGAGTCCTACCAGAAGAACGATATAATGAGGGTGTTACAACTTTTGGGGGTATGTTACATTCCCTCATTTGTTCCTGTTTGATCTTGATTGTTTTGTGAGAGAAAGAGAAGAGCAGGAAAACACACACACGCGCACACACACACACACACACACACACACACACACACACACACACACAAGGAACGATCCACATGCACACGCGCCCACACACACACACACACGCAAAAAGAAAGATCCGCATACGCACGCACACACACAAGGAACGATCCACATACGCACACAGACACACACACACACACACACACAAGGAATGAGCCACATACGCATGCACACACGCACACACACACACAAGGAGTGTTCCTTCCACTCTCATACACATTTACAAGAAATGTTCCACACACACACAAGAAATATTCCGCACACACAAGATAATGCTCCACACACACACACGTATATACACACACAAGTAACGTTACACATTACGCGCGCGCACACACACACACACACACACAAGAGATTAATTACTACAAACACATAAAAAACATTCACTCAAAAAAATGTTTTCTATACACACATACACACTCATGTACACACACACACGCACACATACATCCACACACACATGTACGCACTCACACAAGAAATGTTAAACACACAAACACACATGCATATACACACACGCAAGAAATGCTACACACATACACACACAGGAAATGCTACGCACACACAGCAGAGATATGTTAGATTCTGTCTGCTACAACATATATTGACTGCTGATAACCATATAGGTTCGATTTTCGATATGGTTTATTTAAATTCTTTCCACAACTGAAGACTCAACAGCGACAACAGATAGTTTACGATATTACAATTATTCAAAAATTTCTCTTTATTTAGGGTAAAAAAAAGCTTTTTTGAGGATTTTCTAGATTTTTTAGAATTACAATTTCTTACAACTTTTCCTACTTAATTTTCTCCTGTTACTTAATTTTGTTTTTTATATTTTAATTTTTCATAAAAATAAAACTTTTTTTTATATCCATTTAAAAAGAAAAAAAAAAGGATTTATTCAAAAATTTCTCAATCCTTTTAAATTATCAAATTGATTTCTTTTGACGAGACAGAAAACTATTTATGCGGCTGCTGCTGAATCAGCCGAGTGCTTTGACCCTTTCGTTCTTTACCAGATTTCTAAAAAGCCTTGAAAAAAATTTGAATAAGCAAGAATTTTGAGTAATTTATAGAAGAAATATTTTTGGCGGATTGAAAGTATCGGTAGAGCGTCAGACAAAATGCTTTGTTGTCTTTCAATGTTCTGAGTTCAAATCCTGCCGAGTTCAATTTTACCTTTCATCTTTCTGATGTCGATAAAATAAAGTATTGGGGTCGGTACATTTTCCCTTCCCCACCCACCCTAGATTACTTGTCTCCTTCTTCCTAAAGTAGAACCCTTATTAATCTGCTATTTGGAACCCAATTTAATAAAGTTTCTTCGATAGAACGTTGGATAGAAATGCAGTGCAGTATCCGACTCTCTGTTCTCTGAGTTCTAATCCTACTGAAGTCAACTTTGCCTTTCCTTATTTCGAGGTCGATAAAAAAGTACCAGTCAAGTACTGGGTCAATTCTTCCTCTATATCTATTTCCTCTCTCTCTCTCTATATATATATATATATATATATATATATATATATATATATATATATATATGGAAGAAATCTGCAATGTTCAGACCAGCTTTAAAAATGCTCTAGGAACGCCGATTGTTATTACGGGGCTAAACTTTGCCTTTAATCCATACGAATTCGATAAAAAAAGTACCAGTGAAATACTGGGGTCGATTCTTCCTCAATATCTCTTTCTCACTTCTCTCTCTATCCTTCTCTGGAATAATTCTGCTGTATTCAGACGCAGAGAGCAGATGGGCTCTGCTGGCTTTTAAATGCCTTAGAAGACGCCGTATGCC
>OZ024742.1:19776738-19791738 GCA_964016885.1 Eledone cirrhosa
TTGGACACTGGACGGAAGGACCGGTGAAATTGCTCGGGGTCTGGTTCGGTCCAGACCTCCAGGTAGACAAGAACTGGAATGAGGTCACGGCGAAGGTGTTTGCACTCACCCAGAAGTGGGCTGAGTGCAAACTCTCCTTGAAAGGTCGAGCGGAGGTGGCGAACACTTACATGTGGCGAACACTCCAGTTGTCAGCCGAGTCCATCGTGAGGATCACCCCGCCGCCTTCATTTAAGAACGAAGGAGTGGCGATTTTCTTCTGTCTGGTGGCTATGGCGAAAGAGGTAATATGGTGGACGAGGTTAAAAGGACTGAAGGCAAACACCTTTCTCTCCGGACAACAACTTATCCCCTTCTTTAAGTATCACTTCAGAAGGAAGGTGAGAGTGGAGAGAGAGGTGCTAGACCCCAGTAAATTGGCTGAAAGGTGGGTGAATGTGGCAAAAATGGCCCGAGTGAATGGGCCTTCTCTGTATATAAAACTGTAGGTTGAGGAAGATAAACAGAGGGAAGACAGGAACACCTACAAAACGTGTTCCTGGTGTTGAGGGTTGTTCTATCCACGGGGTGTAAAACAACTCTGCAGTAACGTTCCCCCCTACTGGGGATTTCAATTGTTATTTTATTATATATAGTTTATTGTTATTTATTAATGTTAAAGTTATTTTTATGTAAAACCCCCGCCGTCACGTCTTGTAATGTCCCATTTTTGTACGCCCCTGTGGCAAATAAAGAAAGATATCTATCTATCTATATATCTACGTCCCGCAGCTCGTCTCACTGACGGGGCTGCAGTCCTGGGTCAAGAAAAGACCGAAAACGATAGGCGCCTGGCACATTGAATGCGCTCAGGCGCTCACAGTCCTCTGGCAAGCGGTCACAGCAATCAGTGGAGACTCCACTTCGACATTCTATAGAGGGATTGTACGTTACAAGGGCGACGACTTGCTCGGAGAGACGCTAGGCGTCGAAGACGATGGGCTCACCAGTCTGTTTGGTAGGACTTTTCGCCTGGGACCTATGGACGACTTCCATAGGTCCCTGGCCTGACAGTGCTACCGAGGTGCTCTACAGTTCGTGACAAGATCTACAAGCACGGACGCCTCGGTAGGGATCCTTCCAAGAGGACGTGTCCAAGATGCGTGCAGAACATTGAAACCGTCCTGCACGCAATTGTACACAGCCTGGGCGTAACCGACCTGTGGAACTACGCGGAACAACTGCTGTCGCGTATGGGACAAATCCAGTTGACTGCCGAATCCATAGTAAGGAACAAACCACCAACTTCTTTCAAAAACGAAACAGAGGCGGTTTTCCTCTGTATAGTGGCTATGGTGAAAGAGGTTATATGGTGGACGAGATTGAGAGGACTGAGGACAGATGCCTTTCTCTCCGGACAACAACTCATTCCTGTCTTTAGATACCACTTTAGAAGGAGAATCAGAATGGAGAGAGAGGCACTGCACTCCAGTAAATTTACAGAAAAGTGGGTGAATGTGGCAAAAATGGCCTGTAGGTTAAAGAAGAGAGCAAAAGGAAGAAAGGGGCACTTGCACAACACGCTCCTGGAGTTGAGGGTTGTTCTATCGACGGGGTATTAAACAATCCATTTGTGGAGGGGATTTCGACCGTTATAATTGTTTGTTTTATATATTTTTACACGATTGTATGTAAAATCCCCGGCATGTCTTTATTTTGTTCCCTTTTCTTGTGCGCCCTTGTGGCTAATAAAGAAATATATCTATCTATATATCTATGTATGTATCTATCTATCTATCTATCTATCTATATGTCTGTCTGTCTATCTGTATATCTATATGTTGGCCTATCTATCTATCACAAACACATAAACACATATACACACATATATATATATACACACATGTATAATACTAGCTGAGGTACCCGGCTTCGTCCGGTAGAATAGTTATGAGAAGACGAATAAAGAGAAAACGACAGTATTGGATGTGTTGTCTGGTATGAGGTGAGACAGTAATGTGTTAAGTGTGTGAGTGTGTGAGGGAGACATAAAGAAAAACAATAATAAAACTTCCTTATTTGGCTTGGAGGAGTAAACTGCCGATTAAATGGTAGCATTGGCCTTGGATTTTAAATATGAAATAACCATAGTCAGTGTGATATTTTCAGTTCCAAAGGACTTCATCTGAAACACAGCAATATTCCACATAACATTGCTTCTGAAGTGTTTAGCTCCGTTAGTACAATCTGTAAGTAGTATATGGATAAAAGCTGGAGCGTAGATTAATTTCAAATAGTATCCTTTTTTCTTTGTTCTGTAAAATCAAAGACTAAAACTACTTCATAAAAGCTAACGTAATATTGTTAAACCTTCAATTGATACTTTGATCTATATTTTAAGCCACTTTTAGACTTTTGTGGGACGTCTCTCTCTCTCTCTCCCTGAATATTTAGCACTTTAATTGTATGTATCACTCTCTTTATAACGGCCTATCTCTCTTTCTTCCTCTCCCTCTGTGTCTCTCTCTCTTTAAATGTATGTATGTGGCGGGGGGGGGGTAGTTTTTATGTGATTCAACCAACCAATAAACCTCTCTCTTTTATATTATAATATAGATATACACACATATACACATACTCATATACACATACACTCACACATATACACACAGTCACACAGACACAGAGACACATGAGGAAGATGTGAACATTAAAATAAAGAGCAACCTCTTGAACTCGTGACTCTTAACTCACGGTATATTGTGAAGGTCGGGACAACCACGAAATAACATCTGAGTAGAATAGAAGGTGAAGCACGTGATTGAATATGTCGATATATCACGTATCGATATGTGACAAAAACATGTTGCTATATCACTTATCAATATGTGGAAGAAAATGTCGATATATCTCTCAATATATCTGTCGAAGACTAATCACGTGATCAGCTGATGCTGCAAAATGTCAATATTTTTATTTCTCCAATCTAACATGTTTTATTTTTATTTTTCTAAAACAACGATACGTCTTTTGTGTGTGTGTGTGTGTGTGTGTGTGTGTGTGTATGTATGTGTGTCTGTGTGTGTCTGTGTGTGTCTGTGTGTGTGTGTGTGTGTGTGTGTGTGTATGTATGTGTGTCTGTGTGTGTCTGTGTGTGTCTGTGTGTGTCTGTCTGTGTGTGTGTGTATGTGGAGCGAGAGCCCCCTAGTCTTCATTAAGACTAATATCTAGGAGAAGGTCACTCTGATATAAAACCTGTGACTTAATTTACACCCAATGATGTAGACCAGTCCTACGTTTTGTGGCAAATACCTTCGATGTTCAGAGAGTGGGATTGGCCCCATGCAAAGCTTTTCCTCACTTAAAAAAGCTTCAAGCACAAACATCGCTTGCTATGTGACATTTTTGCGATGCATGGTACTGCTGGCCATAAGCAAGTCCCTAGCAGGACTAAAAAGCCACGTCAGTGATGTTCATGGTTAAGTATCAAGCCATGGCATTACTATATATATAAACTTTCAAACAAATTAACAAAGAGGACAACGAACAGAAACAAGGCAAAACGTAAAACAATATTTTTTAAGGTGGAACCTTAAAAAATTATTTAAAAAAAACAAACTTACAAACGAAGGACACAGAACTCCAAGGTCATCGGCCGTTTAGATGAACTTTGGCAGTTTCGACCCCTACTAACTGTACTGCTGATTCACCCGGGGTCACAGTGTCTGACATAAGCTAAACGCTATTTTATGTGACCTCAGGGGAACATTTTTGGTGACTCTTATAGCACGGGAGTCATAGACGAAAGAGAGGGAGATGAGTGGGTGGCGGGGGAGAGAGAGGGAAAAGAGGGGGAAGAGAGAGAAGGAAAGAGAGTGTGAGCAAAGAGAGGCGGGGGAAGAGAGAGGCAGAGAGAGGGAAAAGATATAAAAGGAAGAGAGAGGGGGGGGAGAAAGCGAAGAGAACGAGAGAGAGAGAGAGAGAGAGATTATTTCAATTTCCAGCCTTCAGTAAGTTTGTTAAACTAAGTGACATTCATCAGTTTCGCGTGTTTCGTGTCACCTGGGACATGGTCTGTGATTGGATTATAATGGATGGTGGGTGGGGGATTCTAGCTCTCTCTCTCTCTATCTATCTCTCTATCTGTGTGTATCTGTTTGTCAGTGTGTGTGTAGGCTTGTATCTATATGTCTTTGTATATATATATATATATGTGTGTGTGTGTGTAGCTGTGTGGGCGTAGGCTTGAATCTGAACGTCTTTGTATATATATGTAACTATGTATATGTGTGTGTGTCTATATTTATATGTGTGTGTCTATATGTAACTGTATATATGTGTATGTGTCTATAAATTTATATGTGTGTCTATATGTAACTGTATATATCTGTGTGTCTGTGTCTATATGTATCACGTGTGTGTGTCTATATGTATCACGTGTGTGTGTCTATATGTAACTATATATATCTGTGTGTATATATCTATCTGTCTGTGTGTCTGAGGATAGTAGACGTGTTTCGTATCGCTCTGTGATTTTTACCTGCTATTTTTGTGAGTGGATTTTTTTGAATTCTTTTGTATAATTAACTGTAACCCCTAATCTGGGACTCTAGACGTCGGGTAAATATATTTTCACCCCTTTTGGGGTGAAAAAATAAATATTTCAGAAATGTTTATCGATATCGTTGATAACGATATCGTCGAAAACGATATCGCCATATTGGAAGCGAACGCCACGCCGACCAAAAAAACAAGCGGGAAAGAGGGAACAACAGTTCAAACTGTTGAACAACTCCTCCTCTCCAATGAAAAAAAGAATTTCAATTCAAATGAAAAAATTAATTTTCAAGAAAAAAATAACACCACAAATAAGGAAACCAACAACATTACAACAACAAACAAAGACAAAATTTCTTTTACCCAAACACTCAGGAGAGCCACGGAATACAAAGCCATTGACATCACGAACGCCAAGGAAAATTTTCTAGAGGCTAGAAAATACGTATCTTTTGGGGAGGATGGTTCTTTTACGATCAACTCCCCAGAAGAAGTGCGTCAACAGATTTACAAGAATACCGTAAGCTACAGAACCATAACCAACGAAACGAGAAAGCCAGCGCAATTGACCGAAAGTCAAATCGAGCTGGTTCTGAAAGAAATTAAAAATGACATACTCTTTATTCAAAGAGGAAAGCTGTATGCCAGCATTATGGTCCGAATGAAGGACGAAATGCTGGCTCAGAAATATTCGGTGGCACCTATAGTGTCACCACAATACACCTTCTTCCCCACATATAAAGGAAGAAGAACACAAAGGATAAGAATGTGGAGCCCTACGCCAGAAATTAACATCTGGTCCGTCCTAACAGGATTTACCGACCTAGATAAGGACATGCTCATTTCAGCAGGGGAGTCCACCAGTGGACTGTTCGGGGGGAAAAGTCTGGAGGTTCTCTTACAGATGACACCTGAGAGAATCTCCGGAATACCCGACCGAGTGCTACTGGATGGGCGAACCTACATAAATATCACAGTGGAAGGCAGGAGACCCTCATGTTACCACTGCGCTGGCAGAGGTGACCTGAGGACGGCCTGCCCTCTACTAACAACAAAAAAACCACTGCTACAAACACCACAACAACAACAAAAACAACCAGCACCACCATCACAAAAAAAACAAAATACACTACCATCACCACCAGAACGACAACAAAAACCAACACCACCACCACCACCACAACAACAACAACAACAACAACACCAACAACAGCTCAAGAAAACAACCCAAAACACGGTCCCACCCAGCCCCACACCACAGAACACAAATACAAAAACACACGCAGTTCATACACAACCCGGAGATATACCCCTCCCCTCCAATACGGAAGAAGAGCTCATATCGTCGGAAGACGAGGGGGCTCCCTTCCAAGAAGTGAAAAGGAAAAAACGCACACACACCACACAAACAAAAATAACCCCACCTGACAACACAACACAGACAATAAAACGCAAACTCACTCAACAACAACAAGCAAAAACAAACACAACACCACAAAAACTCTACATAAACAAAAACAATAAAAACCTAACTGAAAAAATAGAAAACAACCCTTCGATACAAACCGAAGGGCCGAATTTCGTAACGGCAATGGGGCTCCCTAACCTGAAAATGGTGAAAATCCCACTTGACATTTTCAAAACTTTGAAAGACATTTACCCTGAGGACGTGGGCCCACCCTGCACCAGGCCACTCAACCGCGTCATCCTGAAAGGTTTTCCCCTCCCCTCCTCAAACACCCACACAACTCCAAAGATCCCAACCCCTCCACACACTAATACCCCCACACCACCACAAACCACCACCCACCCATCAACCCCTCCACCAGCCCCATGGAAACTGAGCGACCCGAACCCCGGGACGCAGAGAGGTAAGTGCCTCTTTCTTTGCCACCAACATGGCTGTCTTAAGAGTAGGTTGTCTAAATGCGCGTGGCCTGGGCTCACCTTGGAAGCAAGCTAAACTTCTAAGTGACCTCAGGTCACAATGTGTAAATGTGATGGTTATTTGCGAGGCCCGGATCAGCAGCATGCGACAGCTAACCCCCACCTTTGATGACTTTGAGATGCACGCATCTCTCTGTCAGCCCGGAGGTGGGGGTGGGGTTGTCGTTCTGCTGCAAAAACATCTGGGTCTCGCTACACAGACGGTACACTTGGACCCGGAGGGTCGACTCGTGGTTCTGGACCCTGGCAATGGCGAAGGCGAAGCTTTTAGGCTTGTCGCCGTATACGCCCCTTTTGGGGCAATGCGGTCGGACTTCTTCCATCGTCTGGAGACTTTTCTAGGGACGTCCCGCTCCTTGCTTTTAGTGGGGGACTGGAATGGTATCCTAAATGCACGTTGGTACTATGTAGGGGCATGTCCCGATAGAGGGGGGTGCAACAGCCTTAAGGGGTTAATCGGCCGATTTGACCTGGCCGATAGATACCGACTAGATTTTCCAACTGTACCAACCTGGACCTGGTCAAATAACAGTGGTCAATCTAGATCGTACCTAGATAGGTTCTTAGTTAGAATTAAGGATAGGGACTTTTTAAGTTGTCCAGAAATGCTCATGGTGGGCTATTCAGACCACAAGTTAGTGACCTGCGTAGTCCACCTTGATAGAACGCATAGGCAGGGGCCCGGTTACTGGAAGCTCAACTTGTCCTTACCGGCAAGTAGAGCTTACAGGGACCGGATTAGAACCTTAGTTAAGGAGCGGTTGACGGGCGCCATCGTCAACAACAGGTGGTGGGGCTCTCTAAAAAGAGAGATTAGAGTAGTTTCAATAGGAGTTAGCCTCAGATAGAAATAGGAAGGAAAGGGAGTTGGTAGTTAATGTTGAAGAGGCAATGAGAAGCGGCAACGTGGCCAGAGTGCAAGCGTCGAGAACGGTCTTGAACCAGTTCTTCGACGCGAAACACGAAGGCTGCGTTGTCCGAAGCAAAATACGTGCTCTGGGAAACGAGGGGACCAAAGCTGTTAGCTGGGCCCGCGTGACAGAAGCGAAAAGTGGGATTAAATCCACTATCCGGTCTTTGCGAGACCAGGATGGACGGCTGATCCTTGAACCTAAGCAAATGTGGGAGGCCTTTCAAAGGCACTTTGCCCAATTGTTCGGGAGGGGCGGGGGGCCGGTTGCAGATGTGGCTTTCGGTCCATACCTCGACGGCCTGCCGCGTCTTTCGGACAGGGAGGCGAGGTCCTGCGACGGGCCGATCTCAGCAGCTGAAATAGGGGACGTGCTGAGCCTATGCGGCAAACGCAAATCTCCAGGACTCGATGGTCTGCCCTACGAACTATATATTAATATGCCGGACTTGTTCCCCGATCTCCTCGAGGCGGTCTACTGCAACTGGCAACAGAACGGGAAAATTCACTGTTCTGTGACCAAGGGCGTAGTCTCGCTAGTGAGGAAGGACGAGAACAAGGGGGATGACATTAGTAATTTTAGGCCCATAACGCTGCTAAATGCAGAGTTAAAGATTTTGGCGAAGGTGTTAGCGAAGAGGTTGGCGCTTGTCGTGGGGGGCCTGGTGGGAGATGCGCAGACATGCGCTATCCCGTCCAGGTCCATCCACGACAACCTCCACCTCATGCGATACATCATAGAGAGGGTTGGGAACGAACCCGGCTTTGGTGGGGCCCTGATAAATTTAGATCAGTCTAAAGCGTTCGATAGGGTGGACCATGGTTACCTGGATGCGGTGCTAGCGGCGGCTGGGTTCGGACCCGTTTTCAGGGGCTGGATCACTGCCATGCACAGCAGCCGCATCTGCTCTAGAGTCAAGGTGAACGGCTACCTTTCGGAGCCGTTCGAAATCACCCGCTCCATCCGACAGGGGTGCCCTCTCTCCTCCCTTCTGTATGTACTGGCTCTCGAGCCATTACTGCGGAAGTTGGAGTTGTTGCAGGGCATCCCTTTGGAACCGGGCTTGCGCAAAGCGGTGTCGGCCTACGCCGATGACGTAACAGTAATGGTGTCGACCGCCTCGGAAATCGAAGCAATCGGCACCTTACTAGAGGAGTACGAAAGGTTGACAGGGGCTAAGCTGAACCGGGACAAGTCAGTCGCTTTGCAACTCGGCGAGTGGAGGGGCAAAGCGATGTCGTGCGACGGTATCGTCGGACGGTGGACGGAGGGCCCGGTGAAGTTGCTTGGGGTCTGGTTCGGACCGGACCTCCAGGTGGAGAAAAACTGGGGTGAGGTGACGAATAGGGTGTTTGCACTGACCCAGAAGTGGGCCGAGTGCAAACTATCCCTAAAAGGTCGGGCGGAGGTGGCGAACGCTTACATAGCGTCCGTCATCTATTACCGCTTGACTGTCGTGCCTTGCCCGGGTGAGATCCTCGCCAAAATGGAGCGCGCCCTCTTTTATTTCCTTTGGAAGAAGAGGTCTCCTCTGGTAAGGAGATCCATCTGCTGTCAACACCCTTTGAAAGGAGGGCTGGGGATGCCGTGGCTAAAAATGCGTAAACACGCATTGAGGCTAAGGCACCTCCACGTATTCCTCACCGGTCAACCGGTGTGGGCCCCGTTTGTGAGGCGAGCCTTCCCGAGGCTCGTCTCGCTCACCGAGCTGCAGTCCTGGGTGAAGCAAAGACCGAGAAAACTGGGCGACTGGCACACCGAGTGTGCCCAGACGCTCACGGCTCTCTGGCAGGCCGACCCGGCTATCGACGGAGACTCCACCTCGTCATTCTATAGAGGGCTGGTGGTTAGCGGGTGCGACCACGCCCTCGGAGAAGCCCTAGGCATGGAGGAGGACGAACTGGCCAGTCTATTCGGTAGGACTTTCGGCCCGGGACCTATGGACAACTTCCAGAAGTCCTTGGCCTGGCAGTGCTACCGAGGGGCTCTGCCCGTTCGGGATAAGCTCTACAGACACGGGCGCCCGGGTAGGGACCCCTCGAAAAAGATCTGTCCCAGATGCGTGCGCGACGAGGAAACCGTCGCGCACGCATTGGTGCACTGCCCGGGCGTTGCCGATCTGTGGGGCTATGTCGAACAACTGCTGTCACGGGTGGGACCAATTAGGTTGACCACCGAGTCCATAGTAACGATCAAGCCGCCTGCCCCCTTCAAAAATGAAGGAGAGGCGGTCTTCCTCTGTGTAATAGCCATGGTAAAAGAGGCTATATGGTGGACGCGTCTGAAAGGGCTGAGGTCGGACACCTTTCTTTCCGGCCAACAACTGGTCCTTTTCTTCCGATACCATTTCGGAAGAAGGATCAGGATGGAGAGAGAGGTGCTCCACTCCAGCAAGTTTTATGAAAGGTGGGTGAAAGTTGCGAGAATGGCCCGTGTGAATGGGCCTTCTCTCTACCTCAGCCTGTAGGTGGAACAGAAAGAAGGGAGCACCCTCTCTTTGTGCTCCCGTGGAGAAGGGTCGCACACTTTTTTTCGGGGGTGTGTGTGACCCCAAAACGATCCCTCCCTATTGAGGACCTTCTTGTTATTATTTTGTTTGTTATATTTTTCTTACTCGATTTTTATGTAAACTCCCCCACCCATGTACATGTCCCTTTCTTTTGTGCCCTAGTGGCAAATAAACAGAAATCTGTCTGTGTGTCTGTCTGTGTGTCTGTCTGTGTGTCTGTCTGTGTGTCTGTCTCTGTATCTGTCAGTCAACGTCTATTATAACCCTATATAATTATCTTGTAAGTATTATTTCCTATTTTACCAAAGTTATGCCATATTTACCTGCTTCACAAGAGATGAAGAAACAGCTGTCTTATATGATGCAATACAATAGCAGAAACTCAAGCGATGTTTTAAATGTTTTACTAATTGACACTGGGGCATTTTATTTCAAAGGACTTTTATTGAAAATATTCTTTTTCTCCCAACAAGACCGGAATTTTCACTTCCTGAGGCCCTAGGCTATATGAGGAGTTGAAGCCGTGGGCTATATGACAGTTGAGTAGATTCTATAAAAAATATATAATTATTATTTTGTATATTAATGTCAATGATGACGAATAAACCGACTATTGAAATAAGTTTATTCCATTCTGACGAAGGTGTTTTGTTTATGGGTTTGACTGTTGTTCAAATAGACACATTTATTTCACAATACACTAGAAACCATTGTAAGATTGTAAGTGATTAAACAGCTTTGAATGAAGGTTGGGTAATTTTCTTCAAATACTTTTGAATATATATATATATATGAGAGAGAGAGAGAGAGAGCACTGGAAGGTTATATCCGTAGAGGTAGAGCACTCAGTCCATGGGACGAGTTTGGTAGAAGTAGTAACACAACAGTTAATTCACCATACCGAGAACAATTGTTTCAGCTACAGGTGAAATAATTCTTCTAACTAACTATTGTGTTACTACTTATATATGTATATATATATATATATATATATATGTGTGTGTGTGTGTGTGTGTGTGTGTACATATACATATATACATATATATATAAATATACATATACATATATACATATACATATACATATATACATATGTACATATATGTGTGTGTGTATGTGTGTATATATACGCTGGTTGATGAAACATCAAGTAAAACAGCGCTTGATCAGTTGGAAGAGAACTTATTTAGTATACACAGAGTTAAGTTTCATACACATAGCATGTACGTGTTACCATTGGTTTCGATATTCAAAATATATATATATTTTTTCATATTTTCGCCCACATGCCTGAAATGACGGGCCATTTTAAAGGTGCCTCCTCCAGTGGTGGTCATAACTGGACCCAGAAACCATATTGGTGACTGACGCGAATAAAACCACTGAAACTGAGACTGCAATATAATAATTGTTTCTACTTTTGCAATTACTCAGTACATTACTGGTACTTCATTTCATCAACTCCGTAAGGATGAAAGGCAAAGTTAACCTCGGCGGGATTTGAATTCAGACCGTAAAGGGATGTAACTATGCTAGAAAACATGGCGTCCAACCCTCTACCGATACTGCCAATCCACCGCCCATAATATAATAATTGTTTCTACTTTTGGCACAGGGCCAGCAATTATCCAGTACATTACTGGTACTTTATTTTATCGACCCCGTAAGGATGAAAGGCAAAGTTAACTTCAGCGGATTTGAACTCAGAATGGCAAGGGCCGTAACTCTATGTGTCAAAGCATGGCGTCCGACCCTCTACCGATACTGCCAATCCACCAATAATACTGTATCTTTTTCAGTTCCCTGGTCTGTTGAAGTCGAACAAGGATTGATTATCTTTCTTCCACATTTTATACAAATATACAAATATACTGCCATATTTTCGTTTCTAGGAAAGAATGTTGCCGTAAAATACAGGATCGAAACATATTCCTCTCATATCCTTTTATATCCGGTCATTTATTTAGAAGGTCATCATTTTCAACAGATACAGCTTTGTTTGTTTCTAAATTTGTAAGTTTTGACAGGCATAGGTCTTATTACTTTTTCTTTAAATTTAAAGTCCTACTTTAATATTCTTATGAACTTTCGTTTGAATGATACGGTGTGTGATTATTATCGTCGTCGTCGTCGTCGTCGTCATCATCATCATCATCATCATCATCATCAGTTAATCCGAATTTTTACATTCTGTGTTCAAATCCCGCCGAGGTAAGCTTTGTCCTTCATCCTAACGGGGTCGATAAAATAAAGTACCAGTAATGTACTGGATCGATTTAGTCGATTTCCCTTCCCCAAAAATTGTTGACTGTGTACCTAAATCAGAAACCTTTATTATCATTATTAGACGGTGAAGCTTCTTGGAGTATAACTCTCAGTTTCACGTTACCGATAATTCACACGATTTCAGAAGGGAAATACATTCATATTTTGTCGTTTGAGGACACACACAAGTGTGCGTGTGTGTATGTCTGTGTGAGTGAGTGTACGAGTGTGTGAGTGTGTACGCATGTGTGTAATACATGAAAGAAGGTTATATACTAATACGATTTTTCTTTAAACAAATAAATTCCACGCAGCATCCAGTATTTGTTGATGGTTCTTTCTATCGACGTTTTTTTTTTAATCAGATATCGGGTGGGAACAATTACTGAGGCCTCTCCAAATAAGGTTGTTCGATTAAGTTGTTTTTTTTATTCAACCTAAAACCTTTATATAAAACTTGATTAAATCAACATTTTATTTTTCATTTGCCAAAAACTAAAAAAAAAAACTGATGTTAACGACATCAACATCTGTTACCCAACTTTTACTAAAAACAATTTTACTAATTCCCCATATTCAACTCTTTTGCATGAAAACCACATACAGACCTTTTATTTTTCGTCCCAGAGCGGTAAGAACAACAAGGTTATTAGAATAATTAAGAGAGATATAATAAAATGCTAATATTATGCCAATAGGTGTTAAATTTCCAATAATTTCCATATATGTAAACTTGAAATTGCTGAGGTTAAAATCGGCCATATTTGTTTCCATTATGTCTTTTTTTTTCTATGTGTTTATTCGTTTCAGCGACAATCTGTTAATACTGGTGGTGTTTTCTTTCATAGAACAGCTACTTGCGTCTGTGTGTCGACTTGAAAAGAACAAGTATAATTAAAACTAATTAGATTCGGTCGATATTCTTAACAAGGATAAGAATATTCATCAAAGATTAAGAAAATATGAAAATCTAATTATTGAGAGATTTGAGGAAGTTTGTGATACCTTGTTTTGCAGAGTAACCACAGGTGTTGCCATAACAGGATTAGTAGGAGTCAGAGCTTGCTTTGTGAAGGTCACCGAGAAAATAGCGGTTGGGAAATCGATTTATTTTAAGAAAAACCATAGCTGAAATCGATATTTTTCTTTTCGTTTTACGTCTTTTGTTTGTGTGATATATCAGACACATTGGTAGAATATCTAATCTAGTTTTAATTCATGATTTCCAATTTTGGAGGGACTCAAGGCCTGCAATGTTAGAGTGGAAAGTCGATTAAATTGACTCCAGTAATATACTGGTACTGTATTTTATTTATTTATCAACATAAAAGACTAAAGTCTGTCTCGATCTCGGAGGCTCATCATCAGGCCGGGGCTTATCCCGGTTTCCGTGAGGTTAAGCAGCTTAGAGTATGTAGTGACCTACATTCCGAGGGCTCATATATACATTCTCCGTGCGTTGTTTGGCTCAGTTCAGCCAATCGCCGCCAGCGTAGGAGAATGTATTTCGACTTCCGCCCTGAGGGAAAAATTCCCGCGTCGATTCAGAAATCTCTCTCTTGCAGCTTGACCATGCTAAGGTAAACACCACTTCTTCTTTTGCTCCGCAAGCACAAACAATATGTAACGACAAAACATTACTACGGGCCTGGCCAAGCGCCTCGGCCAGTCGACCGTACTTTCTCTTGCAATCTTAATTGATTTATTTCATTTCTTTTGGCATGCCAGCTTAATCCACCTCTTAACCTTTGTTAAATAAATAATGTAAAAACATGCTAAAGTCTTGATGATATTACTATCATACCTTATTGCTAAAATGGTGATTATTATATTTCTGCTAAAAGTACAAGACAGACTGCCAGTCCATCGCAGGGTTAACCCCTCAGCTATTACTGGTACTCGTTTCCAGCTGAATATACTGGAACAACGTGAAATGAAGTGTTTTGCTCAAGAACAGAACACACAACCCAGTCCAGGAATCGAACCCACGACATTATGATCGTAAGTCCAACCCTCTTACAACTAGGCCACGCTATTAACCCCTGAAGTCCAACCCTCTTACCACTAGGCCTCCACTATTAATCCCTGAAGGATTAAAGACCAAATGACTTCAACGGGATTTGAAATCAAAGGGTTGTCGAAACCTGTAACTAAATACCGCAAAACATTGTGTTAACCACTAACACCCTTAATCTAATTTTAATAAGTGAGAACACCAAGCAAGAGTCGATGGTTCCTGTTAATGGCACCATCTTGTGTCCATGGACCAAGGCACAGGGCCAGATTTTCACTTGCTGAGACCTAGACCCAGAGCCCATCACCATCACCACTTCCCTCACACTTTCTTCTGTGGCCCTAGAGTCGTTGCTTTTTCCCACGTTTTCCTCTCCTTTATGGCTTTCATATTCCTTTCCTATACTTTCCCATACAGCCAGATGTACCCCTTACAGAAAGGTATACAGTAAAATGAATTTGAGAAATATATGTAAATAGATTGATTATAGAGAATAAAAGTAATTGACATTTAAATAATTATGCATGATTATTACTGTTTTATATTAACATTAATTGTTTCTACGTTTGGCACAAGGCCAGCAATTACTCAGTGCATTACTAGTACTTTATTTTATCGACCCTGTAAGGATGAAAGGCAAAGTTAACCTCGGCGGGATTTGAACTCAGAATGGCAAGGGACGTAACTCTATGCGTCAAAGCATGGCGTCCGACCCTCTACCGATACTGCCAATCCACCGCCCTTGTTTTATATTAACATTAATGATAAAGAATAAATTATATATATATCAATATGTGGTTGAGGGCTGGGAGAAAGGA
>OZ024742.1:19796738-19801738 GCA_964016885.1 Eledone cirrhosa
CGGATGGGAAAAAGAACCCCAGAGTAATAACAATACGTTCAGACAGCTTAGCAAATCAGATATAGCGGTCGGCAGTCAAGCCGTATCACTAGAGCAATGAAAATACAGGACCCAGGAAAAGATTTTAGACTGACCTGGACAAAGCGGTGAGGCCGAATACAAAATATATAATGTACATCGTAAATCACACAATACACATCACATACAGCACCCAACATCAGCGCTAAGTTTCTGCAAATCCAAGATCGACAAATTCCGCTTGCAGGAGTCTGCAATTTAATGGTTTTTGACGACAGAACATAGGATTTCCTTCTTCAGCAAGTCTTTCGTTCTTAGCCTGAGCGGGCATGTTGTAGCTTTAAATTTCGCCACAGACACGTGGTTATCTCCAAGGGAGGTAACCCCCGCTTAGGCGGTGAATTCCAATTTGAGATAAAGGAATGAATCCCTTTAGACAAACCGAATTAAGCACTCAACCAGAAGTTATCAAACAAACATAAACAATTAATCAATCAATAGAATCATCTAATTAAATTAATCAGTTAATCGTTAATTCTAGGAGTAAATACAAATATGTAAAAGGTGAGTAATATTGTAGAACAATAAAACTATGCATATATCAGATAAGTAGCACTCAACAATTGGAAGAACTGGAGTATATATGATAAAGAGGAATTCAAAGATGGTTTAAAGAGTTCCATGTATTTTATTATGCGCATTTCGAATACAAAATCATCCTGGGACAAAAATTATGTTCTTATCAGATAAAATAAGGTAACATGATAAGAGGCATAATACATAATACCACTTGTAGACTTAGCACTTTCCTGTAAACAAGTGCTATTATGCCTCTTATCATGTTACCTTATTTTATCTGATGAGAACACAATTTTTGTCCCAGGATGATTTTGTATTCGAAATGCGCATAATAAAATATATGGAACTCTTTTAACCATCTTTTAATTCATCTTTATTATATATATACATATGTATGTGTGTATGTATGTATATATATATATATATATATATACACACACGGGTGTGTATGATTGTGTATAGAAGAGTATATTAATAAAAGGAATTCCAACTTTGTCTGATTTAGTCGTTTTATTTACAATCCTTTAAAATTATAATGATATTATAATGAAATAGTATGGTAGCGTATTAAAAGTTAAGTGTTAATTGAACAAGTACGTTCATGTTTTCGCAATCTTCAGGTTCATATTCAGTGGTGACAGTCAAGTTGGCAATTTTCAACTGTAATGAGATGGCTAAAATCTGTGCCTTATATACAGTAAAAAGGGGCTACAGAATGCTAAGTTTTGCAATCTGTATTCGACCAATCGGTGTGTGGTTTCACTAGATTATTAAAGCTGATTGTTTTAGGCGTCATGGCTGGTTGAACATTTCTAACGACTTCTATTTGACCCTATCCAAAGCATCAATTGTTTTGCTATTTTTAGAAATGATGAAAATAGCATTTTCTAGGGTTTTTATGAAAAAATCTTCAGTAATCAACATCAAACCACTTTTATTATTATTATTGTTGTTGTTGTTGTTGTTGTTGTTGTTGTTGTTGTTAGTGGCGGGAGCCGACATGGTCGTAGGCGTAGTCATAGTATAAGTAATACCCCTAAGCATTATTATTGTTCTTTTAACTTGGGTTGGAATTTATCAATACAATTCTTTTCTTTAATTTTTCTCTTGATTTCACTTGGGCTGTGTAGTTTGTAGAATGGAAATATTATAAATATTTTCTGACCACATCATGCTAGATGGTTACTTAGGGGTATCTGACGGACATTTGGGTCTCTGATTTGCTGTCGGTGCACCCGTGCACGTTCCGATAGTGCATTTCCAGTTTGACCGACATATAGTTCTTCACAATTCGGGCATTTAATGCAGTAAATTAGATTTCTGCTTTTGCAGTTCGTATTTGCATTTAGGAATATTTTTCCAGTTTTTGTGTTCATATATTGACCAGTATGTATGAACTGACATGCGCCACATCGACTATCATTGCATTTAGATACAGTGAATGATTGGTCTTTGTTGTTAAGGTCAAACTTTGCTTTTGTTAGTAATTGCTTCAAATTTTTCGGCTGTCTTTTACTAAGAGTCAAAGATTGGTCTGTGATTAAACCTTTTAATTCATTACTTTGAGCAATGATCGGTAGGTTTACTTTGGCAGTGTTGAAGATATTCTGGTGACATGGGTTGTGTGTCATTATAAATGGTATGACCAGTTCTTGGTTTCTTCTTCCTTGGGTTGTCCTAAGTTGTTATATAGGTATTTTTATAGCCCTCTGTATGCTATTTTCTATAAGCAGAGATGGGTACTTTTGTTTGAGCAAAAATGCTCTCAGTTTTCTTAGGCGTTTGTTCCTGGTATTCGTATCTTCTACAATGGTACAAATTCTTCTAGCTAGGCAGTATAGGATGTTGCGCTCTGTATGAGGTGGATGGCACGACTTAAAATTCAGATATTGATGGGTGTCTGTGTGTTTATAATATATATCCGTGGAAATGGTGGTGTCGTTTTTGATTACCATTATATCTAGGAATGGTAATTTGGCACTACTCATCTCTTTTGTAAATTGGAGAGATGGGTGTAGGTTATTCAGGAGGATATTGAACTCATCCAGAGTATCTAGAGATTCTGTCCAGATGATGAAACAGTCGTCAAGGTATCTCTTCCAAGACTTTTCAGTGTACTTTCTAAATTCAGTGCTATATTTTTCCTCTATTTCTTGGTATAGTTGTTCTAAGTATCCCATTACAGAGTTCGCGTAAACGGGAGCAAACTTCGTTCCCATCTCTGTGCCTCTAATTTGGATGTAATTCTTTCCATTGAAGAAGAAAGTGTTGTTTTCCAGAATAAGTCTGACTGCGTCTAATATAAATGGCACTGTGAATCTGGTGGGAATCACTTCTCTATGTTTTTCCACTCAGTATTTAACCGCTTTTATTCCTAAATCATGCGTAATGTTGGTGTAAAGGCTTACCACATCAAAACTAAGTAGAAGTGAATTCGTTTCCGTGGTTTTGGGAAGATGGGACAGGTAGTCGATATCGTCCCGGATGAAACTGTGTATACGTATACATAGTGGTTTCAAAATAATGTCAACAAAATTGCTTAGACGGTGGGTAGGGCATGTTGGACCAGCTATAATAGGTCTAAGTTTTAAGTTTTTTGGGTATAGTAATTTAATGTACTCCCCTACCCACCGTCTAAGCAATTTTGTTGACATTATTTTGAAACCACTATGAATATGAAATCAAGAGAAAAATTAAAGAAAAGAATTTTATAGATAAATTCCAACCCAAGCTAAATGAATAATAATAATGCTTAGGGGTATTACTTCTACTATGACTACGCCTATGACCATGTCGACTACCACCACTAACAACAGCAACAACAACAATGATAATAATAAAAGTGGTGTTGATGTTGATGATTACTAAAGATTTTTTCATAAAAACCCTAGAAAATGCTATTTTCATCATTTCTAAAAATAGCAAAACAATTGATGCTTTGGATAGGGTCAAATAGAAGTCGTTAGAAATGCTCAACTAACGTTGACGCCTAAACCAATCAGCTTTAGTAATCTAGTGAAACCACACACCGATTGGTCGAAATACAGTTTGCAAAACTTAGCATTCTGTAGCCCCTTTTTACTGTATATAAGGCACAGATTTTAGCCATCTCATTACAGTTGAAAATTGCCTACTTGACTGTCACCACTGAATATGAACCTGAAGATTGCGAAAACATGAAAGCACTTGTTCAATTAACATTTAACATTTAATACTCTACCATACTATTTCATTATAATATCATTATAATGTTAAAGGATTGTAAATAAAACGACTAAATCAGACAAAGTTGGAATTCCTTTTATTAACACACACACACACACACACATATATATATATATATATATATATATATATATGTATATATATATATATATGAAAAGGGAGTAAGGTTCTATACAAAACAGAGGTCATAGAAAAAAGGTGGAATTGGAAATAGCACGGAAAATATATTTAAAGAATCTGTTTTTCTTTTTTTTCTTCTTTGATCTGTCAAAGTGACATTATTGAAATTATTTTATCGACCCCGTAAGTATGAAAGGCAAAGTTAACCTCGGCGGGATTTGAACTCAGAATGGCAAGGGCCGTAACTCTATGCGTCAAAGCATGGCGTCCGACCCTCTGCCGATACTGCCAATTAAAAAGAATTAAAAATTAAAGATTTAAAATTAAGTGTTGAAGAAGTGTTGAGAAGAAGACTCGCTATTACTAATATGTGTGTGTGTGTGTGTGTGTGTGTGTGTGTGTGTGTGTGTGTGTGTGTGTGTGTGTGTGTGTGTGTGTGTGTGTGTGTGTGTGTGTGTGTGTGTGTGTGTGTGTGTGTGTGTGTGTGTGTGTGTTAGTAATAGCGAGGAGGCAGCTATATGGATGAGAGGGGGAAAAATCTATTTTAAGACGTCAGCGAAAAATGAGGCCAGACTGCTAAAGAGTGCAGATATTGTTATGTTGAGAATTGAACTGTCGTCACACTATGAGCAAGTATAGCATTGACTTTGTTAGAAGATGTAATCATGGCTGATGCTGCATGTGTGGGAGTAGACGGAGTGAGGGTGGTGGTGGTAGTGGTGGTGCTGTTCTTGGGTGTTGTGTTGTTGGTGGTGGTGGCGGTGTTCTTGGGTGTTGTGTTGTTGGTGGTGGCGGTGGTGGTGGTGGTGGTGGTGCTCGTTCTTGGGTGTTGTGTTGTTGGTGGTGGCGGTGGTGGTGGTGGTGCTCGTTCTTGGGTGTTGTGTTGTTGGTGGTGGCGGTGGTGGTGGTGGTGCTCGTTCTTGGGTGTTGTGTTGTTGGTGGTGGCGGTGGTGGTGGTGGTGCTCGTTCTTGGGTGTTGTGTTGATCGTGGCGGCGGTGGTGGTGTGGTGGTGGTGGTGGTGCTCGTTCTTGGGTGTTGTGTTGATGGTGGTGGCGGT
>OZ024742.1:19806738-19809238 GCA_964016885.1 Eledone cirrhosa
TAATGGTTGTGGTGGTGGTAGTAGTGGTTGTGGTGGTGCTAGTAGTGGCGGTGGTGCTGGTGGTAGTAATGGTTGTGGTGGCTTTAGTAGTGGTTGTGGTGCTGGTGGTAGTAATGGTTGTGGTGGCTTTAGTAGTGGTTGTGGTGCTGGTGGTAGTAATGGTTGTGGTGGATTTAGTAGTGGTTGTGGTGCTGGTGGTAGTAATGGTTGTGGTGGTGGTAGTAGTGGTTGTGGTGCTGGTGGTAGTAATGGTTGTGGTGGTGGTAGTAGTGGTTGTGGTGCTGGTGGTAGTAATGGTTGTGGTGGTGGTAGTAGTGGTTGTGGTACTGGTGGTAGAAATGGTTGTTGTGGTGGTAGTAGTGGCTGTGGTGCTGGTGGTAGTAATGGTTGTGGTGGTGGTAGTAGTGGTTGTGGTGCTTGTGGTAGTAATGGTTGTGGTGGTGGTAGTAGTGGCGGTGGTGCTGGTGGTAGTAATGGTTGTGGTGGTGGTAGTAGTGGCTGTGGTGCTGGTGGTAGTAATGGTTGTGGTGGTGGTAGTAGTGGTTGTGGTGCTGGTGGTAGTAATGGTTGTGGTGGCTTTAGTAGTGGTTGTGGTGCTGGTGGTAGTAATGGTTGTGGTGGCTTTAGTAGTGGTTGTGGTGCTGGTGGTAGTAATGGTTGTGGTGGTGGTGGTAGTGGTTGTGGTGCTGGTGGTAGTAATGGTTGTGGTGGTGGTGGTAGTAATGGTTGTGGTGGTGGTAGTAGTGGTTGTGGTGCTGGTGGTAGTAATGGTTGTGGTGGTGGTAGTAGTGGTTGTGGTGCTGGTGGTAGTAATGGTTGTGGTGGTGGTGGTAGTGGTTGTGCTGCTGGTGGTAGTAATGGTTGTGGTGGTGGTGGTAGTGGTTGTGGTGCTGGTGGAAGTAATGGTTGTGGTGCTGGTGGTAGTAATGGTTGTGGTGCTGGTGGTAGTAATGGTTGTGGTGCTGGTGGTAGTAATGGTTGTGGTGGTGGTGGTAGTGGTTGTGGTGCTGGTAGTAGTGGTTGTGGTACTGGTGGTAGTAATGGTTGTGGTGCTGGTGGTAGTAATGGTTGTGGTGCTGGTGGTAGTAATGGTTGTGGTGGTGGTAGTAGTGGTTGTGGTGCTGGTGATAGTAGTGGTTGTGGTACTGGTGATAGTAGTGGTTGTGGTGCTGGTGGTAGTAATGGTTGTGGTGGTGGTAGTAGTGGTTGTGGTACTGGTGGTAGTAATGGTTGTGGTGGTGGTAGTAGTGGTTGTGGTGCTGGTGGTAGTAATGGTTGTGGAGGTGGTAGTAGTGGCTGTGGTACTGGTGGTAGTAATGGTTGTGGTAGTGGTAGTAGTGGTTGTGGTACTGGTGGTAGTAATGGTTGTGGTGGTGGTAGTAGTGGTTGTGGTACTGGTGGTAGTAATGGTTGTGGTGCTGGTGGTAGTAATGGTTGTGGTGCTGGTGGTAGTAATGGTTGTGGTGCTGGTGGTAGTAATGGTAGTGGTGCTGGTGGTAGTAATGGTAGTGGTGCTGGTGGTAGTAATGGTTGTGGTGCTGGTGGTAGTAATGGTTGTGGTGCTGGTGGTAGTAATGGTTGTGGTGGTGGTAGTAGTGGTTGTGGTGCTGGTGATAGTAGTGGTTGTGGTACTGGTGGTAGTAATGGTTGTGGTGGTGGTAGTAGTGGCTGTGGTGCTGGTGGTAGTAATGGTTGTGGTGGTGGTAGTAGTGGTTGTGGTGCTTGTGGTAGTAATGGTTGTGGTGGTGGTAGTAGTGGCGGTGGTGCTGGTGGTAGTAATGGTTGTGGTGGTGGTAGTAGTGGTTGTGGTGCTGGTGGTAGTAATGGTTGTGGTGGTGGTAGTAGTGGTTGTGGTGGTGCTAGTAGTGGCGGTGGTGCTGGTGGTAGTAATGGTTGTGGTGGCTTTAGTAGTGGTTGTGGTGCTGGTGGTAGTAATGGTTGTGGTGGCTTTAGTAGTGGTTGTGGTGCTGGTGGTAGTAATGGTTGTGGTGGCTTTAGTAGTGGTTGTGGTGCTGGTGGTAGTAATGGTTGTGGTGGCTTTAGTAGTGGTTGTGGTGCTGGTGGTAGTAATGGTTGTGGTGGTGGTGGTAGTGGTTGTGGTGCTGGTGGTAGTAATGGTTGTGGTGGTGGTGGTAGTAATGGTTGTGGTGGTGGTAGTAGTGGTTGTGGTGCTGGTGGTAGTAATGGTTGTGGTTGTGGTAGTAGTGTTTGTGGTGCTGGTGGTTGTAATGGTTGTGGTGGTGGTAGTAGTGGTTGTGGTACTGGTGGTAGTAATGGTTGTGGTGGTGGTAGTAGTGGTTGTGGTGCTGGTGGTAGTAATGGTTGTGGTGCTGGTGGTAGTAATGGTTGTGGTGGTGGTAGTAGTGGTTGTGGTGCTGGTGGTAGTAATGGTTGTGGTGGTGGTAGTAGTGGTTGTGGTACTGGTGGTAGTAGTGGTTGTGGTGCCGGTGATAGTAGTGGTTGAGGTGCTGGTGGTAGTAATGGATGTGGTGGTGGTAGT
>OZ024742.1:19814238-19824238 GCA_964016885.1 Eledone cirrhosa
GAGCTAACGGGTGGCATAAGGTCAGATGGCATCTCCCTCACCATCCTTCCGGGAAACGTCTTCTCTGTCCTGTCCGCCGGGGCTGCGGCTCGGCCAACGCATGGGCCCCCGTTTGCTTATAATAGTGAGAGATGGAGAGAACAAGAGAGACGGAGACAGAGACTATAAGCTGTTTAGTCATCATATTTCAATGATTATAGAACTCGTTACCTATCCTACCAAGTGTTAAACTAATATATATCACCATAACACAACACAATGATTTTAATATCTCAGTTTGGTAAACCACTTTGGAGTTACGATCATAACGTCGTGGGTTCGGCTCCTTGACTCAGTTGTATATTGGGTTCTTGAGAAAAACACTTCATTTCACTTTGTTGCAGTATACTCATTGCTGGATTTACCATTGTCCTTAGGAGTGCTTAAGCATAGGGCCCTGTTGGCCAGGGGGGGCCATCTTCTTACCAACAAAAAGTTTTACGATGAATTTTTCAAATATATTTCAAATGTCAAGTTTCCTCAGCATGAAGTGAAATAAATATTCATTGACTTTACACTGACTGCCTCTGTAGGCCTACCGGACCTACCTCCTTCAGGGCCCAAGTAAGGGTCCTCATAACCAACACAGAGCCTCATTTGCCCTAAATCCGGTACTAAATATACTAAGCTGAAAATAAGTAGCAGCAGTAACTGGAGGTGGGGGAGTTAACACGGCGATGGACTAACGTCATGTCCAGCGGGGGTTGTACTCTCAGTCATTTAACGCCGCGGAAACCGAAATAAGCATGGGCTTGAGACAGACTTTAAACCCCTCATCATGACGTGGCGTGCAGCAGCCGTATCTTGGTTGAAGTATAGACTGTTTAAGTTTCTTGTTGAGCCTAGAGTGGTGGAGATTTCTGGTTAACCAGGTGAGCCTAGTGAGTTGGAATGGTTCCTTCGATGTATCTCCCTAGCTTAGGGT
Organism: Eledone cirrhosa; assembly: GCA_964016885.1. Lineage (NCBI taxonomy): Eukaryota > Metazoa > Mollusca > Cephalopoda > Octopoda > Eledonidae > Eledone > Eledone cirrhosa. Next base: position 19,815,203 of record OZ024742.1, read on the forward strand.
TGGGTTTAGACCTTGTGGGCGGGGGTGGGGATCATACACAACATTTAGAATACACAGCAACACCCCCCTCCCATCCCTCAATTTTACCTATCAAAGTTAGCTTGGTGCAAGTAATTGGAATTGAAAAGTCATATATACAGGTATTGTGAAGGCGCATGGCTTAGTGGTTAGAGCATTGGGCTTACAATCAAAAGGTTGTAAGTTCAATTCTCGGACCGGGTGATGTGTTGTTTCCTTGAGCAAGACACTTTATTTTACGTTGCTCCAGTTTACGTAGCTGTAGAAATGAGATGATAGGACTGGGGTCCCTATTATTAAATCACCCAAGACACCTCCGACGAGATATACCTTGGAGGAGGCCAGCTAAACTTGCATAGGTGTCAGCTGTAACAACAACAACAACATATACAGGTATTAAATTCAAAAATTCTAACCAACCTAAAACTAAAAAGCCCAGCTGAGGGCACAAAGAAATTGCCCTGGCCGTCTCTTGTAGGGCCCCATTGCCCCCATTAAGTCCGGCTCTGCTCTCACTATTCTCTGGGACAGCGCTTTCTCTAATCTGTTTGTTGGGACCATGAGGCGGTATACGCCTGAAGTGATATACGTCAGGGAGAACAAACATGGAGAGGGTGCTTGACAACCTTTTATCGATTGGCTTGTGGTGCTCCTGTGGGCCACTACATAAAAAGAAACAGGCTTACCCAAAGCACTACAAAGTTAAATATAGATACTTCTAATTATCCCTGTAGCATTTAAACCGGCCGTATCCGGCCAGAATTCTCTTATCTCTTTTCTGTTCAAAACGGTCATAATCGGCTGCTCATACTCATGTTAAGGTATTATTCTCAAAATATATGATATCAAAATCTTGTAGGTTCGATATAATGTGTGATCATTATGTAAGATAAAGTGTTTACTGTGAAAATACAATATTTACAATAGTAAATATAGAGTAATGTAAATGCTAAAGGGTTATACACGCAACCAGTAATTAAAATCTGTATTCACTAGCTACTAATAAGTATTGGTTTCTGATTAAGGAAGAAGGTCAATAATTTCGGGGTAAGGGTAAGACGATTAGCGCTTTTCTGGTACTTTATTTTATCGACACCGTAAGGATGAAAGGCAAAGTTAACCTCGGCGGGATTTGAACTCAGAACGTAAAGGGCCGTATCTCTATGCTGCAAAGCATATTGTCCGATGCTCTACCCATACTGCCAATCCACCAGCCTTCCTACTAATAAATAATAAACGATCTTTCCTTTAATTTTTAGTTACCAGATTTCATACCGATGAGACTCACGATATAGGTTAGGCATACCTGCAGTAGCACCTCCACCAGACTCGGCTATGGGCTCCTTTGCACTAATTATATATATATATATATATATATATATATATGCAGAAGTTATATTTAATTTGTTGGGATTCCAACAAACTTAAAAGTTTATAACTGATATAGAGCACTCAACAGAAACAGGAGTAAATATTCAATATATTAAATGGAAACTATATTTATATAACCATAATTATTTTATTATATATATTTCAAGGGCAACCAAGGCAACCATGGTGCGCTTTCATCAGATAAAATACAAAATTTGTTTTATAAATAGTGACATAATCGTGGAAAACAACCTTGACGGTTGAAAATGTATGAACATATTGTATATTTCGCTCTACATGGCTGAATACAATAAATGTAATCTGAGTTTTTCAAATATGAATAATTGTTTCTACATTTGGCACAAGGCCAGCAATTATCCCAGTGCATTACTGGTACTTTATTTTATCAACCCCGTAAGGATGAAAGGCAAAGTTAACCTCAGCGGCATTTGAACTTAGAATGGAAAGGGCCGTAACTCTATGCGCCAAAGCATGGCGCCCGACCCTCTACCGATACTGCCAATCCACCGCCCCAAATATTAATAATAACATTCGATTCGTTTGCATAATTACAAACGAATCGAATGTTATTATTAATATTCGCAAAACGCAGATTACATTTATTGTATTCAGCCATGTAGAGCGAAAACTTGTTTATATATATATATATATATATATGAAAAAGTATGACCCGACGGCAGAGCTCAAGCCATTTCGACGGCTATTTCAGTCCAGAAATAGCCGTCGAAACGGCTTGAGCTCTGCCGTCGGGGTCATACTTTTTCCTATTTCCCACTCTACTACCTTAAGTATTGAGTACTCTGGTGCGTTATGGTCCATCTGGTTCCTTATCAGAATTCCTTCGTTATATATATATATAACCAAAGATTAATATGGTTCGTTGATTAATCCTGGTTTGGCAACTGGTAGATAGTATTAGCAATTGGTCCGGGATCTTGTCGATCGACAGTTATTATATCATATTATATATACAGGGACGGTGGATTGGCAGTATCGGTAGAGGGTCGGACGCCATGCTTTGACGCGTAGGTTTACGGCCCTTCCATTCTGAGTTCAAATCCTGTCGAGGTTAACTTTGCCTTTCATCCTTACGGGGTCGATAAAATAAAGTGCCAGTAATGCACTGGGATAATTGCTGGCCTTGTGCCAAAAGTAGAAACAATTATATATACAGGGACGGTGGAAGCATTTCTGAATTGGGGGTAACAAATTTGGTTAATTTAGTTGTAGTGATTAGTTTAGCTCATTGTACTCTAAAATGGTCGGAAATCTTCGCTATGCGATAAACATAACATGTACATAAATTGTAGCGATATCCAAATAGATGTGTTTTGGTAGTTTGGGAAGAAACTACAAAAACACACACCACTACACGAAACTTTCTTCCAATACACCTCTCTATATCAATTAACACCAAATTCTACCCCTCTCTGTATTTATCAATACATATCTCTATCAATTCTCGCACTCTATTCATTACCACCAACCTCCCTTCATCTGTACATCAACCATACAACACTCTCTCCCAATTCCCCTCTCTATATCAATTACCACTTGATATAGACGTGAATTACTTCGCTCCGGATTTTTACGGATTATTGTAAAAAAACTGTGAGTTCATTGCTCAATTTAATAGCATTGTTTAGTTTAACCCCTTGCCTGGGCCTTCAGACGTTGAGTCAACTAATTTTCGTCCCTTTCTGGGGCGAAATTTTCATTTTCATCTCAAAACTGTGTAGACTTGGTAGTCATCAATGGATGCCATTTCAACCTCGTACACTGTCGTGAGTGCCACGTTCACTAAGAAAAGTGGTGGAGGGAAGGTAGGAGTACAAAGCTTGCAGCCTTCCCCCCTCGCATTATCGAAAAACGTTGAAACCACGAAACCAAACCCGGTAAATAATACCAGCACCAACAACAAGAACAATGACAATAACACCACAATCAACAACTGCAACAATAGCAACACCAAGGAAAACATGAATAATATTACCAACAGTGACAACAACAGCAGCAACAAAAAAGACAACACCAAAACAGCGTTCGCACAGACTGTAAAAAAAAAACGAACTATACACGCCAATTGACATAACAAATGCAAAACAACTACTACAAGACGCAAAACAATTCGTGACTTTTGGCGAAAACGGTGCTTTAAGCATCAATTCTCCACAGGAATTACGTAGAGAGGCTGTCCTGAAAACTGTGGTTTTCAGGACAATATCGAACGAAACAAGAAAACCAGCTCAATTATCACAAAATGAAATTGAGCTGGTTCTAAAAGATGCAATGAAAGACATAACCTTCATACAAAAAGGTAAACTGTTTGGTAGCATTTCGGTGCTAATGAACAACCAGTCAACAGCACAAAAATACTCGGTATCACCCATTGTGTCCCCCCCCCCCCACACGCTTCACCTTTTTCCCCACATACAGGGGAAAAAGGTCACAAAGAATAAAAATAATGAGTCTCACACCAAATGTAAATATTTGGTGGATACTATGTGGAATCATTGACTTTGATGAAGACAAGATAATTTCAATAGGAAAGTCCTCCGGGGGTGTATTTGGTGGGACCAACGTAGAAGTTCTGGTGCAAATGAGCCCAGAACGAATAGCGAATATCCCACAACGCGTGCCTCTGGACGGGCTAACTTATATAAACATTTCAGTGGAGGGAAGGCGGCCGTCATGTTAAGCAGGGGTCACCTGAGGCTGCCTGTCCTCAATTAACGAGTAAAAAAAAAAAGACTCTTCTGCCAACCCCGAACACAACACAACCACCACCACCACCACCACAACAACAACAACAACAACAACAACCACAACAACACGGAAAAATAACAACACTGTTCCACCCAACCCCTCCCAACCTAAAACAAATACAAAAGCAACCACAACAAAACCCCAAAATATACCCCTCCCCAACAACACGGAAGCGGACTCCGTATCAACGTCACCCAGTGACGACGAGGGAGAACCCTTTCAACAGGTGAAAAGGAAAAAAAAAAGGCACCGCATTAACAAAAATGCTACAAACACACAACCACCAGCACAAACAGAACAAACATCACAAAGAAAAAAACCCACCCCTCCCCACAGCATAACATACTACAAAACGCAAACACGCACAAGAACAACAAACAAACAAAAACACAACACAACAAAAACTCTATACATACATTAACAAGAACAATAAAACTTTGATGAAAGCAATAGAAAATAACCCTTCGGTGGAAACCGAAGGGATCACTTTCACCTAATGAACAAACCGCACCTAATGATGATTAGGGTCCCAACGGAAACCTATGTAACTTTGAAAAAGAACCATCCAATGCATGTGGGGACCAACTGCACCAAACCACTTAACCACGTCCTATTGAGATGTTTCCCCACCCCCACACCAGACATCCACACCCCACTAAACACCCTAATCCCACCACACACTGATGCCCCCCCCCCCCCCAACAACCCTTCCAACACCCCCATGGAAATTGTGCAGCCTGGTCCCCAGGAGACGAAGGGGTAAGTAATTTCCTTTCCTCTTCCATTTTAACTCTTCAGCACCAACATGGCCAATATAAGAGTTGGATGTGTGAATGCACGCGGTCTGGGGATGTCCTGGAAACAGGGCAAACTCTTAAATGACCTCAGCTCGCACAGAGTGGATGTAATGGTTATTTGCGAGTCCAGGATCAGCAGCGAGCACCAACTGGCCCTCATCTTCGACGACTTTGAGATCTACGCATCTCTCTGTCAGCCGAGGGGTGGGGTTGTCGTTCTGCTGAGAAAATACCTGGGTCTTGCCACACAGAAGATACACCATGACTCGGAGGGTCGACTGGTGGTTTTAGACGTCGGCAGTGGTGAAGGTGGAGCTTTCAGGCTGGTGGCAGCGTATGCCCCATCTGGGACACTGCGACCGGACTTCTTCCGACGCCTGGAGAATTTCCTGGAAACGTCTCGCTCCTTGCTTTTAGTGGGGGACTGGAATGGTATCCTGGATGCACGTTGGGACTATGTAGGGGCATGTCCCGATAGAGGGGGGTGTAACAGCCTCAAACGATTAATCGGCCGATTTTATCTGGCCGATAGATATCGACTAGATTTTCCGACTGTGCCACTGTGGACGTGGACTAATCTTAGCGGAACATCTAGGTCGTACCTTGATAGGTTCCTAGTTAGAAATAAGGATAGGGACATATTAAGCTGTCCACGAATGTTCATGGTTGACTATTCGGATTACAAGTTGGTGACCGGAGTGGTCAACATTGATAGAACTCATAGACAGGGACCCGGTTACTGAGCTAAACTTGTCTTTACCGACAAACAAAGCTTACAGTAAGCGGATTATCACACTAGTTAAGCAGCGTTTGACGGGGGCAATTGTCAACAGCAGGTGGTGGGGCTCTCTTAAGAGAGAAATTAGAATAGAATCGATAGGTTTTAGTCGGGAATTAGCAACAGATAGGAATAGAACTGAAAGGGAATTAACAAATAGAGTACAAGAGGCGATTAGGAGTGGCAACGTGGCCGGCGTGCTGGTGTCAAGAACGGCCCTAGACCAGTTCTTTGATGCGAAGCACGAGGGCTGCGTTGTCAGGAGTAAAATACGTGCTCTGAGTAACGAGGGAGCCAAAGCTGTTAGCTGGGCCCGAGTGACAGAGGCAAAAAGTAGAAACAAGTCCACGATTCGGTCTTTGAAGGACCAGGATGGACGCGTGATCCTTGAACCTGGGCGGATGAGCGCAGCCTTTCAACGGCGCTTTGCACGACTGTTCGGGAGGGGCGGCGGGCCGGGTGGGGCCATGGATTTCGGTCCATACCTCGACGGTCTGGCGCAGCTCTCGGACGGGGAGGCGAAGTCCTGCGAGAGGCCGATTTCAGCCGCTTAAATAGGAGAAGCGCTGAGCCAATGCGGCAAACGCAAATCTCCGGGTCTCGATGGTCTACCATACGAACTTTATGTAGTGATGCCGGGCTTGTTCTCCGGTCTCCTCGAGGCAGTCTACTGCAACTGGCAACAGAACGGGAGAATTCCCAATTCTGTGACCAAGGGCGTAGTCACGCTGGTGAGGAAGGACGAGAACAAGGGGGATGACATAGATAACTTCAGGCCCATAACTCTGCTAAACACAGAGTTAAAGATTTTGGCCAAGGTGTTAGCGAAGAGGTTGGCGCTTGTCGTCGGGAACCTGGTGGGAGAAGCGCAGACATGTGCTATCCCGTCCAGGTCCATCCACGACAACCTCCACCTCATGCGATACATCATAGAGAGGGTTGGGAACGAACCCGGCTTTGGTGGGGCCCTGATCAACTTGGATCAATCTAAGGCGTTCGATAGGGTTGACCATCGGTACCTGGATGCGGTGTTAGCGGCGGCAGGCTTCGGACCCTTTTTCAGGGGCTCGATTGCTGCAATGCACAGCAGCAACACCTGCTCGAGGGTCAAGGTGAACGGCTACCTCTCGGAGCCGTTCCAAATCACGCGATCCATCCGACAGGGATGCCATCTCTCCTCCCCCCTGTATGTGCTGGCTCTCGAGCCACTACTGCGGAAGCTGGAGCTGTTGCGGGGCATCCCCTTGGAACCGGGATTGCGAAAAGCGGTGTCGGCCTACGCCGATGACGTGACAGTAATGGTGTCGTGCGCCTCGGAAATCGGACATATCGGCACCTTACTGGAGGAATATGAAAGGTTCACAGGAGCCAAGCTTAACCGGGACAAGTCCGTCGGTTTGCAACTCGGGACGTGCAGAGGCAAAACGATGCCCTCCCACGGCATCGTCGGACGCTGGACGGAGGGACCGGTGAATCTGCTCGGGGTCTGGTTCGGACCGGACCTCCAGGTGGAGAAAAACTGGGACGAGGTAACGGGCAAGGTGTTTGCACTCGCCCAGAAGTGGGCCGAGTGCAAACTATCCCTGAAAGGTCGAGCGGAGGTGGCGAACGCTTATATAACGTCCGTCATCTACTACCGCTTGACCGTCGTGCCTTGCCCAGAGAAAACACTCGCCAAAATGGAGCGCGCGCTCTTCCGATTTCTTTGGAAGAAGCGGGCTCCTTTGGTGAGAAGACCCATCTGCTGTCAACACCCTTCGAACGGAGGGCTGGGGATGCCGTGGCTGACGAGGCGTAGACACGCATTAAGGCTACAGCACCTCCAGGTATTCCTCACCGGTCAGCCGGTGTGGGCCCTGTTTGTGAGGCGAGCCTTTCCGACACTCGTTTCACTCACCGAGCTGCAATCCTGAGTCAAGCAAAGACCGAGAAAAGTGGGCGACTGGCACATTGAATGTGCCCAGGCGCTCACGGCCCTCTGGCAAGCGGATCCGGCAATCAGTGGAGACTCAACCTCAACATTCTATAGAGGGTTGGCGCGCAGTAAGTGCGACGACGCTCTCGGAGAGGCTCTGGGCATGGAGGAAGATGAGCAGGCCAGTCTGTTCGGTAGGACGTTTGGCCCGGGACCGATTGACAACTTCCAAAAGTCCCTGGCTTGGCAATGTTACTGAGAAGCTCTACCCGTTCGGGACAAGCTCTACAGACACGGGTTCCCGGGTAGGGATCCCTCGAAGAAGATCTGTCCGAGATGCGTGCGTGACGAGGAAACCGTCGCACACGCATTCGTACACGGCCCTGGCGTTGCTGACCTGTGGGGCTATGTGGAACGACTACTGTCGCGGGTGGGACCAATCCGGTTGACCACCGAGAACATTGTCACGATCAAACCACCTCCCCCTTTCAAAAACGAAGGAGAGGCGGTTTTCCTCTGTGTGATAGCTATGGCGAAAGAAGTTGTATGGTGGACAAGGTTGAAAGGGCTGAGGTCAGACACCTTTCTCTCCGGCCAACAACTGGTCTTTTTTTTCAAGTACCACTTTAGAAGAAGGATCAGAATGGAGAGAGAGGTGCTCTACCCCAGCAAGTTTTATGAAAGATGGGTGAAAGTAGCGAGAATGGCCCGAGTGAATGGGCCTTCTCTCTATATCAGCCTGTAGGTGAGAGAGGAGAAGAATGAGAAGAGGAAGGAAGCACCCGCTCTTTGTGCTCCTGAAGAGGAGGGTTGCACATTTTTTCGGGGGTGTGCGCGACCCATATCACCGCCTCTCCCCATTGAGGACATCGATTGTTAAATTTAATTTGTTATATGTTTTTTACACGTCTTTTTAAATGTATGTAAACTCCCCCCTTTGTATTTGTCCCAATCTTTGATGACCTGGTGGCAAATAAATAGAAATTTATATCTACTGCATGGAACTCTCTCCTAACCTCCCTCTCTATATCAATTAACACAAACTCTCCCTCTCTCTATATCTACGTGCGGAACTCTCTTCCAATACCCCTCTCTATATCAATTACCACCAAACTCTCCTCTTCTCTATATCTATATATATCTCTCCTATCTATCTCTACATACCATGTACATAGATTGTAACGCATATACAAATAGATGTGTTTTGGTAGTTTGGGGAGACAAATATAAATTTTCGGGATGGCGGCCTCGCGTTGGGAATCACTCACACACACCTTATATTGTGTATACTATTTACTATATATGTATGTTATGTAAGGGTGTTCGCCAGCGCTACTGGTAAAATGTAACCCAATACTGTCATTTGGTCG
>OZ024742.1:19829238-19849238 GCA_964016885.1 Eledone cirrhosa
TTGTTTCTACTTTAGGCACAAGGCCAGCAATTACTCAGTACATTACTGGTACTTTATTTTATCGACCCCGTAAGGATGAAAGGCAAAGTTAACCTCGGCGGGATTTGAACTCAGACTGTAAAGGGACGTAACTATGCTAGAAAGCATGGCGTCCGACCCTCTACCCATACTGCCAATTCACCGCCTTACATAAATAATGTCAGGCTTCTGGTAAGATGATTGAACAAGGAAGCCACTTTCTCATCAGGTTCAATGTTAATACAAGGACTGACTATTGCTGACCCCACGTGGGGATCGGCAAGGGAGGCAACCCCTATATCAGGCGAATGAATTCAGTTGTGTATATTTTTGCAAGAATGCAAAAACATCACAAATCGAATAGAGTTCTCAACAGAAGGGTTAAAATTAACATAAGCTATTCATCAGTCAATAGAATCAACTAAAAAATCAAGAAAATTAACTGGTCAATAGCTAGAGTCTGGAGAATAATACAAACATAAATTATTGAGATTCGCATTTCGGCCCACGAAATAACGAAAAACAACCTCCGAGATGTGCGGTAAGTGCTCAATGATTCAGATGAACCAGAGCTATAACAAACGTTAAAGGCCAAACACACTGAGACGATGGTTAAACAATCATTCGCATAGCCCAAAAAAGTATATATATATATTTGAGGGCGGCCAACCGGACTGGCATATGCTAATTTTTTTACCGCCTTCTCGTCTTGGGCATCTCTCTGCCTTTTCAACCCATCGGATTGTGTCTATTATATTCCTTTGTTAAATTTCGGAATACCTGATGATGTCACCGAATTCATACTGAAGCCGGTCACTGAAATGTTCATAGTATAATAAACCTTTAAGGAATTACACCAGTCCGGCTTCCTGTTATTTTATAATTATATATGTATATATAGAATATACGCGTACACATTTTATATATATATATATATATATATATATATATATATATATATATATATATATATATATATATATATATATATAATGTGTACGCGTATATTCTATATTCTATTTGCAACCAATGATTCCGTGTCCTAACAAAGTAACATATCTCCAGACGAATGTCCATATATTTATATACACATTGCTCATGAAACCTTTGGTAGCAAACAGAATATATTGAGGACGAATAATATATTATTTCTGTTTATATAGAAAACCGTCTTTCTTCTTGTTGATATTTTCACTACATACACAGACACACATATGCACACACATGTACACAGACACACATATACACAAACACACATATACACATACATGTACACAGACACATATATACACACACATGTACACAAACACACATATACACAGACACACATGTACATAGACACACATGTGTAGGTGTATGTATATATACATGTATATATATATATGTGTATATATATACATGTGTGTATATATACATTACATATGTTACATGGTGGCTGTCAACTCGTTTTCGAGTACGGCCACTACTTTATATCCATGTAGGAGAACCCCTACCGATGGGCTGAACGAGTGTGACTCTTTAGTCCAGCTAGCGACTTGAAAACTCTGGTACAAACATGACACTTGTGACAATTACTGACATATAGTGCTGGGCCCATGGTACCATGTGACGACAAGTGCAGAGAGATCTCCAGATATAAAGCAATGCCTGTGCCGTGAAGATTTTATAGTGAGCAAAGGCACTGCACAAAGCCAGTCCAACTCTCTTAACCAAGATGATATTTACCAAAAAGAAGAACAAGTCAACATCATTGGATACCATCAGGGTTGCAGGTGTTATATCAGAGTTTTCCTTCTCCTAGAATTCTGCCTTGACAAAGGCTAAGGGGTCATCTCTCCTGGTGATTTTGGATGGGCATTGACTCTTAAGAGCTCCTTTGCCCTTTAACAGGTTTTGCTTTTAGTCCTGCAGGATGTCCAAATTCACCCTCCTCACCAAGAAACCTTGGTGGGGTTGCCAGTTTAGTCGCCAATGACCCGACCATGAGACATGTTTTACTGAGATATATGTTACCAGTAGCACCAACTGGTGACCTGACATACATATATATACATACATGTATATATACATACATGTATGTCTATATACATACATGTATATATACATATATGTATATAGACATGCATGTATATATACATGTATGTATATATATACAACATGTATATATACATGTGTGTATACATACATCTATGTATATATATATATATATATATATATATATATATATATATATATATATATATATATATATATATACACATGTAAATATATGTATATCTACATGTATATATATATATAATACATGTATACATACACACATGTATATATACACACATGTATATATACACACATGTATATATACATACATGTATATGTACATACATGTATATATATACATACATGTATATATATACATGTACGTATACACACATGTATATATACACACATGTATATTTACATACATGTATATATACACACATGTCTATATACACACATATATATATATACATACATGTATATATATATATATATATATATATATATATATATATATATATATATATATATATATACATACATGTATATATATATATATATATATATATATATATATATATATATATATATATATATATATATATACATGTATGTATGTACAGCGATGTCCTTCACAATATTTCCAATATTGACTGCTGTTTATCTTCTACTGTCTTGTCTTATTTTAGTTTGGACTATTTTAGTCTGTCAACTTTAATAGTGGTGGTGGTGGTGGTGGTGGTGGTGGTTGTGGTGGTGGTGGTTGTGGTGCTGGTAGTGGTGTTGGTGTTGGTGTTGGTGGTGGTGGTGGTGGTGGTGGAGGTGGTGGTGGTGGTGGTTGTGGTGCTGGTAGTGGTGTTGGTGTTGGTGTTGGTGGTGGTGGTGGTGGTGGTGGAGGTGGTGGTGGTGGTGGTTGTGGTGCTGGTAGTGGTGTTGGTGTTGGTGGTGGTGGTGGTGGTGGTGGTGGTGGTGGAGGTGGTGGTGGTGGTGGTGGTTGTGGTGCTGGTAGTGGTGTTGGTGTTGGTGTTGGTGGTGGTGGTGGTGGTGGTGGAGGTGGTGGTGGTGGTCGTCGTCGTGGTGGTGTTGGTGGTGTTGTTGTTATTGGTGGTGGTGGTGATGGTGTTGGTGTTGGTGGTGTTGGTGGTGGTAGTGGTGGTGGTGGTGGTGGTCGTCGTCGTGGTCGTCGTAGTGGTGGTGGTGGTCGTTGTCGTTGTCGTCGTAGTGGTAGTGGTGGTAATGGTGGTGGTGGTGGTGGTGTTAGTGGTGGTGGTGGTGATAGTGGTGGAGGTGGTAGTGATGGTGGTGGTGTTAGCGGTGGTTGTAGTGATGGAGGTAGTAGTGGTGGTGGTGGTAGTGGTGGTGGTGATAGTAGTTATTGTAGTGGTGGTGATGCTAGTGTGGTGGTAGTGTGGGGGTAGTGCTCGTGGTAGTGGTGGTGGTGGTGGTGGTGTTAGTGGTGGTGGTGGTGGTGTTAGCGGTGGTTGTGGTTGTAGTGATGCTGGTGGTGGTAGTAGTTGTGATAGTGGTAGTAGTTGTGGTAGTGGTGGTGTTAGTGGTGGTAGTAGGGGTGGTAATGTTGGTGGTGGTAGTGGAGGTTGCATGGTGGTGTTGATGGTAGTGGTGATGAAAGTGGTGGTGGTAGTGCTGATGATGATGGTGGTAGTGCTGATGGTGGTGGAGGTGTTCGCGGTGGTAGTAGTGGTGTTAGGGGTGGTGATGGTAATTGTGCTGGTGATGGTGTGGTGGTATTGGTGGAGGTAGTGGTGTTGGTGGTGGTGGTAGTGCTAGTGACGTTGGTGGTGGTGGTGATAATGCTGGTAGTAGTAGTAGTAGTAGTAGTAGTAGTAGTAGTAGTAGTAGTAGTAGTAGTAGTAGTAGTAGTAGTAGTAGTAGTAGTAGTAGTAGTAGTAGTAGTAGTAGTAGTAGTAATAGTAATAATAGTAGTAGTAGTAGTAGTAGTAGTAGTAGTAGTAGTAGTAGTAGTAGTAGTAATAATAGTAGTAGTAGTAGCAGCAACAGCAGCAGCAGTCGCAGCAGCAGCAGTAGTAGTAGTAGTAGTAGTAGTAGTAGTAGTAGTAGTAGTAGTAGTGAGAGTGTTGTTGATGTTTTCCTTTTAGGTTTTCTTATCAGTGAGAGTTGACATTCACAACTACAACCTAAACACAACACACCATTACAGCCTGTTGTAGTGATACAGAGAGAGAGAGAGAGAGAGAGAGAGAGAGAGAGAGAGAGAGAGAGAGAGAGAGAGAGAGAGAGAGAGAGAGAGAGAGAGAGAGAGAGAGAAAGGGAGAGAGATATATAGAGATGCGCAGAAAGACAGACACATACGTAGTAATACACACACACACATACATCTAACTTATCTCTCTCTCTATATATAATAATAGGTTGACGTACTAGCATGGGTTTCACTGCTAGGACCGGTTGTAAATGTAAAATTCCAGAGTAGACACATAGTTATTCACTTTAATATAATTGTTTCTACTGTTGGCACAAGGCCACCTATTATCCAGTATATTACTGTTACTTTATTTTATCGACCCCGTAAATAATAATAACCAACCTACACAACAACCAGCCTACACCAATTACAAGTATGGGAATAACTACGGACGTCATCTGGCTACAACCGTCGTATTACGTAGTTTCTACATAACAATCTATACACCTAGCTCCACTCCATCTTAGCTATACTACATACGTTTTAAACCTATAAATATATCATGTTATATTATACACACAATAATACAATAATACACCTTTCCGTGTTGTTTGAAACAAGATAGCGTAGGACAGAACAAAGGAGAGGCACAAAAACAAAGTAAAGAATCCCCAGTCACTGAAGAGGTCACAGAATGTGTGACGAAAGAACTTTGACAATATATAAACAACCATCTGGTTGTGGAACCAACCAACCAACCATCTGGTTGTGGAACCAACCAACCAACCAACCGGAAATTTATGAATTCCTAAATTTATAAATTTATTATAATAAATTGAAGTGAAAGCAACTGGTGCGTGTGTTTCTTATTGGCAACATGACCCTCCCAAAGTATAACAATATCGGTTTCAACACACGTTTTCAGATAAAGAATCTTGCTAAACAAATTCAGAAACGACATATACATATATATATATATATATATATATATATATATATATATATATATATATATATATATATATATATATATATAGTAGAATAATCGAGTATCGAAAAATCGGCGCACGAGTTCACGATAAACAAAATTCGAAATGAGCGGCAGAGGGCTCAATAATTCAGATAAATCAGATCTATAACTATCGTTAAAATACCGTCACACATAGAACAAGTCTATAATCAACCATACGACCGAAAAATTGCGATCTGGAAGATTCGGGACACTCAGATAAAATATCAATAAATCAATAAATCAAATGAGTGTAAAAAGCATACCCGGACCCGCTAGAAAGATGGTAAATCTAGCTTCTTGGGTTTCTGTAAATCCTTAAACTGCCCTCTATCAGCTCACATAAAAATATATAAGACTTCTAGGAGCCAGCGGACCGGAATTTACTTCCTCAACGAGCTTTTGTCCGAACGAATGAAAAGGCATAACCCAGGCTGAAAAAACGCACATGGAATACAGCAAGGGAGATAACCTCTATATCCGCAAAAAATATTCGGGAAAATGTGGAAATACACATATCGAATAAGAGTGCTCAATAGACATGTTAAAATAAACAGGAGCTATTCATCATTTAATAGAATCGACATAAAATGAACAATAAAATTAACTGGTCAATAGCTAGGTCTAGAGCTAAATATAGTAGAATAATCGAGTATCGAAAAATCGGCGCACGAGTTCACGATAAACAAAATTCGAAATGAGCGGCAGAGGGCTCAATAATTCAGATAAATCAGAGCTATAACTATCGTTAAAATACCGTCACACATAGAACAAGTCTATAATCAACCATACGACCGAAAAATTGCGATCTGGAAGATTCATATATATATTTCATTCGTGAGAAATCATTCGTGAGAAATCATCAGGAAGCTCCCGATGATTTCTCACGAATGAAACAGTCCTAGTCCTGTAGAAGCTCTTCTATATTAAAACCTTTATACTCTGCTATGTATTGAGTACCTTACTTACTGTGGGTACCTCCGATTCAACCCGGAATAACACACACACACACACACACACACATATATATATATATATATATATATATATATATATATATAGAGAGAGAGAGAGAGAGAGCGGTTATATTTAATTTGTTGGGATACAACAAGCAAAATATTTTTATAACTGATATAAAGCACTCAACAAATTATTGGAGTAAATATATAATATATTAACAAATGGAAATTCCAACCAGAATGGTTGCTTTTTTTCAGGTTATGTCAATATATATTTATAAAACTAACCTATATTATATTTTATCTGATGAAAGCGCTCCATAATTTGCCTTGGTGGCCCTTGAAATATGTATAATGAAATAAATATGGTTTTATAAATATAGTTTCCATTTGTTAATATATTGTATATATATATATATATATATATATATATATATATATATATATATATATATATATAGAAGTGGTTACACAACAGTTAGTTCACCACACCGAGAACAATTGTTTCACCTTCGCGGATCTTCAGCTCGGGATGTGTATGGTTATAGGAACAGGAAGGACAACCGTACAAACGCGCATGCGCAGAAACTCGGTCGCTTCACACAGGCAATACTAGACTGCGTGCAGGAGGTGTAAGGGATCAACTGCGAAAGTCCGGAAAGTTTTTAGGTTGAAAATAAAATAAAAAAATTAAAAATAAAATTACGAAGAATCAGTCCGAAGCCTTGTAGTTATGCAATAGATGTTTGGTGACGTGTGGACAACGTGTGAAAAATTCACTTCTCGTGTTTAGGCAATCACTATTGCGTAATCTCTCGAACGAATAACTATCCTAAAGAGATTACGCAATAGTGATTGCCTAAACACGAGAAGTGAATTTTTCACACGTTGTCCACACGTCACCAAACATCTATTGCATAACTACAAGGCTCCGGACTGATTCTTCGTAATTTTATTTTTAATTTTTTGAATTTTATTTTCAACCTAAAAACTTTCCGGACTTTCGCAGTTATCTCCCTTACACCTCCCGCACGCAGTCTAGTATTGCCTGTGTGAAGCGACCAAGTTTCTGCGCATGCGCGTTTGTACGGTTGTCCTTCCTGTTCCTATAACCATACACATCCCGAGCTGAAGATCCGCGAAGGTGAAACAATTGTTCTCGGTGTGGTGAACTAACTGTTGTGTAACCACTTCTACCTAACTCGTCCCTCGGACTGAGTGCTCTACCACTACCGATATTACCTTCCAGTGTTCTACCACTATATATATGTATATATATATATATATATATATATATATATATATATATATATATATATATATATATATGTATGTATGTATGTATGTATATATATGTATATATGTACATATATATACATATACATTTTACCCGCCCTAGTTATATATAGATATATATGTGTGTGTGTGTGTGTATGTATATATATATATATGTGTGTGTATGTGTGTGTATGTGTGTGTGTGTGTGTGTACGATGCATATGCTTGTATTTCTGGCTAACATCTGTTGGTTAAGGATTACTATTTTTGTGTCAGAAGTGTACTAACATGGACATACACACACACATACATGCAGACACATACACACACACACACACACATGCAGACACATACACACACACACACACATACATGCAGACACATATACACACACACACACACATGCAGACACATACACACACTCTCACATGCAGACACATACACACACACACACACATACATGCAGACACATACACACACACATACATGCAGACACATACACACACATACATGCAGACACATACACACACTCTCACATGCAGACACATACACACACACACACATACATGCAGACACATACACACACACACATACATGCAGACACATACACACACTCTCACATGCAGACACATACACACACACACACATACATGCAGACACATACACACACACACATACATGCAGACACATACACACACTCTCACATGCAGACACATACACACACACACACATACATGCAGACACATACACACACACACACATGCAGACACATACACACACACACACATACATGCAGACACATACACACACACACATACATGCAGACACATACACACACTCTCACATGCAGACACATACACACACACACACATACATGCAGACACACACACACACACACATACATGCAGACACATACACACACTCTCACATGCAGACACATACACACACGCATATACATGCAGACACATACACACACTCTCACATGCAGACACATACACACACGCACATACATGCAGACACACACACACACTCTCACATGCAGACACATACACACACACAGATACATGCAGACACATACACACACTCTCACATGCAGACACATACACACACGCACATACATGTAGACACATACACACACTCTCACATGCAGACACATACACACACACATGCATGTAGACACATACACACACTCTCACATGCAGACACATACACACACGCACATACATGTAGACACATACACACACTCTCACATGCACCTCACACACACATACTCATTTTCTTTAGTAATACCATTTTAATACCAACTGCTTCACCCTAGACACACACATACTAGTATACACACACACACACACATGTACACACACACATGTACACACACGCGCGCAAATAATTTCAAATACACACACATACACACACACATATGTACACACACACACGCGCACACGCAAATAATTTCAAACACACACACACATACACACAAACACATGTACACATATGCTGAAACTCTCAAACACACACACATGCACACAAGCATATAACTCTCTAACACACACACACATACACATACACACATACATGAACATACTCCCAAACACACACACGCACACGCTCATACACATACATATAGTCCCAAACATACACACGCACACACATACATATACTCCCAAGCACACACTCACACACTCCGCTTCCTCATCTCTCTCTGTAAATAATTATTTTTAATTTTGACACAAGACCAGCTATTTTGTAGCAGGGGGGGGGGGGTTATATCGTGAACAGTATCTAACTGGTATCTTATTTCATCGACTTTGGAAAGATAACCTCGGCTGGATTTGAACTCATAACATAAAGAATCAAAACAAATACCTCTATACATTTGTTTTGAAGGCGCATAGCTTAGTGGTTAGAGCATTGGGCTTGCAATTCTCGGCCCGGGTGGTGTGTTGTTTCCTTAAGCAAGACACTTTATTTCACGCTGTTCCAGTTTACTCAGCTGTAGAAATGAGATGATAGGACTGGGATCCCTATCATTAAATCATCCAAGACACCTCCAACGAGATATACCTTGGAGAAGGCCAGCTAAACCTGCCTATGTGTGAGCTGTCACACACATACATTTGTTTATCTCTCTACCATCTGTCAAATCCTACTCCTTCTCTATACCTAAAAGGTCTAAAGTGTGTCTCGAGCCAGGAAGCTCACCGGGTTACTGTTGATCCTGGTTTCCCTGATGTGAAGCGACTGGGAGTACTAGACTCCGCCCTCGACAGGACACCATTCCATCGCAGAGTTAAATACCCATCTATTACTGGTACTCATTTTCAGCCAACTAATCTGGAGCAACGTGAAATGAAGTGTTTTGCTCAAGAACACAACACACAACCCAGTCCAGAAATCGAACCCATGATATTATGATAGTAAGTCCAACACCCTTACCACTAGGCCATGCTCCTCCACCTTTCTTTATATATTAATACCATATTTAACTTAACTCTAAATACAAATGTTTTAATACTAAATGTGAGACAATAGATTTTATTATCTTCTAGTCGGACAATGCTAACCTTTATAGAAATGGATGACCACCACTATACGTTCTCTAAACTGTCGTTAATCTTATATTTTTACTTTGATTGGTTTATCAATTCATTAATAGATGGATTAGATTGACTTTCCAATTAATGACTTAACTAATTAGTTCACTAATAAGCTTGGCTTTCGTCAAACAAGCAGAAAAGAATATGGTTCTTATGTTTCAAATTTCTTTCGAACTAACCATGACTTGATCACCATAATGGCAGATCAATTGAATTGATCTCAGCAGTTGATTGATTTTGGAGTTTGTTTGCTTTGTTTTTTCATGGATCTGGGCGGACATTTTATTTAGACCGTAAATAGACATTTTGTTCGGCATGCTACAATTTATTATCCACACTAGCCTAAGAAATCATTATAAATTATTTTTATAAACGGTTATTATCTTAAGCTCAAATCCATCACTGTCGATGCTATAAAACTGTTCAAGGTTAAAACAACATATCACTGAAATATTTACGTTATAAATGCTATTGTTTTTATTTGAGACAAGCCGTAATTATTTGCCATATAAAAGACATCCAGATTTTAAAAATACCTGATGGAGGTGGGCAATAATTTCCTTCTTTGTTCTCGTAAAGAAGGTGGATTGGCAATATTGTTAGAGACTCGGAAGATATGTTTTGTAGCAATTTAATTCTGCCCATTACGTTCTGAGTTCAAATCTCGTCACAGTAAATTCTACCTTTTTATTCTTCCGGAGTCGATAAAATAAAGTACCAGTCATGTGCTGGGGTCGATTTAAACTTTTTACCCCCTCCTTGAAATTATTGGCCTTGTGCCTAAACCAGAAACCAATATATGGGTAGTGGATTTGCAGAATTGGTAGAGCGTCGGACAACATGCTTTGCAGCATGCAGTTACGACCCTTTACATTCTTATTTCAAATCCCACTGGAGTCGATAAAATAAAGTACCAGTCATGTGCTGGGATCGATGTAATCGACCTCCCCTCCCTTCCCCATAAATTGTTTGCCTTGTTCCTAAATTAGAAATCGTTATTCTCAAAAAGTGGTAGATTGGCAGAATCATTAGAGTGTCGAACAAAAGTCTTTATAGCATTTAGTTTCGGCCCTTTACGTTCTGCATACCAATCCCTCCGAGGTCAAGTTTACCTTTTATCCTTTCGAAATCGATAAAATAAAGTCCCAGGAAAAATATCGAGGTCGATTTAGTAGATTTTCTATCCCCTAAAATTACTGGCTTTATGTTGAAATTAGAAAACTTTATTCTTACCATTTATTTTGGAACTAACCCTATGTCTAGTTAATCCTACATTTAGTTAATTCTATGTCTAGTTAATCCTACGTCTAGTTAACCCTACGTCTAGTTAACCCTACGTCTAGTTAGCTCTACGTCTAGTTAACCCTATATTTAATCAACCGTATGTCTAGTTAATCCTACGTCCTTAGTTTTCACCACACATTTCCTTCTTTCTTAGACATCTTTCTATTTAATTCTCCCATCTATCACATAGGCACAGCTCAGTTTCAACTGATTCAATGGTCAATGATTCTTGACCATTTAAAAATACCCTTGAACAGCCTTTAAATGCCAGGCAGCAGTATGAATATCTATGGTATTGTAATGAAGTCGTTTTTGAACCAGGTGAATCTGATAAAGAATGTTATTCCAAAAATTCCAAGCAGAATCAACAAACGACTACTTTGCTAAAATTTAGTATTTCGTCAGAGACATAGAAAAAGAAAGTAGCAGTGTAAGATACTATGAGAGGAAAGGGGGAGGGGATTATTAAGCAATGAAAGAAAGGAAGAGAGGAGGAGAGGGTAACAGTCTCTACACCTAAGTAAAAATCAAAAATTCTAAATCTCAATTTGATCCATCACCTGCTTTATATCACTTCTTGTATCAACAGTTTGATTTTAATTATCAGTTAAGTCTTGCAAATGTTTCACTATGGAATGGACCTTCGTCAGTTTCGACGATGTATGTTCAAGTTAATCAATCAATGATATAGCCTGCTGATGAGATGGAATTAATTGTAAATGGCTGAGCATTCCAGAGACATGTACTCTTGAAATAATTCTCAGGGAGATTCAGCATGTTACAGTGTGTGGCAAGGCTGGCCATTTGAATTACAGGTACAATCCATCTGAAGGGCTTTCAAACAGTTTTCGTCTACTCAGTTTCACTGTCGAAGAATGTGTCAGCGAGAGGCTATGATAAATGACACTTTCTCAGGATTCCACAGCGAACCCAGGATCTAACGCACGCACACACACACACACGCACACACACACACACACACACACACACACACACACACACACACACACACACACACACACACACACACACACACACACACACACACACACACACACACATGTATATGAGCATCTGCTATAGTGCAGCTGCAACTTCGATTTATACACATTATTCGGACGCCATGGTTTGCAGCAAAGAGTTACGGCCCTTTATCGTCTGAGTTCAAATCCCGCCGAAGTTAACTTTGCTTTTCCTCCTTACGAGGTCGATAAAATAAAGTACCAGTAATGCACTGGGATAATTGCCGGCCTATATACATACCCATTATAAGTTGACCGTGGAGGTCTATATTTTGGATATGTCACTATCTTATACGTCAAATATTGTATTTTATCTGATGAAAACATACTATAATTTAGTATCCTTGAAATATATATAATAAAATAAATATGATGCTATAGTCTAACAAAGTTCTTTCGTTGCACATCTGCAACATCGTTAGTGATGCTATTATCTTTCCTCCCGTTGTATTGTATGCCTACACCATCTTTATTTAGTCTGTTTATTTATTTATTTATTTATTTTTATATAGTACAGTACTATACGAACATGCCAGACAACAACACGACGGTAACATAGACAACATAGAAATTAGAATAATATCTAAACATAAAAATGACCCAGCAGATAGGCAAATCAGAGAGGCCAGCGAAATAGAACTTAGAAGGCCAAGGCTAAACAGAAAAATGAATGGAATAACAACAACACCCAAACAAACAACACTGACCTAAGAGAAGTATAAATAAATAAATAAATAAATAAATAAATAAATAAATACACAAGCACAATAACAACAAACACATATAAACACACACTAGTAAACTAAGATAGGATACAATAACCAATACACAATCACCCAAACACGAACACACATCAAACAAAACACTATATACACACGCAAACGCATGCGCAGAGAAGACAAAAAAAAAATAAATAAACAGACTAGATAAAGATGGCGTAGGCATACAATACAACGGGAAGAAACATAATAGCACCACTGACGATGTTCCAGATGTGCAACGAAAGAACTTTGTTAGACTATATATATGTGTTTGTGTCTATATTGTATCTGTATTTTTGACCGTTGGTCAGTCAATGGCAACATTGAGGACCGAATAAATTAAATTAACCGACACAGAAGCGAAAACCAACCAAACAGTAAGTGTGTTCTGTTATTAATTCTGGCAATATTACACAAATATGACCCTCCCCAAGTATATATATATATATGTATGTACGTTATTCCGGGTTGAATCAGAGGTAGCCACAGTAAGTAAGGTACTCAATACATAGCAGAGTATAAAAGTTTTAATATAGATGATATATATATATATATACACACATCTCTTCTATTAATTTTGGACTAATATATATATCACTGCATATCATTCCCGGCTCAACCCGAGAGGGGAGGGGTATATATATATATATATATATATATATATATATATATATATATAGAGAGAGAGAGAGAGAGAGAGTAAGCGAGAGGGGAATGGAGAGATATTGTGAGAGGAAGGGAAAGAGAGACGAAAAAACAAAACAAATAGAAAATAAGTAAAAATAATGAATTAAAAAAAAAAATTATATCCTCCCCCATCTCCCTGTCTGCCTTCCTCTTTCTTTTCTCCCTGTCTGCCTTCCTCTTTCTTTTCCATTCCTCCCCCTCCCTTTCTCTGTGAACACACACACATACATATCTGTCTGTGTGCCTAAGTCTCTCTCTCATTCACTTTCTCTCTCTCTCTCTCTCTCTTTCTCCCCCTCTCTCTGTATATATATATATACACATGTATATATATATATGTATATATATATATATATATATATGTGTGTGTGTGTGTGTGTGAGTGTGTACATATATATTTATGTGTGTATATGTCTGTGTGTGCATGTGTCTGTGCTCTCTCTCTCTCTATATATATATATATACACACACACACACACACACACACACACACACACACACACACACACACACACATACATGTGACTATATATATGTGTGTATGGTGTATATATGTATATATGACCGCCTGTATGTATAAACAGAATCAGCACCATTCTAGTTCTAATATAAAATTGCCCTTTCAAGGCCAGTAACATTGGCGTTTCAAGAATTCGGTCGATGTTCTATTACTGGCTTTTTATACCTCCCCACCTCCCACCTCACCACCTCACAACCTCCCTTCCTCACCACCTCACCGCCTCCCTTCCTCACCCACCCACCCCTTCCTCCGCACCTCCCCACTTCCCTTCCTCCCCACCTCCCTTCCTCCCCACCACCTTCCTTCCTCCCCACCTCCACACTTCCCTTCCTACCCATCTCCCACCACCCTTCCTCCCCACCTCCCCACTTCCCTTCCTACCCATCTCCCACCGACCTTCCTCCCCACTTCCCTTCTACACATCTCTCTCTCTCTCTCTCTCTCTCTCTCTCTCTCTCTCTCTCTCTCTCTCTCTCTCTCTCTCTCTCTCCTCTCTCTCTCTCTCTCTCACTCTCTCTCTCTCTCTCTCTCTCTCTCTCTCTCTCTTAGTCGCCCATTCTATTATTCCTCAATCCATTGCTTCCAAACCTCTGACGCATTCTATACACCAACACCACCACTACAACACCACCACCACAACAACACTATCACCACCACTACCAACACCACCACCACCACCACCACTACCACCAACACCTCACCACCTCTACACCACCACCACCTCAACAACACTATCACCTCCACAACAACACCATCACCACCACCACCACAACACCACCATCACCACCACCACCACCTCACTAACAACACAACCACCACCATGACCACCATCACTACTACCACCACACGACAATAACACTACCACCATCACCACCACCACTACTACCACCACCACAACAACAACACCACAAACAACACCACCACCTCCACCACCACTACTACCACACCACCACAACAAACCACAACACCACCACCTCACCACCACTACTACCACCACCACCACAACAAATCCACAACACCACCACCTCCACCACCACTACTACTACCACCCACAACAACAACACCACAACAACACCACCACCTCCACCACCACCACCACAACAAATCCACAACAACCACCACCTCCACCACCACTACTACTAACAACACCACAACAACACCACCACCTCCACCACCACCACCACAACAAATCCACACACCACCACCTCCACCACACTACTACTAACGACACCAACAACAACACCACAACAACACCACCACCTCCACCACCACTACTACTAACAACACCACAACAACACCACAACAACACCACCACCTCCACCACCACCACCACAACAAATCCACAACACCACCACCTCCACCACCACTACTACTAACAACACAACAACAACACCACAACACCACCACCTCCACCACCACTACTACTACCACCACAACAACAACACCACAACACCACCACCTCCACCACCACTACTACTACCACCACAACAACAACACCACAACAACACCACCTCCACCACCACTACTACTACCACACCACAACAAATCCACAACACCACCACCTCCACCACCACTACTACTACCACCACAACAACAACACCACAACACCACCACCTCCACCACCACTACCACCACAACAACAACACCACCAACACCACACCTCCACCACCACTACTACTACACCACAACAACAACACCACAACAACACCACCAACACCACCACTACTACTACCACCACAACAACAACACCACAACACCACCACCTCCACCACCACTACTACTACCACCACAACAACAACACCACAACAACACCACCAACACCACCACCACTACTACTACCACCACAACAACACCACCTCCACCACCACTACTACTACCACCACCACAACAAATCCACAACACACCACCTCCACCACCACTACTACTACCCCACAACAACACCACAACACCACCACTCCACCACCACTACTACTACCACCACAACAACAACACCACAACACCACCACCTCCACCACCACTACTACTACCACCACAACAACAACACCACAACAACACCACCAACACCACCACCCACCACAACAACAACACCACAACACCACCACCTCCACCACCACTACTGCTACCACCACAACAACAACACCACAACAACACCACCAAACACCACCACCACCACAACAACAACACCACAACACCACCACCTCCACCACCACTACTACTACCACCACAACACAACACCACAACAACACACCAACACCACCACCACAACAACAACACCACAACACACCACCTCCACCACCACTACTCTACCACCACAACAACAACACCACCAACACCACCACCACCACAACAACAACACCACAACACCACCACCTCCACCACCACTACTACTACCACCACCCAACAACAACACCACAACACCACCACCTCCACCACCACTACTACAACCACAACAACACCACAACACCACCACCTCCACCACCACTACTACTACCACCACAACAACAACACCACAACAACACCACCTCCACCACCACTACTACTACCACCACAACAACAACACCACAACACCACCACCTCCACCACCACTACTACTACCACCACAACAACAACACCACAACACCACCACCTCCACCACCACTACTACTACCACCACAACAACAACACCACAACAACACCACCAACACCACCACCACCACAACAACAACACCACAACACCACCACCTCCACCACCACTACTACTACCACCACAACAACAACACCACAACAACACCCACCAGACACCACCACAACAACAACACCACAACACCACCACCCTCACCACCACTACTACTACCACCACAACAACAACACCACAACAACACCACCAACACCACCACCACCACAACACAACACCACAACACCACCACCTCCACCACCACTACTACTACCACCACAACAACAACACCACAACAACACCACCAACACCACCACCACCACAACAACAACACACAACACCACCACCTCCACCACCACTACTACTACCACCACAACAACAACACCACAACACCACCACCTCCACCACCACTACTACCACCACAACAACAACACCACAACACCACCACCTCCACCACCACTACTACTACCACCACAACAACAACACCACAACACACCACCAACACCACCACCACTACTACCACCACAACAACAACACCACAACAACCACCAACACCACTACTACCACCACAACAACAACACCACAACACCACTACCTCCACCACCACTACTACTACTACCACCACAACAACAACACCACAACACCACCACCTCCACCACCACTACTACCACCACAACAACAACACCACAACACCACCACCTCCACCACCACTACTACTACCACCACAACAACAACACCACAACACCACCACCTCCACCACCACTACTACTACCACCACAACAACAACACCACAACAACACCACCAACACCACCACCACCACAACAACAACACCACAACACCACCACCTCCACCACCACTACTACTACCACCACAACAACAACACCACAACAACACCACCAACACCACCACCACCACAACAACAACACCACAACACCACCACCTCCACCACCACTACTACTACCACCACAACAACAACACCACAACAACACCACCAACACCACCACCACCACAACAACAACACCACAACACCACCACCTCCACCACCACTACTACTACCACCACAACAACACCACCAACACCACCACCACCACAACAACAACACCACAACACCACCACCTCCACCACCACTACTACTACCACCACAACAACAACACCACAACAACACCACCAACACCACCACCACTACTACCACCACAACAACAACACCACAACAACACCACCAACACCACTACTACCACCACAACAACAACACCACAACACCACCACCTCCACCACCACTACTACTACCACCACCACAACAACAACACCACAACACCACCACCTCCACCACCACTACTACTACCACCACAACAACAACACCACAACACCACCACCTCCACCACCACTACTACTACCACCACAACAACAACACCACAACACCACCACCTCCACCACCACTACTACTACCACCACAACAACAACACCACAACACCACCACCTCACCACCACTACTACTACCACCACAACAACAACACCACAACACCACCACCTCCACCACCACTACTACTACCACCACAACAACAACACCACAACACCACCACCTCCACCACCACCACTACTACCACCACAACAACAACACCACAACAACACCACCAACACCACAGCATCCTTTCATCACTCCTTCCTCGTTCACATCTCTCTCTCTCTGACAGTCTCTCTCTCTGTCTCTCTCTCTCTCTCTTCTACTACATCACTCTCAATATCTCTGTCTCTTTCTTACAATCCCTCTTCCCCCCCCCCCCCTCTCTCTCTCTCTCTCTCTCTCTTTTTATCCCTCTATCTCTCCCTCCCCTCTCCCCCTCCTTCTCTAGACCAATTACTGTACTTTCCATATATATATACATAGGTCGGGCGGCCTTGATTCCTGTCACCCTGTATTTCCTTTCTCCCCCTCCCTCTCTGCCGTCTAGTCCCCTCTCCTCCCTCTCTCCCACACAACTTGCAATCATCAATCATTTTACAGCCTTCACTTGTCAATAGGCTGCAGGAATGTCTGACACTGGCTGTTGAATCTCTCCCTCACCCCCTCTATACCCCTCTCTCTCCCTCACACACCCACTCTCTCTCTTTCTCTCTTGATATATATATATATATATATCACTCAATCTCTGTCTCTTATTCTCAGTCTCTCTCTCTACATATATATATATATATGTATGTATATATATGAGTTATATATATATATATACACACACATATATACATATATAAATATATGCATATTTACACACACACACACACACACATATATATATATATGTATATATACACATGCATACACACACATATATATATATACATTACACACAAATATAGCCACACATACAGCGATGTATTTCACGTACAATGCCTGCACTTTATAAGCAGACACACATAAAAGGATTACTTACGCATTGAAGCATGTATATACATGAACATAGTTATTAACATACCACCACTTACATCCGCACACACACACACACACACTGAGAGAGAGGGGGAGAGGGTGAGAGAGACAACACATGCAGTTTCCCATTGGAACCCATCCCCCCAATCTTCTTAATCCACAAAATTTGTCTACTTTCTTACCAGACTCATCCAGTCGCACTCGTATATATATATATATATGTATATATATATATATATATATATATATGTATATATATATATATATATATATATATATATATATATATATATATATATATATATATATATATATATATATATATATATATATATATGCAAAAGTTTTATTTAAATTGTTGGGATACAACAAGCAAATATTTTTATAACTGATATAAAGCACTCAACAAGGATTTGGAGTAAACATACGATATTAACAAATGGAAACTATATTTATAAAACCATATTTATTTTATTATACATATTTCAAGGACACCACGTTAAATTATGGTGTGCTTTCATCAGATAAAATATAATATAGAGCAGTTTTATAAATAAATATTGACATACCCTTAAAAAATGCAACC
>OZ024742.1:19854238-19859238 GCA_964016885.1 Eledone cirrhosa
TGATGGTACTGGTGGTGGTGGTGATGGTGGTGGTGGTGGTGGTGCTAGTGGTGGTGGTGGTGATGGTGGTGGTGGTGATGGTGGTGGTGGTGGTGCTAGTGGTGGTGGTGGTACTGGTGGTGGTGGTGGTGGTGATGGTGGTGGTGGTGGTGGTGGTGGTGGTGGTGATGGTGGTGGTGATGGTGGTGGTGCTAGTGGTGGTGGTGGTGGTGGTGATGGTGGTGATGGTGGTGGTGGTGGTGGTGGTGGTGGTGATGGTGGTGGTGGTGGTGATGGTGGTGGTGCTAGTGGTGGTGTTGGTACTGGTGGTGGTGGTGGTGGTGGTGGTGATGGTGGTGGTGATGGTGGTGGTGGTGCTAGTGGTGGTGGTGGTACTGGTGGTGGTGGAGGTGCTAGTGGTGGTGGTGGTACTGGTGGTGGTGGAGGTGCTAGTGGTGGTGGTGCTAGTGGTGGTGGTGGAGGTGCTAGTGGTGGTGGTGGTACTGGTGGTGGTGGAGGTGCTAGTGGTGGTGGTGGTACTGGTGGTGGTGGAGGTGCTGCTGCTGCTGCAAAAGTTGGTATTGAGAACAAGGTTAGTCGGTTTACACTGGGAAATATTATTGTCTGTCGAACAACAACAACGACAACGATGATGTCTTATTTCACCGGAAGTAAGCATAACACAGTTTCACCATCTCTCTCTCTCTTCCTCTCTCTTTCTCTCTCTCTTCCTCTCTCTTTCTCTCTCTCTTCCTCTCTCTTTCTCTCTCTCTCTCTCTCTTCTTCTCTCTTTCTCT
Source organism: Eledone cirrhosa (assembly GCA_964016885.1). Taxonomy (NCBI): domain Eukaryota; kingdom Metazoa; phylum Mollusca; class Cephalopoda; order Octopoda; family Eledonidae; genus Eledone; species Eledone cirrhosa. The sequence continues at coordinate 19,855,015 of OZ024742.1, forward strand.
CTCTCTTTCTCTTTCTCTCTGTCTCTCCGTCTCTCACTCTCTTCCTCTCACTCTCTTGCTCTCTCTCTTCCCCCCTCTCTCTATCGATCTATCTTTCTATTATCTATCTCAGTCTCCCCTCTCTCTCTTTCACACACACACACACACACATATATATATATATATATAGAGAGAGAGAGAGAGAGATAGAGAGAGAGGATGAAAGAGGTACAGACCTAGAGAGCGAGAGAGGGGGAGAGAGAAAATTGTGAGTGTACTGTGGATGTGCGGCTGTGTGTATATGTGTGTGTATGTGTGTGTGTGTGTGTGTATGTATGTGTGTGTATGTGAATGTATGTGTATGTGTGTGTATCTGTGTGTGCGTGTGTATGTGTATGTGTGTGTATGTGTATATGTGTGTGCGTATGTGCGTGTGTATGTGTGTGTAGGTGTATGTGTGTGTGCGTCTGTATGTGTGTGTGTGTATGTGTATGTGTATGTGTGTGTACGTGTGTATGTGTGTGTACGTGTATGTGTGTGTATGTGTATGTATGTGTGTGTGTGTGTGTGTATGTGTATGTGTGTATGTGTGTGTGCGTATGTGTATGTGTATGTGTGTGTATGTGTATGTGCGTGTGCGTGTGTATGTGCTTGTTTATGTGTGTGTATGTGTATGTGTGTGTATGTGTGTGCGTGTGTATATGTGTGTGTGTATGTGTGTGTGTATGTGTGTGCGTGTGTATATGTGTATGTGTATGTGTGGGTGTATGTGTATGTGTGTGTGTGTGTGTATGTGTATGTGTGAGTGTATGTGTTGTTAGAATGTAGAAGTTAATCAATAGAAAAATGCCGACACGAGTCTTGAGCGTGGAGAATATTTGGTGGTGGTGGGTGGAGGAGTGTAACAGAGAGAGAGGGGCAGACAGAAAGAGCGGGAGAGAAAGGGGTAGAGAGAGAGAGACAGACAGAAAGAGAGAGAGGGGGAGAGAGAAAGAAAAGGTAGAGAGAGAGAGAAAGGCAGACGGAAAGAGGTTTTATATATTTAAAGTAGAATGGGTGTGGTACAGGTGTGAGGGAGAGGTGGTGGTGGTGGTGGTGTGGCTGGTGGTTGTGGTGGTGGTAGTGGTGGTGGTAGCCGTGGTGGTGGTGGTGGTGCTAATAGTGGTGGTAGTGGTGGTGTTGCTGGTGGTTGTGGTGGTGGTAGTGTATATGGTGGAGGTGGTGGAAGTGTTGCCAGTGTTGGTTGAATTGGCGGTGTTGATCTTGTTGTTGGTGTTGTAAGTGTTGGTAAGTGTTGGTGGCAGTGTTTCTTCGTCATCGTCCACTTATTCCTGAGAGGGTCGAGGGAGCAGAATCTTCAAGTACTCCTTCCAGCGAGTCCTGTCAGAAGAAACCGTCAACAAATAGATCTGACCGGATCCTCAAGCGAGACCAGCGGCGCTTATGGATGTTATCCAATCATTTTGCCCGGGTGCCTACCCCCGGGTCTACTGTCGGTTGGTTTTTTCCCATAAAATCCTTGACATAACAAAATATAAGTATTGGCATCACTGCTTCAACCCAATCGCAAAATTACTGGCATTTTAGGGTCGTTACAATAAAGTATTATTAAAGCACTAGGGTGCAGGATCGAATTTAATGGGTGGCAAAGGGGGCAAATGCTTCCGGCCCCCTGCAGTCGAAGGGCCCCACCACCACAGCCGTAGCAATTTATTTGTGCCCTCAGCTTAGAATGGTTAGAATTTTTTAATGTAATACCTGTATGTATAAATTTTCAATTCCAATTACTTGCACCCAGCTAACCTTGATATGTAAAATTAGGGGGTTTGCTGTGTATTATAAGTTTTTGTGTATGAGCCCCCCCCTCCCCTCCTCCATGTAACTCTTCTACTGGGGTGGAGATAATCGACGTGCCCCACCCTACGAATTTGCTGGCTCTGTACCAAAATTAGAAATTATTGATACTTTTATTGTCAAGTTGCTGGATTTGTAGAGACCTGACAGAGTGTGAACAAATACTTACTCTCTGGTCCCAAATAATAGAGTAGGGGGGGGGGGGAATAAGAGGATGGTTGGAAAATCGGTAACTTTTCTAGGTTTTAGTTGTTTAGTTTACATATTGAGACCCCACTCCATCCTATTTATTTTATAACATATGGGATTTATTTTTTAAAAAAGACGGTAGGGTAGGGTTTGCGAGAGATTTGACTGCTCGTTATATAATTGTATAACTGTTTGAAGATACGTTAATTTGTTAACGACAGCAACAGTTGACTGATAAAATGACAAGTCAGTTAATATTATTGGTGGTCTCCCTACAGCCCCGACGGACACAATGGAGAAGTCGTTTCCCCGGAGGACGGCAAGGGAGACGCGCTGGAAAAGCCACTCCAACTCGCGTAGTGCACTTTTTTGCCATGTATAATGCTTTTTAATGTCTAAGGAAAAGTAATTGTCGTAGGAATGCTAACACTTAAAATAAAATATCACCAGAGATAGATTAGCAAAATTTTAATAGCGAGGGTGGGTGTTGGAAAAGGAATGAGGGGGGGGGGGGCATTATTTGAGACCCGAGAATAGTAGTATTTGTTCTGGTTCTTTAAGTTCTGATTTCAAATCTCACCCTGGTAACTTTGGTTTTCATCCTTCCGAAGTCGATAAACTATACTAACAGACAAGTTCTGGTGTCAATATAATCGACTTGCCCTCTCCCCCTTCAATATAATCAACTTGCTCCACTCCCCCTTCAATATAATTACCCCCCCCCCCCAAAAAAAAATAATTGGTCATGTGACTAAATTGAAAGCGATTATTATTATTGTTGGGGTTGACAGAAACGGTTCTTTACGTTCTGGGTTCAAATCCCGCCGAGGTTAACTTTGCCTATCATCCTTACGGGGTCGATAAAATAAAGTACCAGTAATGCACTGGGTAATTGCTGGCCTTGTGCCAAAAGTAGAAACCATTATTAACCTAGTCTTTGGAACATAACTTAAGAAAGGTTCTTATATAAAATTATGATGGAATTTTGTTATATAAAATATAAACCCCTTAACAGTTGCATTGACTTATTTCTGATGAAATATAAACTGACAGGGCCCACTGTGTTTGAGGACGTTGCCCTCGTCCCCACGTCCCCCTCAGAAACACGTGGGGAAAGAAGAAGGAGTAGGAGGAGGAGCGATTTGGTATGTCACTAACTTGCTCAATATCGATTTAGTGTTTGGAACATAACTTAAAGGTTCTTACATAAAATTATGATGGAAGGTTGTTGTTTTTTTTTAGATAAATATAAAAACTTAAAAACAGTTTTGTATCATAAACCAAGGTGTGGTTTCAGGTGGCTTGATATCAAAAGAGTTAATTTTGTCAATGGTAAATTCTCGGTTCAAATCCCTCCAGTTCAATTCTCATTCAGAAACAACTCCAGCATGGCCTTGACCGTCATAGCTAAATGTAGAGGCAGCATGGCCGAATGGCTAAGAACTTTCCTTCGGAATCATTGTCTCGGGTTCGATCCCACTGCGTGACATATTGGTCAAGTGTCATTTACTATAGCAGAGGTTCTCAAAGTGGGCGCTACTGCCCCCGGGGGGATTGAGAAGGTCCAGGAGGCACTGGGGTCTAAGGGGACGGTGGTGGGTAGAGATAATATAATAGTATATTAAATATCAAATGATATATATTATATATAAATATAGTAAAATAAAAAATATATAATATTTATTTATACATAGTATATACTATATTATTATATATAGATTAACGATTTTATTTATTATATATTACTAGCTGAGGTACCCGGTAATACCCGGGAGCGGGGGGTATTCCCAGTTCCCATTAAAATGCCCAATGCCTCTCAGACCAAAATGAAACCAAAATATAGGACAGATAATGAAAAGCGAAGTCAAATTCATTTACGAAACAATAATACAAACAAATATTGTTTGCATTGGTCAGGTGAAAAAATGTTTGTTAGAGAAGTTGAGTGTTGCTATAAGGAAAAAAATAGAACCCTCAATAGGGTTTCTTAATATTATTGAAATTTGCTGAAATTTTGTGAATAGGCATCATATCTTGTCATTTACTTATGGTTTAAATTTCATAAAAATCGAAGGGATAAAAATTTCAGCGAGGGTTTTGTGCCCCCGGGGAACCCTTTGATTAAAATGAAATAAACTTATACAAGTACCCTGGACAATGTAGTTTCAGAATATATATGGTTACGGGGGTCTATCTCCCAAA
>OZ024742.1:19864238-19869238 GCA_964016885.1 Eledone cirrhosa
CCGAACAACAGAGCTGCGATGGAGTTGTTCTGCATGGTTGTTTAATGTGTGTTTTCTAAATTTAAGACAGTAGGGAGGGGTGTGATATGAGGGAGAGTTAGCTGCTGTTTCTAGCAGGTTTAGTGACCTCATAGAGGATGTGTTTTTTAAATTTAAGACAGTAGGGAGTGGTGTGATATGGGGGAGAGTTAGCTGCTGTTTCTATCAGGTTTAGTGACCTCATAGAGGATATGTTTTCTAAATTTAAGACAGTAGGGAGTGGTGTGATAGGGGGGAGAGTTAGCTGCTGTTTCCAGTAGGTTTAGTGACCTCATAGAGGATATGTTTTCTAAATTTAAGACAGTAGGGAGGGGTGTGATATGGGGAAGAGTTAGCTGTTGTTTCTAGCAGCTTTAGTGACCTCATGGAGTATATTATTGTGTATAGTAAATAAACTGATACTTCTTTCTTCCACGTTCGTTGAGAGGTTTTAAAAAAGATTTATCGCTATTTTTCTTGTTGTTGAATAAATTTATCTGTTGCTTTTGAATAATTGTTGTTTCGTATGAAATGTAATAAGTTCTCTTTGTCATTGAAGTAAATAAATGTTTGACCGTTCCACACTCAAAAACAAACGTTCTCTCTCTCTCCCTCTCTCTCTTTCTCTCTCTCTCTCTCTCTCTCTCTCTCTCTCTCTCTCTCTCTCTCTCTCTCTCTCTTCAGCGTTCCTAAAGGAAGTTTGTAAGCATGTATGTAATTTTATCGAATTTTAAGGGGAGTAGTCAGAGGTAATCAGATTCTATTAGAGGGGTAAAGCGTCATGTATTTAGTTTTATCGATTATTTCTATAATTGTGGGTTAGTTTGAATGAAATAAATAGTCGTTGACCTAAGTAAGACCATTTACAACATTCTTACAGACGTTGAGTCGAATCGGTTTGAAATTGTGCTAATGTATAAACATGGAACATGCACAAACACACACACAACAACAACAATCTGCCTTTTATAGATAATTGTTTCTACTTTAGGCACAAGGCCAGCAATTACCCAGTGCATTACTGGCACTTTATTTTATCCACCCCGTATAGATAATGATATATATATATATATATATATATATATATATATATATATATATATATATATATATATATATATATATATATATATATATATAGAGAGAGAGAGAGAGAGAGAGAGAGATAATGATATATATATATATATATATATATATATATATATATATATATATATATATATATATATATATATTATAAAAAAATGAGGAAGTTTGGTTTATATGTATTTTTATTGTAACAGGTATCGACCTGTTACGCGCGTTTCGCAGAGGATTGGCTCAAGGTCGCCCGTCAGACTGGTGATGTGACAAAACAATATAGAGTTTGTTGTGATTTCAGAGAAGATGTATATATAAGCATCGGCCCTATTTTTTGTGTGGCCCTATGTGGGTATTGCAGTGCAATTGATAGGGCAAAGCTGTGAAACCTATCATGCATTAATTTCAACTCTTCTTATTAATAACTCCATTGTTTCTTTCCAGGGATTATGTTGAAAAATGAACTTCATTTGGTCATTCCATGAGAGTATCTTAACTCAGCCTAAACTTTTCAGCCGACTCAAGTATTTTCTATCATTTATTATCCATCAGAGTTACGACTCTTCAAGTTCTGAGTTCAAATCCCGCCGAGGTTAACTTTGCCTTTCATCCTTACGGGGTCGATAAAATAAAGTACCAGTCACACACTAGGGTCAATTTAATCGACTGTCCCCTTTTCCAAAAGTTGCTGGCCTTGTACCTAAATCAGAAACCATTCTTTATCTTTAAAATGTTCTATTATAGATGCAACAGCAGGGCCGGTGGAACTAGCGGAGGGGAGAAGGGGGCCACCCCCTATAATTATATTTTTCTCCCCAAACTACCAAAACACACATCCATTTGTATATCTGCTACAATATATGTACATGTTATGTTTATCGCATATCTTGGTTGATATTTGATAATAACAGCTAAACTAATCACTTCTTCTTCTTCTTCTTCGTCTTCTTCTTCTTCTTCATCTTCTTCTTCTTCTTCTTCTTCTTCTTCTTCTTTTTTCTTCTTCTTCTTCTTCTTCTTCTTCTTCTTCTTCTTCTTCTTCTTCTTCTTCTTCTTCTTCTTCTTCTTCTTCTTCTTCTTCTTCTTCTTCTTCTTCTTCTTCTTCTTCTTCTACAGTACCTTCACCTGATCGTTTTCTATCACCGCCTCTGGCTTATGCTCATACCACTTCTCAGAATGTGGTAAATTGTTTACTTTGCATAGGTGCCAGTGGATCACCCTGCCCATCACATCATGTCTCCAGCCCTTATAGTGAGTCTGGGCTAGGTGTTTACACTCGGATACAATGTGAGCCACAGTCTCCTCTCTCTCTCCACAGATCCTGCACAGTGGGCTAGCCTCCTCCTTGTAAATATGTTGTTTCAAGCACTTCGTTTTGAGGGCCTGCTCTTGCGCAGCCATTAACATTCCTTCTGTAGCCTTTTTAAGGTCTCCTCTTTTCAACCAGTTCCATGTCTGTGGATCTCTGAATTCAGTTTTCTCAAAGAAGGTACTATGAAGGGATTTTTCCTGAAGGCTGCTCTTTCTCCTTGTTGTTATTTCCTCCTTGGACATCCCCTGGTCTATTGTCCTCTCCTTCAGTACAGTTCTGAGCATTGGCTCCTTACTATCAGTCACGTATTTGTGTAGGTTGTTTTTCTCCATCTGAACACAGTCCTCTATGCTGATAAGACCTCTTCCACCTTCAGATCTCCTTAAGTAGATTCTATCAACATCTCTCCTCTTGTGGAACATGTTATAGATAGTCAATAGCTTCCTAGACTTCCTATCCATTTCTTTTTGTTCAGCAACATTCCATCTCAGAATTCCCGCACTGTACCTAATAATAGACACAGCTCGGGAATTTACTGCACTTATGGCATTCCTACTGTTCACATGTGACTTTAATACGCTCCTTACTCTCCGAATGTATTCAGTTCTTATCAATTCCTTCATTTTTTTGTTCTTGATGTCATCAGCCTCCAAAACACCCAAATACTTGTATCCTTCTTCAGTGTCAATTTCCTTTATCATCTCACCTGTTGGTACCTGGATTCCGTTACTTCTGCTCAATTTACCCCTCTTCATCACAAGGACTCCACACTTACTAATACCAAATTACATACATATATCATTGCTGAAAATACGGACAGTGTCAACAAGCACATCCAACTCCTTCTCACTCTTCCCGAAGAGCTTAAGATCGTCCATGAAGAGGAGGTGATTGATGGTAAGCTCTCCCTTTCCCAACTTGTATCCTGCTCTCACTTTTCGCAGTATAATGGTCAGGGGCATCAGGGCAAGGACAAACAACAGAGGGGACAGACTATCTCCCTGGAAGATACCTCTCTTGATCTTCACGCCTCCCAACGATTCTCCAGCTGATGTTAACTCTGTTTCCCAGGACTTCATACTTTTGCCCAACAACTGTCTGATGTTATCTGCCACCTTGAAGATCTCTAGGCTTTTGGTGATCCAAGAATGAGGCACCATGTCAAATGCCTTTCTGTAGTCTATCCATCCCATGGCAAGACCAGTGTGTCTCCTCTTGCAATTCCTCATTACCATCTTATCAATAAGTAACTGGTTCTTTGTACCACGGGACTTCTTTCGGCATCCTTTCTGTTCGTCCGGTAACAAGTTGTTTGTGTGGAGGTGATGGTAGATTTCCTCAGACATAATGCTTGTCAACAGTTTCCACATTACGGACAGATATGTGATAGGTCTATAGTTGGTAACATCATTACCCTTGATTCGGTCTCTCATTACCAGAACTGTGGCACCTTTTGTCAACCACTCTGGTACCTCACCTGACATCAAGCTGACATTATTATTATTATTATTATTATTATTATTATTATTATTATTATTATTATTCTTCTTCTTCTTCTTCTTCTTCTTCTTCTTCTTCTTCTTCTTCTTCTTCTTCTTCTTCTTCTTCTTCTTGTGAGGATCGTGGGGCCAGAGTCCTCAAACACTCCATCCCAGGGGTCCTGTCTGAAGCAACCGTCTCCAAATGATCCAGCTGGATCTCTAAGCGTGACCAGCCGAGCTCATGGATGTTATCCAACCATCTTACTCGGAGTCCACCCCTGGGTCTCCTGTAGGTTGGTTTTGCCCGTAAAATCTGTCCAACGATTCTTTCTTGAGACATTCTAACCAGATGCTCATAGTACCGGAGCTGTGATCTCTAAATTCAGTGTGTCTCTCTAATCTCCAAGTGACACACTTTATCGAGTGATGTTACTCCGAAGACACTTCAGAGGAATCCCTTTCTAACCATTTTCTCGTAGTATCGGAGCTGTGATCTCTCAATCCAGAGATTCTTCCTGAGCCATTCTAACTACATGTCCATAGTATCGGAGCTGTGATCTCTCAATCAAGAGATTCTTCCTGAGCCATTCTAACCACATGTCCATAGTATCGGAGCTGTGATCTCTCAATCCAGAGATTCTTCCTGAGCCATTCTAGCCACATGTCCATAGTATCGGAGCTGTGATCTCTCAATCAAGAGATTCTTTACTGAGCCATTCTAACCATATGTCCATAGTATCGGATCTGTGATCTCTCAATCCAGAGATTCTTTCCTGAGCCATTCTAACCATATGTCCATAGTATCGGATCTGTGATCTCTCAATCAAGAGATTCTTTACTGAGCCATTCTAACCATATGTCCATAGTATCGGAGCTGTGATCTCTCAATCCAGAGATTCTTTCCTGAGCCATTCTAACCATATGTCCATAGTATCGGATCTGTGATCTCTCAATCAAGAGATTCTTTACTGAGCCATTCTAACCATATGTCCATAGTATCGCAGCTGTGATCTCTCAATCCAGAGATTCTTCCTGAGCCATTCTAACCACATGTCCATAGTATCGGAGCTGTGATCTCTCAATCAAGAGATTCTTTACTGAGCCATTCT
>OZ024742.1:19876738-19921738 GCA_964016885.1 Eledone cirrhosa
CCTTGTTAATCCTTCGTCAATGCCATCTCTGCACCAAAATTTACCACTTATAAGCTAAGTCCATCAACGTCAGAGTTTATAGTGATGATGATGATGATGTTACTAATGATGATGATGATGATGATGATGATGATGACTGTTACGTCTTATATACATACACAGTGTTAGCTATATAATAGGATGTTGCATCATCCATAACCTTGATGCAGTAAATTATACGGACTTGCGCCTCGGATAGGAAACTTTCTAGGTGCAAGCGCCTGGGCCCCCCATTTGCTCATAATATTGAGAGCTGGGGAGAGCGAGAGAGACAGTGACTGTGGGAGTTTGGTTCCTTTGTGTTCGGACCTGGTGTATGTTTCACTGACACACTCTCACATAATTTTACATTTTTAATCAATCCCATGGTCATTCGTGACCAAAGATGGTCTTTAGCCCCCTTTCTATATATATATATATATATATATATATATATATATATATATATATATATATATATATATATATATATATATATATATTTAATTGAATATAAAAGAAAGAGATAAAAACAGATATATACATATATGTGTTCAAATCGTAAGGGACCAGATTCGCTAAGGTGAAAAGAATACTAACTATAGATAATAGGGTTCGCTTGTCTCAATTTAAGAAAAAATCAAGAAAATAAATACAAACCGGAATTGTGGTAACTACCAATCACCCAGACAACTTGGTGTTGTTTCGCCAAATTAATTGTGGATAGAATTACCAATTTATGCTCATCAGTGGGTGATAAATTAGTATCCTAGACACTTCTTAGTAAATTAAGAAACTAAACAGTGTGCCATATATAGACAAGCAAACCCAATTGTCTATAGTTAGTATTCTTTTCACCTTAGCGAATCTGGTCCCTTACGATTTGAACACATATATGTATATGTCTGTGTTCGTTTTTCTTTTATATTCAATTATAATATACGGCTCGGAAATATCTCTTTCTTAGAGCTATTCTGTTGTAAGAGACTATTTTGAGTTCCCAACTCAATATATACCTTTGATATATATATATAGGAACAAAGGAGTTTCCATCGTCAGCTGTAAATGTATCCCGAACCGATGTTTCGGCGCTGAATTACAGGACATCGGCGTAGTTCGGGTGCCCCTTGGCCTTTTATTAATCAAAAGGCCAGGTGGATAAGGAGAGAGAAAGAGAGAAAAAAGGGAGAGAGAAAAGGAAAGAGAGGGAAAGGAGGAAGAACAGGGGGGGGGGGGGGGGGCAGGAAGAAGGGGAAAATAGGAAAGCAATAGAAGAAAAAAGTGTGCAGATCCCATCGTGGTAAGACGCAGGTGAAAGAAACATCCAAAAAAGTAACCGTGGAAAAATAGGGAAAGTAAGTTGTGGCCAACCTGGGAGACTTTAGCCTGGTGGTCAGGTACGACTCAGAGCTGGTATGATCGTGCTGCCTCTCGCATAGACAGGAGAAAGTGGGAGAGAGACACGGGCAACCAAAAGTGAGGAGAAGGGAAAGGGAGATAATCCAGAAGGGTTTTTTTTCTTCTATTGCTTTCCTATTTTTCCCCTTCTTCCTCTCTCCTCATCTTTTTCCCTCCTGTTCTTCCTCCTTTCTCTCTCTTTCCTTTTCTCTCTCCCTTTTTTTTCTCTCTTTCTCTCTCCTTTTCCACCTGGCCTTTTGATTAATAAACAGCCTCGGGCGCACCTGAAATACACCGTAATTCAGCGCCGAAACATCGTATAATTTCGGAGCATATTCTCTCACTGAGAGAATATGCTCCGAAATTATACGTGTCCGTCGAACCTGCGGGTCCAGAATCAGACAGATCCACACAAGGATCGCGTCTCGAGCTGTCCGCTAGGGAAACAATTGTAACACAATAAATTGAGTTCAGATGCATCACTGATTTTTCGATTTCTATTCTATCATACTCTGCTCTGCTAGAGCATAGAGTGCTCAACCGGCATACTGCCTATGGAAGCATCTTAGCTACCATCAGACATATATATATATATATATATATATATATGAAATCGTCTTTCTTCTTGATATTATTATAATTGTTTCTACTTTTGACACAAGGCCAGCAATAACTCAGTGCATTACTGGTACTTTATTTTATCGAGCAGGCTGTGCGTATCTCTGTATGTAAATACACATACCATATATATATGTGTATGTGTATTTACATACAGAGATACGCACAGATGTATAGTATATTTACACACACATATAAATATATAGAGATATCTATCTGTGTGTACCTGTTGTATATTTACATACAGAGATACGCACATATGTATAGTATATTTATGCACACACACACAAACAAACGGACGCACACACACACAAACAGACGGACGTACACACACACACAAACAGACAGACGCACACACACAAACAGACGCAGACACACAGACAGAGGGACGTACACACACACACAAACAGACGGACTTACACACACACACAAACAGACGCACACACACACAAACAGACGGACACACACACACAAACAGACGGACACACACGCAAACAGACGCACACACACACAAACAGACGGACACACACACAAACAGACGCACACACACACAAACAGACGGACACACACACAAACAGACGCACACACACAAACAGACGCACACACACACACACAAACAGACGGACACACACAAACAGACGCACACACACACAAACAGACAGACACACACACACAAACAGACGCACACACACACACACAAACAGACGGACACACACACAAACAGACGCACACACACACAAACAGACGCACACACACACAAACAGACGGATACTCACACACAAACAGACGGATACTCACACACTAGTTTTTACTAGAAAGATCATTATTCAAGTTAGTACTATATATTTAACCCTACGATAAAGCTTACCGCTTCGATAGCGATCGAAATGATAAAAGCTTAACCGTAGTGCAGAAAATCCTTATGATATATATATATATACAAAGAGATAGAGAGAGGGGAAGGATGTGTACTTAATGTTATATATAGATATCCCGTTTGTGCTAGCAAACCTATATATACATTAGCTAGCTACACACATCAACACAAATATATACATATATATACACACGAGCTATATACGTCTGGCTATATCCCAGTCAAACAACCCTGGGTTCCCCGTCTCTCAGCTGTCCCTTTCATTCTTACTCCAGTCAATAATCTTATTGTTGTTAAGTCTCCCTCTTTACCCCCTCTCTCCTTCTTTAGCTAAATCTCTCCTCTTACTACACCTTTTCTTATACCTCCCACCACTTATACTCTGTTAACCTTCAATCATTGTGTCTGCTTGCCACACACACACACACACACACATATGTACTCACGTAAACATATATATATATATACATTTACACATTCACACATGTCCAGAATTTCTTTGTCCCCCCCTCTTTCTACCACCCTCCCTCTATCTATTTACGTTCTTCGTCCCTTATTTCTCTTTCTTCTTCTCTATCCCTCTCGTGTCGTCCGCTTTTCCTTAGTCTTTCTCTCTCTATCTATCTAATCTAACTAGTCCTCTCTCTCTCTCTCTCTATATATATATATATATATATATATATATATATATATACACACACACACACATATATATATGTATGTGTGTGTGTGTGTGTCTGTTTATATATTTACTTATGTGTGTGTGTATTATCATTAGTGCGCTGTTCAGTGGTAGAAACGTCACAGACATTATATCTCTCTCGCTCAATCTCTCTGTATGTCTCTATCTATCTGTCTCTCTCTCTCCTCTCTCAATCAGCCACCCACACAGACACACATACACAGATAGCAGGACATAAACACACACACAGTCACACAAGAGTCATTACCGCCACCACCCCCATCTCCACCTCCACCAAACTGAAGGTGAAGTCTGACGTCAGACACAACAACTGTTGGAGAACATCAACTACACACGCGAAATGGGCGGCACGTGATAGACGGTGGTGGTGGTGGGGGAGTACTGGGGAGGTGTGGGACTGGTGGTGGTGGGGAGTGGTGGTGGGAAGACGGTGGCAATATGGTGGTGGTGTGGGAATGGTGGTGGAGGAGTGGGTGGTGTGGGAATGGTGGTGATGGTAGAGGTATAGTGGGGAAGATGGTGGTGTGGTGGTGATGTTGTTGACGGTGGTGGCATAGTGATGATGATGGTGGTGGTGGTAGTTTGGTTGTAATGATGGTGGTGCGGCTTGGGAACGGCTGTGTGTGTGTATGTCTGTGTGTGTAAGACAACTCCTCCCACTATTCCTTTTCATGTTTACTACTACTACTACTACTACTACTACTACTACTACTAGATTCTCTTTGTTATCCATTCTCTCCCTCTCTTTCTGTCTCTTTTAGTTTGTCTGTCTCTTATCCTCCCTCTGTCTGCCGCGGCTATCACCTCCCACCACCACCACCACCGCCGGAATCACCTACACCACAGCCACCATCGCCGATATCGCCGCCACCACCACCACCAACAACAACGTTATCAGCAGTACTTGCCGTTCACAAGTAAACCCCTGTCCAAGAGCCCTTACCCTCACCACTGGTATAACCACCACAACCGCTACCACCACCATTAGCACTATCACCACCCCCGCCGCCACCATCAGCACTAGCATTATCACCATCGCCATCAGCCTTAGCACTATCATCACTACCACCACCATCCCCACCGCCGTCACCACCACAAGCACCAGCAGCACCACCACCACCGTCACTACCACCACCGTCACCAGCAGCACTAACATACTCTCAACGCCGCCGCCACCATCACACCGCCGTCACCACCACCACTGTCACCAGCAGCACTAACACACTCTCAACGCCGCCGTCACCAGCAGCACTAACACACTCTCAACGCCGCCGCCACCATCACCACTGTCACCAGCAGCACTAGCACACTATCACCATTACAACAACTACTCCGTTGATATGTGTATCTGCCACTACTACTCCCAACACCAGTGCTGCTATAGTAAGCAAGCTGGATCTGCTTGATCACCACATTCATACTATAGAAGAGAAACGCGATAGACGTGACGTTTACATGTGTCTGTCTCTTCTTCAGCAGATCGATGGATATAGAGACAACAAACAACACTTTATATACACTCACATTCACAATATATATAACTAACATTTTTATTACTTTGGACTTTATATTCAAACAGTCCGGACTTAAGTTTGATTTATTTTAAAGTGTTTTTCTTAAAAAAAGAAGTATATATATCTATATATAATTAACTTTCTTTTTTAAACTGAAACCGAAGTCGGTTGTCTTGGAACAAACAATTGAAAATTATATTACCAAATTTACCAATAATTTATTTGGAAAGTTTAAAAACGAAACCCTCCAAAAGAATTTCATTGTTAATTATAAAATTAATTTAATTGATTGGAAAACCCAACAACAAACTTTTCTCGTTTCTCCTTTGTTAGGAAACTTGTGTAAGCTGTTTTAATAAACACTAACACAGCAACAACAACCTTCACTTCTTTTATAGATTGGTATTAATATATCGATGTATCTGGGTGAAAGGTAATCGATCCGTGTTTATTTAAGAAAAAAAATCAACACAAAAATAACAAAACAAGGGGCTCGAACAACCAACAGATAAAAGTCGCCAATGTACCGGCAAGTAAGGTCTCGATTTCTAGCTTCGATTATTACTCTGAGTCATTTATCGGTTGGAGATCTCACTTAATCAGTCTACCAACAGGAGAAACAACAAAGAGAGAGAGAGAGAAAATATTATTAAAACAACACCTTAAGAAGGAAACAGAACAGAAAGAAGAATATAAGGTAGTTATTGTTGCTATTGTTTTCTTATTGACTATATATATATATATATATATATATATATATATTTCCTTTATATTAAGGCTAAAAAGTAGGTCTTGTTACTCTGGAGTTTCGCTTGTTTATCACGTTTTAGCCTGAATATGAATGAATATTAAAACTCTACGTCAGTATTGAGTACCCCCTTTCAGCCGTCAACAACATACGGATATATATATATATATATATATATATATTTATAGCGTGGATTCCCTGTGTTTATCGACAGGTGACCACAGTTTTAAAAAAAGGTACTCAATACGTTAGTAGATGAGTATAGGCATATTTATTTTATTGTAGAAATGATCAGGAAAGTCTGATGATTCCATGCGAATGAAACAGTTCTAGTCCTGTAGAAGGCATTTCTATAATGATATATATATCTATGAGAGAGAGATCCCCCTCTTTCTTTCTCTCTGCCTTCGTCCTTAACTGATAATGTCTTTGTTACTGTTTGTATTTTTCTGTATGTTTGTTTGTAATAATCAATGGTTTTGTTAGGAACACCCATTCATCAGCTGCACTCACGCACTCTTAAATTGTTATTAATACATATTTCTTTCTACCCTGGGTATATTTCTACTTTCACCCCGACCTACAATGAAACTTGTACAGTATATGTGTACCCTGATTTGTGTTTCTGTAGAAACGGCAGGGCGCCTTAACGACATTTCCTTTTGTTCCCTACCAAGGTGGGACTCTTATCTTTCACACTACCACCCTACCTCACGGTAACCAGGTACCAGACTTAAATTAACTATAACTATATTTATCCTGTTCTAAGACAATGCAAGTATTTTCTATTTTTGAAAAATTATAATTATCGCCGAGGTTAGCTTTCTTTGCCTTTCATCCTTACGTGGTCGATAAAATAAAACACCAGTAATGCACTGGGTCGATGTAATCGACTTTCTCTTTCCCCAAAAATTGTTGGCTTTGTGCCAAAAGTAGAAACCATTACATGTAATCTACCATGAAAAATTTAGTCAACTTTATTATTATCTTCTGTAAAGAATTCTTTCTTGTCTAATGTTAATATTAGAATTCAATATCGTTTTATTTTTGGTTCATTTCACGAAGATATGTATTTAGTGTTTCTTCGTTCGGGTTCAACTGAGGTCGTTTCAAATTTTTTCCTGTAATACGAAGAGTTTTGTGAGAATTTCATCAGAAGGAAATGCCTTCCTGCACCCAATTTTTGGTGTTTTATTTAGTGTCAATGTCCTACCATCACTTAGAGCAGGAGTCAATGATAAAGTCCCAATAAATATATTGCTTTGGGTTTGAATACTCTATCATTTTTCTATATATATATATATATATATATATATATATATATTGATTTAGTGGTTCTCGATTTTGATTGATCTGTAAATTTATTTTTATAGAATAGTCACGGAACGGATAGCTTTATGAATGTCAATCTTAGTCATTTCTCAGTTCCAATATCATCATAGTTCCTTAGTGATGTTAGTTGCAATAATCTAGTCCTTTCGTCTGGGACGACCTATAAAGATTATGCGAGGCAGTAAACATCATTTTAGAACCAATTATTAAAAAATAATGATAATAAAGATATTAGAAATGCCCATCTCACACAGGATTATAGTAATCCCGTGTCAGTCTTGATTGCTTTAGTTAGTTTAGAGTTAATTCCCTCATTAAGGGTCCATCTATAATTAGTATTTACTAGCGAAATGACGCCTACACCTTGTCACAGAGGACACCCAGGTGTCTGCTCAGTGCGTGCTCCCTCTCTCACAGACTCCCTGAACAATGGAAACAATAAGATCGAGGGTTTTTTTTCTGTTAAGCCCTCGTTTATGTCTAGCTTCCTTGTTCCACCAGCCAGCTATTCAATGTTACTTGCCCTTTAAGAAGCTTCACGTTTTCAGAAATTATAAAGGATCTCTTTTTTATTTTCTTGCATTGATTTGGATAAATTTCGTAGCCTTTTGCCAATGTAACAGATCAATACTATAGAAATAAGCTGCTGGTAAATCAGTGACTCGGGTTCGGTTCCTGATGCTTCCTCTAGTTTATTTATTTTTATTCTTATAAGCATCGTTAAGAAAATAATTGTTTCTACTATTGGCACAAGGCCAGCAAATTACCCAGTACATTACTGGTACTTTATTTTATCGACCCCGTAAGGATGAAATACAAAGAGCATCAGACAATCACGATATTGCATACTTTATAAATAAAAGTGGCATTTTGGGTCACGTATTGGGTACATCTTCGATGTTGGATCCAAACAATGAAACCACAAATGAGTAGGAGAGAGAGGGGGGGGGGTAGACGTTGGGTTACAAAAAAACACAGTTGGTCCCTAGAAGGCGAATAAGACAGAATCTATCTGTTGGTATTAGATCTCTTGCACTCTCTATACTGTCGTTGCTCTGTGTTAGCTAATATATTCAGCCGACACAGTCTAGCGTTAGAAATCAATATTGATAGAGGAGGACTTATTCAACCGTATGGTGTGTTTGTGTGCGCGTGCACAGCTACATAACATTGAACCGGCGTGCCAGAGTTCAAACCGCCCCACCACCACCACCACCTTGTAACGGTTTTATTTCAGATACGCAGTTTAATATGACCAGGAAGAGCAATGAACATCACATTTACCAAATATGTTTTAACTTCGTAATAATAATAACGGTTTCTAAATTTAGCAGAATTGGGAGAGTCGGATAAAATTCCATTGCGGTATTTGTTCTGAGTTCGAATTGCGAGGTTGGCTTTGCAATTCTTCCGGGGTCGTTAAAATAAAGTACCAGTTATGTACAAGGGTTGATTTAATCAACTTTGCTCTTCCCTCCAAAATTTGTTGGCTTTGTGCCCAAATTAGAAACCACTGTTGGCACAAGCCCAGTAGTTTTGGAGGGAAGAGCAAAGTCGATTAAATCGACTCCAGTACTTTTGCTATATTATTTTATTGACTTTGGAAGGTTGAATAACAAAGTTGACCTCGACGGGATTTGAACTCAGAATGTTAAGAGCCAGACTAAATATTGATATGCAATTTAATGGATTTTAAACTTGGTGGGGTGAGATTAATCGATTAAATTTATTTGACTGTTAGTTTATTTTATCGACCCCGATCTCAGATTGATGAAAGGCAAAGTTGACTTCGGCAGGAAAAGTCAGAACGCAAAGGAAGAGTTTGAAAGAATTCGATTATCTAAAATTACTCGAATTTTTCTTATCTTCTGCTGTTAACATAAATATGTCGGATTAAACATGACTTGAGTAGTTATTTCGATTTACTCTGCTCTGAGCTCAAATCTCGCTGACTGTGAACTTTTTGCCTTTCATCCTTTCGAGGCCAATATATAGAGAACTAATTCAGTATTGGGATCGATTTTTTTTTTTTCTTCAATCTGTCTTTTTCTGGAAGAACTCGACTGAGATCAGATCTGGAGATGGTTAGGCTCCGCCAGATGTATGTAAAATGATCAACATACGACGTGTCTCGTGATGGCGCCCTTTAAGACTCTGCCAGGTGTTAAAAAAGGCTTCACCTTTACCTAACCCTAACCTTCACCCTAACCTTAAATGATAGACAATGCGAGATATGTTTAACATCTCACCCAACGGCTTGAATGTCTAACAAAGATGTTAATTCATAACTTGTGCACAATAGTAACATTTTTTAAATTATTTTTTTTTTCCATTTGTCATTTCTCGGTCACTAATCGTTTCTCTGTCGTATTTATTCATCAATGCGTTGGCCGTTGGTATTGGCATCGAGTGAAAATCCAAAGACCCAGTCTTCGAAGACGTGACAGTTGCTAAAATTAGTTTGCCACCAACAAAAGTTGGCCAAACTCGTGTCTCTAGAAGTTGTCACTTTACACCTCCTCTCCCTCAACCCCCCCCCCCCCCCACCACACGCCACTGTCTGTTGGTCATACCATCACCTCCCTAGCTACCTCTATCGTCCTTTTCATATTACACAAAACACAAGCAGAAGAAACAAAACTCAATACCAAAAGTAGTGCTGGTTACATCGGTGACTCGAAGGCCCGAGGTTTTGTGTCTAAGGGTACTTCTTCAAAGTTTGGGTGTGTATGTATATAAGTATGTATATATGATTGTGTATGTAAGTATGTTGTGTGTGTATGTATATGATGGTTGGAAGATCACTGATGAAGGACTAACTTTATTCACACACACACACACACACACACACACACACACACACACACACACACACACACACACACACACACACACACACACACACACACACACACACACACACACACACACGTTCATATATATCTGTGTACATATATATATATATATATATGTGTGTGTATGTATATATATATATGGTATGACGGCGTTGATAGATATATAATGTATGTGCGTAAATATGTATATATATATTGTGTGTGTATATAAAGTTCTGTGAATAAATTAACTCATTTAACACCATTGTTATAGAGACTGTAACTTTATAAGTACAAGCTGTTACCGTTTGGACTCCCCCACCCTCGCTTATTTCTGTGTGTATGGGTGTTTGTAAGTGTGTGTGTGTAAGTGTGCATTCAATAGATGCTTGTGTAATGTATATGTGTGTGTGTGTGTGCTGTAATTCCTATGTGTATATATATATGCAATAGGTTGTATGTGTGGGCACTACTCCCTCACCTCATCACAATTCCAAATTCCTTCAATACTATTTATATTTAAATCTTATCAATTACCGTCTGTGTGTATATGTATAAATGCGTGTGTGTGACTGCGTGTGTGGTCTATTTGCACAAGTATGTATTTCTGTTTGTGTGTGTCTGTCCGACTGTTTGCGCGTGCGGTTGTTTATGCGTGTGTGTGTGTGTGTGTGTGAGACTGTTTGTGTATTTATACCTCCTCCCCTCCCTTCTAACTGATTATCGTTTCACCGTCAACAGATTGATCAATGAATTGTTTACAGTTTGTCCGAGTTATCAGTGGTGGTGGTGGTGATACAGAGGAATGTAGTGGTGGTAGTGTTGTTGATGTGGTGGTGGTGGTGGTGGTGGTGATGATGATGCCTAGGCTATTCCCTTTAGTTTCTCTGAGTGTCAGCTTGTTCCATATTTATATATGTTTAACACCAGATCTAGGTTAGTCTATATATGTAGTCATCATAGCCAGAATATATATATTATTATGAAATACTGTTAGCTTCTTGCTCACATTAACTTGTCTATTTCATTTATATATATATATATATATATATATATATATAGGAAAATGTTTGACCCCGACGGCAGAGCTCAAGCCGTTTCGCGGCTATTTCTGGACGTTATGGTCCCCTTGGTTCCTTACCACACTTCCTTCGTTATATATATATGTACTCTGGTGAAATCATACTTAACTATTACTGCCAGCACTAACTACAAACTACATCACATGCACTACATATTACATCACATGACACTATTCTATACTATACTATATACATAGATGTAGTGAGGAAGTCAAACAACGAACAGAAAACATCACATACTACACTACGTCACATCCTATACTATCACACTGTGCCACACGACAACACCAACACTACACTACACTACACTTGTAAATATCTTATTTTGACTTTAAAATGTTTTATAGCCCATGACCCCTCTTCTTAATTTTTATTCCTTGTCCTCACGATGGGGTCAGACCTAAAGTCAGAACTTGTTAAATGTGAGTCCTTAAAAAATACACCAAGAAACCGTGTGTGACATAAGGAGTTACAGGTCCATACATACATCTGTGTCTAGTCCTTAGAAGGGAACTCACAGCTATATCTTTCATCCCAAATGTCCTATTTATTTGTAAAGCTGTTATTTCTATATCTGGGTCTGTTTTCCTTAGAGTTGTACCCGGAGCTATGTATTTGGACCCTAACTAATGCTATAGTGTAAAAGTGTTATTGTATATCTGTTTTGTTTTTCTAATTATTTAAAAAATCTAAAATAAACTCTTCTCCAATATCTCAATTATTTTTCTTTTTTTTTCTTTTCACAGATTCTACATTAAGAATGGGGGAAATGCAATTTTCTGTTTCCAATATTCATTATGAACCTTTGAAGTGGACAGGTCCAAACCATAACTCCCATCATCTAACAATGCATCCCTCTTATCTGAACTGGGAGTCTTACCCAGCAGCAACGCAGGAAAGGGCCACTTCTTACGAGAAACGTTACAACACATTGGAGAGTGTGCTCCTAGGTCAAGTTCCTGCCAGTTATTCCCATTTAACTACCTCACCTCAACTATCATCATCACCATCAAATTCTTCATCATGTTCAACGTCACCCTCCCCCACAGCCTTTTCTGATCGCTCTTTCTCCGCCAGTCCTTGTTACACAACTGGTCAATCATTTTATCACAAATCCGATGTCTCTCGCTCTTCGGCATCAAGTCCATCAGGATCAGGATATCAATCGGAACCAATGGATTTATCTTGTAAAGGTTTTTCTTCATCAGCATCTTCGATATGCTCAACAGGAAGTAGGAAGTCTATCTGTAGCGACAGTTCTGGCTATGGAGATGACCATCAAATGGAAGATGTCTCGTTTCCATTAACATATCAATATACCACACATGAGGATGTTAGAACAACTGAGCCTTCACTTCTTTCCTCTGGCGGAACAACGTATATGTCAGTAGATCAGAAGGCCATACATCTGACTAATTCTTCATTAAGCCAGGCACTTAGAAGCAGACATTCTCCTATCCAATTTCTCAATGAGACTTCAACTCAACAGCGACAATCTCCCATTGAAAACCATTTATCAGTGCAAGCATTACATCAACATAAACTGTTAGATATACCACAGCATAGTTCACAACAACAACATCAACAACAGTCTTCAAATCACCAAAGCAGCCATGAAATGTCACTGGATATTCAACAGCATGACCTTAACATGCAAGGTCAGTGTTCTTCACATGAGAAAGAGTCATGCGATAACTCTCCCACCAGACATTCTGTCTCTCCATCATTAATTCTACACCATCGCAACATGTCATTGTCTGCCCACCACCATGAGGAGCGTCAGTCTCCATGGCAACAACACACTTCACAACCTCACCTCCCCCAGCAGTCTTTACAAAACAGTGATTCTTATCAATGTAACATTGATAACCGTCCATCTCCTCCACTTCAGAACCAATCTTCAGGACAATCTAAAAATGGACATTCACTCTTGCGAGATCTTCTCAGTTGTGGTCGAAACGATTCCAAAAAAACCAAAATGTCATTATCGTCTGCATCAGACTTTTCTTCCATTTCTTCATCTAATTCCTCTTTCTCCTCTTCCTCTAACGATGATGACTCTTTATTACAAGAAAAAGAAACTAAAATAGAATATGATGGTTCAAAAGACTATTCTTTGTCCAGCACTGCTCGTGTGACCCTTGCCAAAAAAAACCTTCTGCCAATCAGTGCACGGGTCACTGAATGGCTATACAAGATGGTCAAGTTTGCTAAAGAAATTCCTCAGTTTATGAAACTTCCCAACAACGACCGTCTCACACTTATTCTCAACTCATGGACACGCATGCTTCTTATGCACATGGCCGAGAATAACTTCCAGTTTGCCGTAACTCCCCTTCCATCATCTCCAGCACGTGACCATGAGGTACCAGCTTCAGATGAACCAACTATGAAATCTGTTGAAAGTATACAAAGCATTATACGAAAATGTCAAAGTATGAACTTGGATAGTTCTGAATACAAGTACTTAAGAATGTTGGTGCTTTTCAATGCTGGTTAGTATTGCTTCTGTACTTTTAAATTTAAATATATGCATGATACTTACTGATGCATCTCTCTCTGTTCTGTACAAAAGAAATATCACTATATATATATATATATATATATATATATATGTGTGTATGTGTGTATATATATATATATACACACACGTGTGTGTGTGTATATATATATACACGTGTGTGTGTGTATATATATATACACGTGTGTGTGTGTATATATATATATATACACAAGTGTGTGTGTGTATATATATATATATATACACAAGTGTGTGTGTATATATATATATATATATATACACACAAGTGTGTGTGTGTATATATATATACACAAGTGTGTGTGTGTGTATATATGTGTGATTTTGGACAGCAATTATAAATATCTTGAATATCTGTCGTCGATTGTAAATATTTTATAAGAATGCCAACTCTAGTATATTTAACACTGCTACACAGTCCCACACACACACATATACACACTCCCACACACACATACACACTCCCACACACATTGGTCTGATGCTCTAACAGTAATATAGCATTATATAGACATAATTTGAGTTTAAATCCCACCAAGGTTACCATTGCCTTTCATCCTTACGGGGTAGATAAAATAAAGTACCAGTAATACATTGGGATAATTGCTGGCCTTGTGCCAAAAGTAGAAACAATTATATATACATAATACCTTCATCTGAATATATATTTATTCCACATGAAAGATTACATGTGTGTTGGTTCTAGGGCTTTAAATTCCTATAAAGGATATTGGTCACCCTAGTGAACATCTATATACTAGTAGTGTTAGTATACTAGCGAACATAGATAAAATGTTCTTAATGATATATGACACTAGTAAGAATAGTAACACCTTAGTAGAGACCAAGGTCAGCAATGCCGTTATCATTCTGGAGTCAATAAAATGCTTTTTAGTTATCATGTATTGGGATTGATACTATCAGCTCTCTAATGAGGAAATTTATGGTTGGTGCCCCAGCATGGCCTCAGCCTCTTGGCTGGAACGCATTAAAGAGAGTAATAGTTATTAATATTATTATTATTCTAAAGATGTTGAGCATCGGACAACATACTTCATGGCATATAGTTACGGCTCTTTATATTCTGAGTTCAAATCCCGCAGAAGTCAACTTTCGTCCTTACAGAATCAATAAAATAAAGTACCAGTAATGCACTGGGGTTGATTTAATTGACTTTCCCTTCCTCTAAATTATTGGCCTGGTGCCTCAATCAGAAACCATTATTTAAGGTGTTTGAGTGTAGGACAACATGCTTTGAAATATTTAGTTATGGTTCTACACGTTCTCAGTTTGAACCCCCCTGCTGGGGTAGATAAAATGAAGTACCAGTCAAATACTGAGGTCAATATAATTGACTTCCTCTTTCCTCTAAGTTTCTGTCCTTTTAACAATATTAGAAAGATTATTATTATTGTGGATTGGCAATCGGACAACTTGCTTTGCAGTATATATTAGTATATCCCTTTATGTTTTGAGTTCAAATCCTGCCGAGGTTAGCTTTGTCTTTGTCCTTATGTGGTCAATAAGTTGAAGTAGCAGTAATATACTTGGGTCGATTTAATTGACTTTTCCCCTCCCCTCAAAATTGTTGGCCTTGTACATAAATCAGAAACTATTAATATTATTATTATTAATACTGATGATGATTCTATTTATTTTATTTCCTGTCTTCTAGGTTATGTTGGCTTAGAGATGGCTTCCATTGTCGACAGCATGAACAGTTTTATTCAACAGAGGCTGCAACAACACATAAACAGCAAACACCCACTGGACCACATCAGATTTTCTCGGGTACTCATGAGTCTCCCTTCTTTATATGGAATCAACTGCAAAATGGTAGACAACTTGTTCTGCCGTTATATTCATGGCAAAACAGATGTGGAAGTTTTACTGAAGGATCTTCTGCAAGATTTGTGAATGAACTAAAGCATGTCCACATGCTGCCTCCAAGTGGGATTGAACTCATTAACAACCATGCAAATAAGTAAAGAAGCCAACACAACTGAAACTGACTCTCTTAAAACAAAAGACATTATGAATGCTATTGGAAGTATACTGCTGATATTTTATTTCTGTCAGTGCCATTTATCTGGGCTGATTGTTGGCAAAGAAAACAGAGAAGTGCTGGAAGAAACCAAAATGCATTCACATTTGTTGAGAAAGCAAAAATTCCAATTGATGTATTTGCTGATACTAAAAACTTAACATTGCTTTTGGTTAAAATTGGCAGGAAAATTAAATTCCCTCTGTTACTGCAATGGTTGACATTCGGAGAAATATGTGCAGAGCAAGTTGGTGCAATGTTAGGGGAGAGATGAGGTATGAAAGCACCAACATGCATGCAAAGTATCCCGAGTGTGTGCATGTGAGCTGGTAGAGCGCCGAGATACAGATTGTGCAGGTATTAGACAGTAAAATGTCTACATAGGAACTAATTTATAAAAAATTAAAGACTGTGGTAAAAATAAAAGACGTGTAAAGTGTATGTAATGAAGTGAGTTTTTCAGTGAAATGGCATTGGCAAATAGAACCAACTGTGGTAACAGACGGGCTGGAAGCAAATCATTGCAATTTAAGAATTACAGACTATAAAGAGTTCTTTGTTAATGTATTTCAATGTGTTGCCATACGTGTACTATAAACGGCAATTGGTATGTGTGTCTGTTTCCATACATATATATAAGTATATACATGCATACATATTTAAATGTATGTGTGACTGTTTATATACATATATATATATATATATATATATATATGTATACACACACATACATATTTAAATGTATGTGTGACTGTTTATATATATATATATGTATACACACACATACATATTTAAATGTATGTATGTATGTATGTATATATACATGTATTTGTATATGTGTGTATATGAATGTGTATGGGTAATTATGAATGACCAACAGAAACCAAAAGTTGAAATGGAACAATAAAACCAGAATGAATGTTAAAGTGCTTAAAAGGCCTGATTTTTATTTTGGAAGGGTCCAACAAACAATAACACACACACTGTATATATGCATGTGTCACACACAAACACACAGTGTAATTATGCTGTTGAAGGGAAACATTTGGGGAATGGTTAACATAACTTTTAATAATGCTATTTATTTTTTTTTCTATTTATAGTGGCACACACACACACACACACACACACACACACACACACAAATATTAATATAAAATATGCAAAAATGTTAGTTATAAATATTTTTATTTTTTTTTATTTTTTTATTTTTTATTTTTATTTTTTTTTAAATTTTTTTTTAAAATTAAATATATTGTCAAACTGTATATGTTTCTTTATAAGTCGCATATACAAGTGACAACCCCTCCCCAGGATTTTCCATATCTTAACATCTAAGAAACCAGTCCTACCTTTTGATGTGGGTGCAACAATATCCTCTATTTTGGAGTTGTGACCCCATCCTCATCTTCTCCTAACCCATATAATAAGGAAACCCACACAAACAAGTCTCATACACATTACATGGTATATACATACATACATACATATATGTAGTGAAATGTCCATGGGAAGGAAAAAGGTAAAACAAGCACTCTATTTAGTGCAAGATATCTTATGATTCCTAGTTTGCAGTTGCTGCCTTGAAACCTAAGGTAGCAAGCTACATGTTATGTGTATGAATCATAATAATATGTATACATGGTATACACACATACATACATGGTATACACACATACATACATACACTTGATACTTTGTAAAGAAGTTCTAAGAAATTGAAATTTACTGACCAGAAACCAGAATGCCTTACCATATTTGGTTTTCAGGGATCTAAAAATGTCTTTCTTGTTTTTTAAGAAAGCAGATTCTCCAGTCTTGTTGGTGGCTGGGTTGCTACCAACAGCTGGTTGTATGTTTGTACAAACTATTTGCCTGTGTGGACAGGGCATATTGTGATAAAACTGTAGTGGCTCTTAGAGTGGACCAGCTGCTGACCAAGGGTGGCAAAACTACTAAGATGACCATATTATATTCAACAAAGGGCAGGAAGATATGTTGAACTCTTAACATGAATGTCTTAATTATTAATTAACTATTTCCTTCATTAGGGTTATTTATCAACCGTATTTTGTCTTATAATAAAGATACAAAACATTTCACTTAAGTCACACACTATTGCCCCCTTAGAAAGGGCATCATTGTCATAAACTCCTGTATCCCTCCCCTTATAAGTTTGAGGCACCATGCCCTATATAAGAAATTATTTTATAATTATCCAGGAAGGGACCTAAGTTGTACATGTTTTGTTTGAATTATTTAAGTGAAATGTTTCAAGGGTGAAACATTTAAGTGGGCCACTTATTAAACATCTCATAGTTTTGTGGGATGTGAAGACAGATCTATTTACATAGGTTGGATACCTGCATGACTACATAGAGCAATACATGGTGCCACATGTGTAGGGAACATGTATCCCAGTTTAGCCACCTCAATTCATGGCTCTTGAAAGAACCAAACATTTTCCAGACTGTAAATGGAACTACTGTATTCTTATGAATGCTCATAAGTTTGATATATATATATATATAATATAATATAATATAATATAATATAATATAATATAATATAATATATATATATATGATGAAATAAATATTTAAAAATTTTAATTGTAATTTGTGCTTTTGTCTTATCTTTTCCTTTACTGTATATACTCAAATATAAGCCAATCCGAATATAACCTCCTCAAATATTTCATGTCTGAGAAATAGACGAAAATCCAAACCCTGTCTATAAACCAAGGCAATTAATCAACATATTGTTTAGATGGCGTATATAAGCCAATCTTCGACTTTACCATTGATTTATTATATATATATATATATATATAATTTTTTTTTTTTTTTTTTTTTTTTTTTTTTTTTGTCACATATTCCCCGGTTTATATTTGAATATATACGGTATGTCCAGAATTTTTTCATATGCT
Organism: Eledone cirrhosa; assembly: GCA_964016885.1. Taxonomy (NCBI): domain Eukaryota; kingdom Metazoa; phylum Mollusca; class Cephalopoda; order Octopoda; family Eledonidae; genus Eledone; species Eledone cirrhosa. The sequence goes on from OZ024742.1 coordinate 19,895,375, forward strand.
TTGATTTAAAATTTTGTTTTTGATGATGTGGAAAATATAATCTGTTGGATTAGTGATGTTTAATTTAAATGAATGACAAGATATCCGCAAATGTGAGACCCGCAAGGTAGAGTGGTTGTTCCTGTGCTTCTTCCTCACCATTCTCTGGGACAATGTATTCTCCATCCTGTCTGCCAAGACCATGAGGCAGACTGACCCTTAAATTTCATTTATGATGGTGGCATGTAGATTAAATTCACCAAAGCTTCAGCAACACAATTTCACCTTGACAAGTATAGTTATTAATTCTAATGATATTATCTTGTACTTGGACAAAAATTAGAAACATTTGGTCATAGCAAATAATCTCCTCGCCCATCAAACTGCAGCTCTTCAACAGCATTATAATCACAATTATCATATATGCTAGTAAAACCTGGAAAATGACTGCCAACATTCTGAAGAAGCTCAACGTTTTCCAACAAAGATACCTAAGAAAAATCCTGAAAATCACTTATTGAGACTGGATTACTAATGTAAAGGTGTTGAAGAGAAGTAAACAGAGGCTACTGACTGCCCACATTCTGTGCATGTCTGAATACCAAAACTCCTCTGTGGAAATGAGATGGATTCCGGTCAGTGGTAAGTGGAAAAAAAGGGAGACTCAAGAAAACCTGGTACTCAATTTTCAACGAAGATCTCCAGAGGACTGGACTGGGGGAAACTACGCAAGATACTGCAACTGATCCTGTAAATTGGAGAAGATTCATTGCCAAAAATTCCCCAGGGCAAAGGAGGACCTGAAAATATTGTAGGGGGAGATATGTATTTGAGATGATAGGGATACAGTTGGTGTTACTGACGTCTTTATTGGGGAAATATTTGGTATGGTTGGGGCACAATTTCTGTGACTGATGCTGAAAGAAGCAAGTATTATGAGGAGAGAGAAGTTTGAAAGAGGAGAATGCTTTGGAGAAGAAAAAAAGACCCCACCTCAAGTAGAACCAACAGAGGGACTAGCCATCTAGGGAAGACAGCTGGAGTAAGTTGCTGTTAATAACATTCATCAATTTGGAGAAAGCCTTTAACCGGTTTCTCCATACTGTGATCTAGTGGTGGTAGATGAGTGGCTGTAAGTCATTGAGAGAAAAGTAGTGAACAAGGTGAGAGTACAGCGATGTAGGAGGCTACTATATCTCAGTTTTCAGTCCTCTTCTATGTTCATTATATCCTCCAGAAGGCAGTGGGTGGTAGGCGTTAGTGTTGGACAAATGCTTAACAGTATTTGTTCCAGTTCTTTATGTTCTGAGTTCAAATTCCGCCTTGGTTATCTTTGCCTTTTCTCTTTCCGTGGTCTATAAAATAAAGTACCCGTCAAATATTAGTCGACTTTCCCTTTCTCTCAAATCACTGACCTTGTGCCAAAATTAAAGACGATTGTAATCTATCGTAGATGAGTTCAAGACCGTCTATTCGTGAGAACTCCTATATGATGATGTCTTAGTTGTCGAAGCTGTTTCTGTGGTAGATTTAAAGAATAAATTCCAGACAAGGAAATAAAACTTAGAATCGCAAAGACATATCAACGGCTAAAGTTTTAGTAAGAAGAGTAACGTTACTCGATAGATTGCGTAGCTCGAAGATCAGTGAATCATTTCAGGTAGAGCCGCTACTTCTCCGAATTGAGAGATCACAGCTCTGATACTACGAACGGAAAGAGTCACTGGACAGATTTTAGGAGCAAAATCAACCAGCAGGAGATCCTGAGAAAGATGGTTGGATAACATCCATTAGCTTGGTTGGTCTCGCTTTAGGATCGAGTCGGATCAGTTGGCGAGAGTTACTGACAGGACACGCTGAAATGAGTGCTTGAGTATTCTTCCCCCATGACCTCAGGAATATGTGGGAAAAGAAGACACAATTCTACTAACATAAAGGATATGACCGTGCTCAATATGGAGAAAGAGAACGTGGGAATTCCATATGGAGACAAATTGTGTAGTGAGATCCCAGACAGGCTAATGGAGGAGATGAATAGCAGTAGAAATTATCAAGAGTACAGATTAAATAGATTCTTTCAATGCCTACTAGAAGTAGTTGATAGCTTCTGTTATATATGTGGCCTAGTTGGCAGTGAAAGTGTTCCGCAAGCATAGTAACCAGAGTGAGAACAGAATGGAAAAATTCAGAGAGCTATTACCTCTGATAACAACAAAGTGTTTCTCTTTCAGAGAGAAGAGCAGATTGAATTAAGCATGTGTACGGACTGCAATGCTGCATAGGCCTTGAATGCAGAGGACTGGCAAAAACTAGACAGAAATGAGACATGCTTTGCTGGGTGTGTAACGTTAGTATACATACATGGACGATGGAGCAAAATTGAGCAGAGAGAAAAACTGGATATAATAGAAGTGAGATCTAGTGTGTAAGAGAGAAGACTATGTGGACCCAGGCTTATGATGGAAAATGTGAGTTGTATAAAGAAGTGAAGAACACTCATAATAGATGGAAGGGTATGACAAAGGACCGTAGTGATTAACGGTACGAGATGCTGGAACCCAGATCCACCCACCCTTACAACTGTGCTCGCATGCTGCATGTAACGGAGGGTGTGGGGAATATAATATATCTACAGTTTAGTCACTCACCCCAATACATCCCTGTTTATCGTGAGAGGGTGGGCAATCCCAAGAACCGTCTTGTGAGGTTCATATTCTACATACACCAGTGGGTGGTGGTTCTGTAATGTTTGGAAAAATTGTATAAGGAATTCTATGTCCTTCGTTTGGATTCTTAATTTTTTAAAAATAATCTTTTAAGGTTTCCCTGTAAAAAAAATGTTTTTTGTTCGTTGTCTTGTCCTCTCTTTGTTATTTTTCTTAACGTATATATATATATATATATATATATATATATATATATATATAAATGTGTGCGGGTGAGTGCATGCGTGCGTGTGTGTGGGTATGTATATATATATATATATATATATATATATATGTGTGTATATATATATATATATATGTGTGTGTGTTTGTCGGTAACCACAGTAAGTAAGGTTCTCAATACATTAGTAGAGTATAAACAACATGTTTAATATAGAAATGGCTTTTACAGGACTAGAACTGTTTCATTCAAAAGAAATCATAAGGGCTTTCCTGATGAATTAAATAATAAAATCCAATGATGAAATGCAATTTTTTTTTTTAAAATGAGTCCCCTTCCGCTCGATGGTATGAGGCCCCAAGCTACAGCTACAGCTTATTTAGCTTCAAGGTAAGTCTAGTACAGATGTTATGAGACCCTAGCTTCCGGGTAAGTCCAGTACAGACGTTTTGAGACCCTAGCTTCCGGGTAAGTCCAGTACAGACGTTTTGAGACCCTAGCTTCAAGGTAAGTCCAGTACAGACGTTTTGAGACCCTAGCTTCAAGGTAAGTCCAGTACAGACGTTTTGAGACCCTAGCTTCAAGGCAAGTCCAGTACAGACGTTTTGAGACCCTAGCTTCAAGGTAAGTCCAGTACAGACGTTATGAGACCCTAGCTTCAAGGCAAGTCCAGTACAGACGTTATGAGACCCTAGCTTCAAGGCAAGTCCAGTACAGACGTTATGAGACCCTAGCTTCAAGGCAAGTCCAGTACAGACGTTATGAGACCCCGGTGATATGAGCTCTAAGCTACAGCTATATAACCTATTTAGCTTCAAGGTAAGTCCAGTACAGACGTTATGAGACCCTAGCTTCAAGGTAAGTCCAGTACAGACGTTACAATGATATCGTTCAATGATGATAACATTCTATTGTCATAAGTAAAGAAAGTCAAGGTTAGATTTCTAAATAAATTACACTTAATTTTCACACTACGTTACTAACGTCCTCGTGAATATCACATAATCACTCTGTCATCTCCCTCCCCTCTCACACACACACACAGGAACTAACACATACACACAGGCAGACTGACACACACTTACACACAGGCAGACTGACACATACAGATACACACACACACAAGCAAACTGACACATACACACACTTACACACAGGCAGACTGACACATACACACACACACACACTTACACACAGGCAGACTGACACACACACACACACACACACATACACTTACACACAGGCAGACTGACACATAGACACACTTTCATACGCTTTCACACAGACACATACAGACTGACATACACACTTTTACATACATACACACTCACAGGCACACAGACATACACACACACAAACATAGACCTACCCACCCCACCTAACTACCCTCACAAACACAGTCACACACATCCGGCATTATATTTATGTAAAACGCTGTTTATAGAGTCTAATATGGAAATGGACCTCCGCCGGTTTCGACAGTGAGTGTTGCAGTTGTTCAATCAATGTAACTGTTTAGTGCTAGACTTAACTATAAATTAAATAAGCTGTAGATTAGGGCCACATACCCCCGGGGGCCCCATTATTAAAAATATATATTTATTTTGTCATGAGTTTTTAATCTTTAACATTATCAACAATTTAGGGTCTCGATTTTTATATAGTCTAGGGTCTCAGCAGGGGAAAGTCCAGTCCTGCGTCTGCGTATTAACCTGTAAGTAGTTGAGTTTTTCATAGCCACGAGTATCCTTAATGTAATGTTCATGAGATATTTAGTGTGATGCCGTGTGTGACATGACTCTTCCCTTGAATTACTGAAACAGTCAATCCGACGGGCTTCTAAACAGTTGCCGTCTTCCAAATTTCACTCATACGGTCGACCTGAGTCTATGGTAAATGATTCGTGCGATGTTTGGGACATGCTCTGCGGTATATTATTACGTCAGATACCATTATTATCTTCATTGGCAGAATCGGTAGAGCACCGGGGAATTTTTTTCTAGCATTTGATTTCGTTTTTTAATTTCTTGGTTCAAATCTCGTTGAGGCCAACTCTACCTTTCATACTCTTAGGGTTGATAAAATAAAGTACCAGTCTAAAACTGGGGTTGATAAAATAAAGTACTAGTCTAAAACTGGGGTTGATAAAATAAAGTACTAGTCTAAAACTGGGGTTGATAAAATAAAGTACTAGTCTAAAACTGGGGTTGATAAAATAAAGTACTAGTCTAAAACTGGGGTTGATAAAATAAAGTACTAGTCTAATGCACGGGTCTTCTTAGTCCACTTATTCCTAGGAGGGTCGTGATCGCAAAGTCCTCAAACACTCCTTCCAGCAGGTTTGTCAGAAGCAGCAGTCTCCAACTAGTCCGGCTGGATCCCCAAGCGTGACCAGCAAAGTTCATGGATGTTATCCAACCATCTTGCTCGTGGTCTCCCCCTGGGTCTCCTGTCCAGCGGTTCTTGGATCGTTGTAATTGTTTTTTTCACTCCTTTCAAAAATTACTGGCCTTCTGCCTAAATTAGAAACTACTACTACTAGAACTACTACTACTACTACAACTACTACTACTACTACTACTACTACTACTACTACTACTACTACTACAACTACTACAACTACAACTACAACTACTACTACAACTACTACCACAACTACTACTACTACTACAACTACAACTACTACTACTACTACTACAACTACAACTACTACTACTACTACTAGGTATTATATCTTGACCCTAACAGAACTGAAAATCGGTGAAGGTTAGCTTAGCTTATCATAACATTACGTCAAAACAGAGATAGCTCAATGTCGATAACGTATTTAGTAGTAGTAGTAATAGTAGTAGTAGTAATAGTAGTAGTAGTAGTAGTAGTAGTAGTAGTAGTAGTGGTAGTAGTAGTGATGGTGGTGGTGGTGGTAGTAGTAGTGGTGGTGGTAGTAGTAGTGGTAGTGGTAGTAGTAGTGGTAGTAGTAGTAGTAGTAGTAGTAGTAGTGGTAGTAGTAGTAGTAGTAGTGGTGGTGGTGGTGGTGGTGGTGGTGGTAGTAGTAGTGGTAGTAGTAGTAGTGGTAGTAGTAGTAGTAGTAGTAGTTGTAGTAGTTGGTTTATTAATCGTGGAGGATGCTTTATTAATATCACAATGGTGGGTAAAAGATACCTGAACGTATTTACGTACTCTCGGGGCTCCAATAATTTCCCCCTCCCCGTTTATTAATTTTTCAGACGCCCCCCACCCCACCCCCGCTTATTAAATTTTGCTAATCTATCGCCGATGAAATTATATTTTAAGTGGTAGCATTCTTGCGACAATTAATTTTCTTTAGACATTAAAAAAACATTACTAGAAACCCCACATGTTGTAAAATAAATAGGATTTGTTGGTGTCTCAATATGTAAACTAAACGACTAATTCTGGTTTTTTTAAATAATCAACGGAGACAACCTAGAAAAAATTACCAATTTTCTAAATCCCCACCCCAGTTATTTCAAACCTCCACGCCTATCCCCCCCCCCCCCCTGCATATTCCTAGCTCTCGCTTATTCTAACCCACTCCCGCTTATTCCAAACCACCATGTTTATTTCACCACCACCCTCGGTTATTCCAACCCGGCCCCTGTTTATCTCTCTCCTTGCTTATTCCTAACTCTCGCTTATTCCAACCCACCAAACTCTTGCTGCAGATTAAAGCATGTGGTGGACCATTTGCCCTCAAACATTTGAATTCATCGGGACAAATAGTCGTTAATTGCTCAATGAACGCTGGGCTAAGCATGCTATGACTGCTGCTAGATCACCTCCAATACTCAGCTCCTCGGTTCTTTGTCTGACCAGTGGAAAACTCTGCCACACGGCTTTTGGTTTTCGTTCACATCAGCGTGTTCGTTCACCAACTACGTTTAACACCAACTACGTTTAACACCAACTACGTTTAACACCAACTACGTTTAGCACCAACATTTATGAGCAAAACAGGTGAATTTCAGGAACCGGTTGTATTCCGTTGATCGAACAAACTGGAACACCCATCGTCAAACCGATGGTGTTCCATTCTTCTGTCCAACAATAACATTTTATTCAATTCTCCTTTAACATTTTCAATCTCTGCTAGACTTTCTACAATAAACCGATCCCGTAAACTTGGCATATTGATTGAGTGTTTATATGTTTGTTATATTATGAAGGTCACATCAGAGAAGTTAATACACGATTGACCTTAATTTCCAGGAAAACAACACTAGAAAACAATGCTATGTCTGCAGGGAAATATAAATGGTACCAAGCTGAATGTCACGTTTCGTCTACTTCAATCACATTCACATTATGTTCACATAAATTACTTCTAGTCTATAGACATTCAATATTTCACATAATTTATATATGGACCCGTAACTCCTGAGAGAATCGTAGGCGTGGCGTGCTGACATCACATACAGCATTTTAGGGCACTTTAAACCTGACAATGCCTGTCCTCGTTACAGGTCGAAACACAGATGATTTCTTCCTGAGAGAGAGAGAGAGGGGGGGGGGGGGGGGTTAGAAACGACTCCATTACTGGACTGGTACTTTTTTTAATGGATTTCGAAATGATTAAAGACAAAGTTGACCTTGGCGAGATTTGGACTGAGAGAGCGGGCCAATTTTCCGCCTTATTTCACATAATAATCAGGAAGAAAGAGAAAAATAATAATGAAAGATATGGGGAAGGGGAAAGAGAGGGTCGTTATTTGATGTATCTCAGTTGCACTTCGTGGAGAAGTCAGCGAATGCATTGCTGTGGAGAACAGCCAGTAGCACAATTTACATCAGCACACCACCTTAAAGTGTTCCTTCCTCAGATGGGATGTACACCTAATTTTACGAAGGAAAGCTGCAGTCCAGGGGCCGAGGACACAAAAGGTCATGATGGCGACCAGTACGAAAAGGAAGGTGTAGGGTAAGATGAGATCTCTGAATTGAAAACTAAAACAAAATGCTCGTCGATTAATTACAGTTGATTGTTAGATGGACCTCCGTCTGTTTCGACGATGAATGTTCCAGTTATTCGGTCAAAGGAATAGCCTGCTCATGAAATTAACGTGTAAATGACTGAACATTCCACAGACACATGTACTCTTAACATAATTCTCAGGGGGATTCAGCATGACACAGTGTATGACATGGCTGCCCCTTTGAATTATAGGTACAGTCCTTCTAACGGGCTTCCAAACAGTTTTTAACTACCCGGTTTCACTCAAAAGTTTTGAGTTGACACAAGGCTATAGTCAGTGACACCTACCCAAGACACCAACAGTGTGATCGAACCCCAGACCTAAAGATTACGAAGCGAACTTCTTAACAATTCGGCCATGTTGTGTCCTAAGTTAATTTATTCGTTGTAAGTGTCAAGAAACGTTGTAAGTTTCAAGAAACGTTGAAACGCCGGATAGAATGCTTTATGGTATTCGTTTCGGCTCTGTTCTCCGAGTTCAAATTCCGCCGAAGTCAACTTTGCCTTTCATCCATTCGAGGTCGATAAAAAAAAGTACCAGTCCAGTACTGGGGTTGATTCTTCTATATATTTTTCTCATTTCATCTCTCTCACTTTCTATCCTTCTCCGGAAGAAATCTTCTGTGTTCAGACCTCCGTGCTCCAGTTGCTTCAATCAACTGAGCTGCCTGCTCACGAAATTAATGTGTACGTGGCTGATCATGCACTCTTAACGTAGTTATCGGGGAAATTCAGCGAGACACAATGTGGGACAAGGCTGGCTCCTTGAATTACAGGTACGAGGGAATGATGAAAAGTTCCTGGCTTCATCACTGCTACAGTGGCCTAGTTGGAGGCCCAACCTTCCGAGTTCTTTTTACAGGGCTGAGAAAAACTGAAAGATCACTGCAATAAGTATGAATCTGAGAGGGGAATATGTTGAATTAAATCATAATTAACTGATCTTCCAGTATTTTTCCCCCAAACCCTGGAACTTTTCAGCACCCACTCGTACAACTCTTTTTTGCCGGCTGAGTGAAATAATATGTATTGCTCAAAGACGCAAGAGTCCACCCGTGAGCTGAACACCCTAACCACGCACCTTCATCTTTCATATAATTAAAGACCCAATTATATTCAATTTGACCTATAAACCCAGCGGATCTTCCATCACATATTTTTTTCACAGAAGATCCTTCAAATATGACACCGTCACAATAGTTATACCCATTATATCGTTTCGCACCAATTCATGGCCTGATTAAATATTTAAGCGGGATTGACCAGATTACAGCTCCCTTTAATCTGCTTAGACCTTTATTTTTCAAGTTGGTTCAATTACCCCCTTTTTTTTCTCTCCCAAACCTTTCTCCATTGATCTTCAGTCTATTCTATATATCAGTACAATTGAACTAGTTATTACAAGCTTAAATGAAGCTAATCCTCTCTTCCCTCTCTTTCTCTCTCCCACTACAGTTTTAGGGGTCATCTTCCTAAATTGTTTTTTTCTTCTGTTAATAAAGTATTTTTTTTCTCTATTTAAAATTTAAAATTATTTGATGTGAAGGCGTATCATGACCTAGTGGTTAGAATGTTGGAGTAGTGACCATAAGGTTGTAGATTCGATTCCAGGACCAACAGATGGACGTGTTGTAGCCTTGAGCAAGACACTTCATTTTCAGCTGAACTCACACATACACGCACACACACATACATACATATATACACTCATACAAGCACACACATATACATTCATACATATATATATATATATATATATATATATATATATATATATATATATATATAACGAAGGAAATGTGGTAAGGAACCAAGTGGACCATAACGCACCAAAGTACTCAATACTTAGGGTAGTAGAGTGGGTAATAGGAACAAGTAAGACCCCGACGGCTGAGCTCAAGCCGTTTGAGCTCAGCCGTCGGGGTCTTACTTGTTCCTATATATATATATATATATATATATATATATATATATATATATATATACATACATATATATATATATATATATATATATATACATACACATACCTACCATACCAAAATAATGATTTCTAGTATAGGCACAAGGCCAGCAATTTTGGGGGAGGAGAAAGTCAATTAAATCGACCCCCAGTGCGTGACTGGTACTTTATTTTATCGACCTCGTAAGGATGAAAGGCAAAGTTAAACTCGGCGGGATTTGAACTCATCATAAAGGGCCGTAACTCTATGCTGCAAAGCATGTTCGACGCTCTACCAATACTGCCAATCCGCTGCCCTGATACTATACCAAAATGTGAAAGAAGTTCTAGTGAAGTCATTGTCAGTATAAGGAGAAAGAGAGAGAAAGAGAGGGGAGAAATAAGAGGGAGAGAAAGAAAGAAAGGAAGAGAGATAAGAGGGGAAGGGAAAGAGGAAGAGAGAAAAAGAGAGAAAGAGAGGGAAAGAAGGGAATGAGAGAATAAAAAAGAAATAAGAGGGAGAGAGAAAGTGTGAAAGAGGAGTTGGGGTGGTATATGTAAGTCTGTGATTTACCATGAAGTAGAAGAACTATGTCAGGTAATGACATCCCTACTAAGGAACAACAAATACTACAAAACATTCTTAGCTAACTAAACAAAAACCTTAACAGCGATTCTTCAATGAATTCTTTCGAATGACAGAACGACTAGGGGTGGTGGTGTTGGTGTAGATAGAGGTTATTGCCAAGAATGCGTAACAAGGGATGAGGAGGGTAAACTCTCGAAATATCGGTCGCTCTCCGACAGTTTTGCAGTCGAGCCCGTAGCAGTGGAGACTTCTGGTGTCCTTGGCCCTAGGATCACCTCCCTACTCACCACCATCGGCACAGAGTTAGCTACATGTAGCAGTGGAGACTTCTGGTGTCCTTGGCCCTAGGATCACCTCCCTACTCACCACCATCGGCACGGAGTTGGCTACCCGCCGGTGTGAGCCTCGCGAGCTGGACTGACTCTTCCAGCGCATCTCCCTCATCATCCTCCGGGGAAACGCCTTCTCTATTCTGTCCGTCGGGGCCACGGGGAGGCCAGCGCGTGGGCCGCTATTTGCTTATAATAGTGAAGGATGAGGAAAGCGAGAGAGTCGGTGGCAGTGAGGGAAAGAGAGATAACATCAATACTTATTTACTTATTTATTTAATCTTTAAGACTCGATTATTCTTCTTTAAAACGAAGCCTAGCGGTGACTCTTAGCAATTTTGGAAGAAAAAAAATTAAAGATAATATAACGACGTTAAAAAAAACTACAACTAATACAAACATTTTTAGCTAACTAAAAAAACCCCCAAAAAACAACAACCTTAACGCCCTTTCTTCAATGAATTCTTCCGAATGACAGAAAAGTGACTAGGGATGGTGGTGGTGTAGATTTTATTGCCAAGAATGCGGTACAAAGGAAAGACCCAATATTTCTACATATGATATTGTTAGATACTCGATCTTACATTGGAACAAACCCAAAAATGTTTTGAGTAAAAAAATCTTTAATCTGTATCCTTGTGGTTCAGTTGGTAAGAATGTTGGATCTTGTAGCTTAAATGGTATCGTTGCAGGTTCAATCTCTAGCTGAGTTTGTAGAATTAATTTCAAGGGCGGTGCCTCAGCATGGCCTCCGCTGGATGGCTGGAACAGGTAAAAGAATAAGAGAGTAATCGATTATAAAAGACACCAGAAATTGATTGGTATGGTTAGTATATTTTATATATCGACCGACCCCGAATGGAAGGAAGGCAACGAAGATTTTGGCGGGGTTTGGACTGGACAATGTACACGTAAAACAGCGTCTTGGAGTGCGAACGCCGGCCGACTACGTCCACGCCAGCACCGTGTCTTTACTTCTCCGAATTGAGAGATCACAGATACAGTATTACGGACATGTGGTTAGAATGTTTAAGGGCAGAATCAACCGACAGGAGATCCAACGGAAAAAAATCCCGAGCGAGATGTTTGTATAACATCAATGAGCTCGGCTGGTATCGCTTGGAGATCCAGCCGGATCATTGGAGACGGCTTGCTTCTTACAGGGCCCGCTGGAAGGTGTGTTTGAGGACTCTGCCCCCCCCCCCCCCCCCCGACCCTCTCAGGAATAAGTGGGCGATGAAGAAGAAAAAGATGAAGCCAAAGAAGAAGAAGACGGAGAAGAAGACGGAGAGAAGAAGACGGAGAGAAGAAGAAGAAAAGAAGAAGAAAAGAAGAAGAAGAAGAAGAAGAAGAAGAAGAAGGTAAAACAGATATGTTGCTCGGTTCTCTACTGACGGTGCCAATCCAACTAAAAAGAAACCCAGTATATAGAACAATCTGGAAAATATGCTAAATATGTTTATTAATTTTTTTTTTTCTATTTCTCCATTCACTAGAAATCGTGTTGTGTGAAGATGTAGAATAGATGTGTAGAGGTGAGTAGAGTGGGGTTGAATGAGGTGGTGGTGGAGGTGATGGTGGAGGTGGTGGTGGGTTGTAAAGGTGGTGGTGACGGTAGAGGTGGCGGTGCAGGTGATGGTTGTGGTGGTAATGGTGGTAATGGTGGCGGTAATGGTGGAAGTTATGGTGGAGGTGATGGTGGTGGTGGTGGTGGGTGTGGTGGTAGTGGGCGGTAAAGGTGGTGGTGGTGGTAGAGGTGGCGGTGGAGATGGTGGTTGTGGTGGCGGTGATGGTGGAAGTTATGGTGGAGGTGATGGTGGTGGTCGGTGTGGTGGTAGTAGGTGGTAATGATGGCGGTGATGGTGGAATTGGCGGTGGAGGTGATGGTTGTGGGGCTAATGGTGGTGGCGGTGATGGGGGGGGGGGAATACATACCCTCACTAGACAAACGCACAATCTGGTAAATCTATTACTCCCCTCAACACCCTCCACTTCACCCCCAGCCCTCGAGGGGTGAGGGGTGAGCTGGCAACAAGCAACCCGTTTTACACCCATCCCAACATTCAGAAATGTTCAGTATTATTGGTAAGGCTTCAAGGTTAAACCAGGCAGACGCCACAACTATATTTAGGTCAGTCACCCAACTAAAATCACACACTCCTCTTGCCTCTACAATTCCATTCAAAATTTCTTCCTTAGACACACCCACCATATTCCGACCTCCACCCCAGAGCCGGAGTCTCGTTTGAGGTGATTAAATACATATGTTTACAACTAATCATTAAGTGACTCTGCTAGAATAATAATAAAAAAACTTTTCTTAGTCAAAGAAATTACCATATTCATCTATCTATCTATCTATTTTTTTGTATGTCTGTGTATCAGTCCATCTATCCATCTGTCTGTGTGTCTGTCTATCTATCTATATGTCTACCTACCTACCCGCCTATTTATCTATATCTATCTATCTATCTATCTATCTATCTATCTATCTATCTATCTACCTCTTTCTCTCACTACACACACACACACACACACACACACACACACATATATATATATATGTATATATATATATATATATATATATGTATATATATATATATATATATATATATATATATATATAGGTGTGTGTGTGTGTGTGTGTGTGTGTGTGTGTGTGTGTGTGTGTGTGTGTGTGTGTGTGTGTATATATCATCTTGATGATTTCTTTTGAATGAAACAGTTCTTGTCGCGTAGAAGCCATTTCTATATTAAACATGATGTCTGCACCCTGCTAATATATTGAGTACCTTACTTACTGTAGTTAACCCCGATTGAACCCAGGACTCGCACACATACTTGGAGAGGGGTGGGCTCCGCCAGGTTTTAAAATATCCTAGAAATGCTGTATGTCAATACGGTGCCCCTACGACTCATTCAGAAGTCATACTCACAACATCCTTTGTCTATATCCTCTAAAGGACAGATATAGATATAAAAAGTACATGATAAAATGACAAGTCAGTCAATTATATTGCTGGCCTCCCCACAGCTCCGGCGGACAGAATGGAGAAGGCGTTTCCTCGGAGGACGGCAAGGGAGACACGCGGGAAGAGCCATTTCAACTCGCGAGGCTCACCCCTGCGGCTGGCCAGCTCAGCGCCTATGGTGGTGAGTAAGGAGGTAGCCCTAGGGCTGAGGACACCAGAAGTCTCCACTGCCAGGGGTACGACCACAAACCTGTCGGAGAGCGATGAGACAAAGAGAAGAAAATACACTGAAACTACACATGTTGTAGAGCAGAAAACCGAATATATCCTGGTTATAGAATGAACTGATGTGATACTAAATAGACCATAAAACTAGATTACACCTATCATTACAAAAATACCAGAAGAAAAAAAACAAAAAGACTTCCTCATCTACTCGATACCATAAACCAGCGAATCACAGAACGTTATTCGGATGACCAATAGACCACACAAATTTTAGCATTTAAACCGGCCATATCCGGCCACAATTCTTTCTGTTCAAACCAGTTGTAACCGGCCGCTCACTGATATTAAGGTATTGTTCTCAAAATAAATAATATCAAAATCTCATAGATTTTATATTATGTGAGATAATTATGTAAGATAAAGCCTTTTCTGTGAAGATACAATAATAAATATAGAGTAATGTAAATGCTAAAGGATTAATGTATGCATGAAAGTTGTAAACATCATAGTTGAAGCTGTTACATCGGTCACACAAGTACGATACTTTATCATCGATTGATATTGTGTACTGAAAACAAAGCGCCCTCACCACACATTACTATACAGTCTACTTTCTTCCCACCCTCATTGATGACAATTTCACCAATTATCTTCTATATGAAGCTGTGTCCATGATACTCATCGGGGAAGAAAGTGATGCAGATGAGCAGGACTGGATTTAATTGGGAGCAATTGCCCAGGCCCCTCTGCAGTGAATTTGTGTGTGTATGGGGGGGGGGGGTAGCGACGGTCATAGCAATTTATTTGTGCCTTCAGCTGGGCTTTTTAGTTTTGGGATGGCTAGAACTTTTGAATTTAATCCAATTTCTTGCGCCAATTTTGATATGTAAAATTGGGAGATTTGGTGTGTATTCTAATTATTTGTGTATGACCCCCCACCCCCATCCCCACCCCACCCCTGATATGTGTGTGTGTGTGTGGGGGGGGGGGGGGGCTGAAGTGCCCCGGGCCCCCAAGGTACCCAGCCCTGTCGGTGGGTCCCGAATGCTCTTCCAACAACTACTAGGAAGCTGGCTACCAAGCAACAGCTTATCTACCTTCATCACAAGGATGAAGTCGTTTTGTTAGTTTGTCACTAAGGATTCCTATCTACTCCAGTCTTGAAATCAGAGTCAACCTTTCTCTTTAGACAGACTACCACCAAGTCTAACGAACTTTGGATGTCTGTTGACTCTCCCGACTTCCTTTCCAAGGTTTTGGTTTTCGTCAAGCGGGGTGTTCAAAAATTACACTTCTCACCAAGAAAGACTGGTGGGGTTGCCGATTTAGTTGCCGACGACCCGACCATGTTAAAGATTGTACTGGGTTACATGTCAACACTAAGGCTCGATAGGGGCTTGACATGCAAAGAAATTAGTCAGAAAAGTATTAGTTGATAATATAATATATAGACTCTCACATAAAATGAGGCGTGTGACATATGAAGGAGGCTTTACTAATAATGTTTCTACTTTTGGCACAAGACCAGCAATTACCCAGTGCATTACTGGTACTTTATTTTATCGACCCCGTCAGGATGAAAGGCAAAGTTAACCTCGGTGCGATTTGAACTCAGAATGGCAAGGGCCGTAACTCTATGCGTCAAAACATAGTGTCCGACCCTCTACCGATTTTGCCAATCCACCGCCCCTAGGCTTTACTAATATTAAAATATCGACAACGTCACCACCGCATAGTTAATATCAGTTACCACAACACTATCCTTACCCCAGTCATTGCTACCACCACTATCACCATCATCATCATCAACATACTGTCACCACCACAACCAGACAGGTACTACGACCACACTGCCACCACCACTACAACCACCATCATTATCACCACTACACTGTCAAGTACTAGTATATATATATTTATATTGTCATCAATTTCACGCTCAATTTTACTATATTAAAATTTATTTATAACTTCGTCTATTTAACCGATCCTCAATGTCTGTATCGCTATTTCCTTCCACACACACACACACACACACACACACACACACACACACACACACACACACACACACACACACACACACACCCACACACACACACACACACACACACACACACGTAAATATATGTATATATATATATATATGTGTATTATGCAATATATATGTATATATATATATCTAATATATATTTGTGAAATGGGTGGTGGTTGAAATTCAGATGTGCACGGTTAAATGGTAGTAGACGTGGTCGGACTGACATGAAAATTTACACACCTATGTAAAAAGTGCCAAGAAAGCAAATAGACGAGGTTTCAAATCTCTAACTTGAAAAATGTGGTCCCTGGGCCCCAAAACTATTGCGTTCGGTGAGTTATTTCCCCCTGTTCTAATACTTTTGTCTTATTTACAATTTCATACACATTTTTAAACTCATCAACGTTCTTTCGCTGTTAACATACAGAACCAATAATTTGAAAAATATTATTGAAAGTTTATTATAAAGAAGCAGTTTCAGGAAAAAAAATAGAAATATGCACTTGGGGCTGGACGGCGTACAATGAGAAGTGGAGCGACGTGAAAAGCGTTGTTTATTACCAGCGAAATAGCAATGTCGATTGATATGCAAGTTTGAAAATGCAGATCAATAAACTGTTGCCTTCTACAGTACGTTTCATTTTCACAGTACCGTTTTATGAAATTGATTCTGCAGTACGGTCACTGTTTTCCACCAAAAGAAATAAAACCCTTAAATTGCGAAGAAGGGACGCGTGTTTTTATTTTAATTCTAATACATGTTAACCACCACTAACAGTAAGTAGTATTTTTCAAATTGCATATCATCGACATTGCTATTTCGCTGTTAATAAACAACGCTTTTCACGTCGCTCCACTTCTCATTGTACGCCGTCCAGCCCCAAGTGCATATTTCTAATTTTTTTCCTGAAACTGCTTCTTTATAATAAACTTTCAATAATATTTTTCCAATTATTGACTTAATAAAAAGTGGCCCCGGGTGCAACCGGGCTCAGCTGCTAGTATATATATATATATAATACAAATGTAATTTTAGTAAAATCGAAGTTTTGGCTGTGGCCAAGCTAACGATATTCAATCAGGAATGCGCAGCAAAGCACTCAATAAGGTGCTACCTTAGAGTAATAACATATATATATACATTATATATATATAATTTTTTTAACTTTTGGAACAAGGCCAGCTATTATCCCAGCGCATTACTGGTACTTTATTTTATCGACCTCGTAAGGATGAAAGGTAAAGTTAACCTCGACGCGATTTGAACTCAGACCGTAAAGGGACGTAACTATGCTGGAAAGCATGGCGTCAGACCCTCTACCGATACTGCCAATTCAACGCCTTTATTTATACCCCCCCCCCCATATATATATATATATGTATATATTGTAGAATCTCATCTATATTAAAACTTATATATATATATATATATATAACAAAGGAATTGTGGTAAGGGACCAGATGGACCATAACGCACCAGAGTACTCAATACTTAGGGTAGTGGAGTGGGAAATAGGAAAAAGTATGACCCCGACGGCAGAGCTCAAGCCGTTTCGACGGCTATTTCTGGACTCAGAGTCCAGAAATAGCCGTCGAAACGGCTTGAGCTCTGCCCTCGGGGTCATACTTTTTCCTATATATATATATATATATATATAATAAGTGTTGGGGTGTATCATTCATTGAACTACGTAAAAAAAAAAAAGTTATGACAGTGGACCCTTCAGCATTCCTTCCTTCCTCCTCCTCTCCCATTCACCCCTTCCTCTCTTCCTTCAAGTTTTTGGGTGTTTCCTATTTGGTTTCTTCCTTCCTACAACTTTCTCATCGTTAATTTGTAAGTCATATTCTTATCAGAGTCCCTTTTTACCCACTCTCCCGTCACCCGACCCCCGACCCCTAAACCCTTTATTTGTTCTAGTTTACAGTCCCTTTTTAGAAAAGTCAGTCATTGAATCATCGTCTGCCACTGTTTAATTCCAACCTTCAACGCCCTTACAGTGTGTCACTCTAAAGTTGCGTTTGTCGACATTTCCCGAAGAGAGGAAGCTATATCGTATGTTTATGATATATTTGATCTTTCATATGATCTATCGTTTGTCCTTGTTTCACATTTAATCTATCCTGTTTATCAGTTCCAAAAGTCACAGATCTTGTTGCTATGTACGTACATTCTCTCGGAAACTCAGAAATACACAATTCTTGTCATTGTCGTTGTCGGCGGCGACGATGGAGGTTGTTGTAGTGGTGGCTTTGGCGGAGTCGTTAGAACGTCGAATAGAATGCTTTGCAGTATTGTCTGGCTTTCTGTTCTCTCAGTTCAAATCTCGCTGAAGACGACGAATAAAAAAAAAAAAAAAGGTCCAATCTAGTACAGGGGTCGATTCTTCCCCCATGAGATAGTGGGCGAATTAGTAAACTCATTAGAACGTCGGCTAGAATGCTTCGTGGTATTTATTTCGGCTCTGGGATCTCTTGAGTTCAAATGACGCCGAGGTCAACCTTGTCTTTCATCCATTCGAGGTCGATAAAAAACGTACTGAAGGGTCGATTCTTCCTCTATATTTCTTACTTCCATTCTCTCACTCTCTGTCCTTCTCTGGAAGAAATCTGCTGGATTCAGACCTGGAAAAGAGATAGGTTCCACCAGGCTTTAAAATGCCCTAGAAACGATGTATGCTAACACAGTACCCAACGACTCCATCAGGAGTTACGAGACCATACATACATACATACATACATACATACATGCATACATACATACATACATGGTGGCTGCCAACTCGTTTTCGAGTACGGCCACTACTTTATATCCATGTAGGAGAACCCCCACCGATGCGCTAAACAAGTGTGACTTTTTAGTCCAGCTAGCGACTTGAAAACTCTGGTACAAACACTACACTTGTGACAATTATTGACACATAGTGCTGGGCCCATGGTACCATGTGACGACAAGTGTAGAGAGATCTCCAGATATAAAGCAATGCCTGTGCCGTGAAGCTTTTATAGTGAGCAAAGGCACTGCACAAAGCCAGTCCCACTCTCTTAACCAAGATGATATTTACCAAAAAGAAGAACAAGTCAACATCATTGGATACCATCAGGGTTGCAGGTGTTATGTCAGAGTTTTCCTTCTCCTAGAATTCTGCCTTGACAAAGGCTAAGGGGTCATCTCTCCCGGTGATTTTGGATGGCTATTGACTCTTAAGAGCTCCTTTGCCCTTTGACAGGTTTTGTTTTTAGTCCTGCAGGATGTCCAAAGTCACCCTCCTTACCAAGAAACCTTGGTGGGGTTGCCAGTTTAGTCGCCAACGACCCGACCATGAGACAGGTTGTACTGGGATACATGTTACCAGTAGCACCAACTGGTGACCTGACATACATACATACATACATACATACATACATACATACATACATACATACATACATGGTGGTGGCTGCCAATTCGTTTTCGAGTACGGCCACTACTTTATATCCATGTAGGAGAACCCCTACCGATGCGCTGAACGAGTGTGACTTTTTAGTCCAATGTGACAATTATTGACAGATAGTGTTGGGCCCATGGTACCATGTGACGACAACTGGCAACCCCACCAAGGTTTCTTGGTGAGGAGGGTGACTTTGGACATCCTGCCGGACATATATACATACGTACATACATACATAAATAAATACATGCATGCATGTATTCGGCGCCGGTGGGTATGGCGGACGTTCTTTTTCTTTAATTGTCTCCCTTGTTCAACATTTGGAAAAACAAATCTCCAGTGTGGTTTGGAACATGAAGAAATAGGCCAAGCATATCTTCAAAACAATAAACTGCGTACATTTTATTTGAAACAGAGAGATATTTACGCCATAATACATTCTATAACACTCCTACCGCAATAACTAGTTGAAATTCCCTCACATTTCCTCTTGTATTTTTATATTTATTTATTTATATGTAATGCACGTATAAAGAAAATATAATTTTTTATTTTATTTTATGAATGTTAAGTATTCTCTCTTTCTTCCTCCCATCTCTGTCTCTCTTCTCTCTAATCACCCATTTCTTCTCCTCTTCTCTCACAACTTCTCTCTTACCATTCTCTCTCACTATCTTACGACTTATTTCCTCTTCTAATCTCTCTAACAACTTCTCTCATCACACCCCTCTCTCTCTCTAACAACTTCTCTCATCACACCCCCATCTCTCTAACAACTTCTCTCATCACACCCCCACTCTCTCTCTAACAACTTCTCTCATCACACTTTCTCTCTCTCTAAAATAACTTTAAAGGTTTGCTCCTCTCTCTCTAACAACTTCTCTCATCACACCCCTCTCTCTCTCTCTAACAACTTCTCTCATCACACCCCCTCTCTCTCAAATAACTTTAAAGGTTTGCTCCTCTCTCTCTAACAACTTCTTTCATCACACCCCTCTCTCTCTCTCTCTCTCTCTCTCTCTCTAACAACTTCTCTCATCATACCCCCCTCTCTCTCAAATAACTTTAAAGGTTTACTCCTCTCTCTCTCTCTCTAACAACTTCTCTCATCACACCCCCTTTCTCTCTCTCTAACAACTTCTCTCATCACACCCCCTCTCTCTCTCAAATAACTTTAAAGGTTTGCTCCCCTCTCTCTCTCTCTAACAACGTCTCTCATCACACCCCTCTCTCTCTCTCTAACAACTCTCATCACACTCCCCTCTCTCTCAAATAACTTTAAAGGTTTGCTCCTCTCTCTCTCTCTAACAACTTCTCTCATCACACCCCCTCTCTCTCTCTCTCAAATAACTTTAAAGGTTTGCTCCTCTCTCTCTCTCTACAACGTCTCTCATCACACCCCCTCTCTCTCTCTCTAACAACTTCTCTCATCACACCCCCTCTCTCTCAAATAACTTTAAAGGTTTGCTCCTCTCTCTCTCTCTAACAACTTCTCTCATCACACCCCCTCTCTCTCTCTCTCAAATAACTTTAAAGGTTTGCTCCTCTCTCTCTCTCTCTACAACGTCTCTCATCACACCTCCTCTCTCTCAAATAACTTTAAAGGTTTGCTCCTCTCTCTCTCTCTACAACGTCTCTCATCACACCCCCTCTCTCTCAAATAACTTTAAAGGTTTGCTCCTCTCTCTCTCTCTCTACAACTTCTCTCCTCACACCCCCTCTCTCTCTCAAATAACTTTAAAGGTTTGCTCCTCTTTCTCTAACAACTTCTCTCATCACACCCCCTCTCTCTCTCAAATAACTTTAAAGGTTTGCTCCTCTCTCTCTAACAACTTCTCTCATCACACCCTCTCTCTCTCTAATAACTTCTCTCATCACACCCTCTCTCTCTAACAACTTCTCTCATCACACGCCCTCTCTCTCTCTCTCAAATAACTTTAAAGGTTTGCTCCTCTCTCTCTAACAACTTCTCTCATCACACCCTCTCTCTCTAACAACTTCTCTCATCACACCCCCTCTCTCTCTAACAATTTCTCTCATCACACCCTCTCTCTCTCTAACAACTTCTCTCATCACACCCTCTCTCTCTCTAACAACTTCTCTCATCACACACCCCTCTCTCTCTCAAATAACTTTAAAGGTTTACTGAACTGTATTAACCCTAACTATGATCTCTATCAGCCATTAGAGGAGATCTGGAGTCCATATTTGTATCCCAACTATTTCTTCTCCCTCTTTCCAACTTGTTTAAAACTCGTCATTTATATTTCTCTCTCTCTCTCTCCCAACATTTAACCTAACTCTCCTCTAACCTTTCACAACAATTTACAGCAGAAGTGATCGTCTCTTGCATTTAATGGCTTCTGATTTAGCACAAGGTCAACAACCGACATCAGTGCTATAATCTATCGATGCTGTAAGGATGAAAGGCAAAGCTAAGCTCGATGGGATTTGAACCTAGAACGTATAGGGCCGTAACTCTATGCCTCAAAGCATGTTGTCTGACGCTCTACCGATGATACTGCCAATCCACAGTAACGACAACAGTAACAACAACAACAGCAACAACAACAACAACAACAACAACAACAACAGCATCAAGAGCAACAACAGAAACAACAACAATAGTAACAACAACAGCAGCAACAACAGTAACAACAACAGTAACAACAACAGTAACAACAACAACATTAACAACAACAGCAGTAACAAAAACAACAACTACGAAACTCATTGAAACTGAATGACGAATGATTTCTTTAAGTTGGAATAAATTGTACAATTTGTCATTGTAAACAAAACAGTTGAGGACTCCTTATCTCTCCTTATCTCTCCTTATCTCTCTCTCTCTCGCTCTCTCTCTCTTTCTCTCTCACACACACACACACACACACACACACACACACACACACACGTCTACACACGTCAACACACACACATATACACATATCCATACACACATTTACATTAGGTACGTAATAGACCGTACACGCACATCCTTGGGTGCGCAAACACATATACACGCGCACGCACACCGACACTCACACACACACACACACACGCACATACGCATATATATATATATATATATATATATATATATATATATTATATATATATATATATATATATATATATATATATATATATATATATATATATATATATATATATATATATATATATACATATATATAAGTTGGCATACGTCAAAACGGCCGGTCGCAAAACTGAAACTAATTTTTGACAGTTACGTACGCGTTATAAGAGTTATTTAAATTTATATATATAAAATAAAGGAGCAAATAAGAGCATGATATGAAGTCAGTCATGTGTGTGTATATGTGTGTGTGTGTGTAAACGAATGTAAAAGTACTCACACACATATACACTTATATATGCACACATACACACTATAATATATACACATGTGTGTGTATATGTGTGTGTGTGTAAAATTCTAGGAAACCTTATCTATGCCCTACATATATTCTTTTACATTCGTTTACACACACACACACATATATACACACACACACATGACTGACTTCATATCATGCTCTTATTTGCTCCTTTATTTTATATATATAAATTTAAATAACTCTTATAACGTGTACGTAACTGTCAACAATTAGTTTCACTTTTGCGACCGGACGTTTTGACGTATGCCTTATAAGTTTATCTCGGGTTCAATCGGGGGTAACCACAGGACTACAGGACTAGAACTGTTTCATTCCGGGAAATCATAAGTGTATTCCTGATGTAAATCGGGAGGTGACCACAGTTAAAAAAGGAACTCAATACGTTAGTAAGCAATAGGGATGTTTATTTCCTTATAGAAATGATTTCATTAGGACTAGAACTGAGCTGCTTTTTTACGAATGAAGTAGTTCTATTCCTGTAGAAGTCATCTCTCTCTCTCTCTCTCTCTCTCTCTCTCTATATATATATATATATATATATATATATATATATATATATATATATATATATATATATATATATATATATATATATATATATGTATATGTATATATATGTAGATAAATCTACCAAAAGTTTACA
This sequence comes from Eledone cirrhosa, assembly GCA_964016885.1. NCBI lineage: Eukaryota > Metazoa > Mollusca > Cephalopoda > Octopoda > Eledonidae > Eledone > Eledone cirrhosa. The sequence continues at coordinate 19,918,830 of OZ024742.1, forward strand.
GTAGTGTCCAATCCGTATGAAGAACTCAATGTAATCCGGCTATCATGAAAAGAGAAGATGCATTCAAAAACTATTTTCGGTGAAAAATAAACGGAAAACAGAGTCAAGATAAATTAATAAAATAATGAATAAACAAAGAAATAGTTCCTTATATTAAAAACATTCATCATTTTACGATCGTTTCTAGGATATATATGTGTTAGAGTTGGTATGCATATTCTATAGATCTATGTACAATATTTATACAAACTATCAGAGGGAATATACATACCTACACATATATATGCTGTCTTCAGAAATGATATTTGTTTATTGAAAAAAACAAAGATTCAATACAATAGGTCTGTTTGGGAACAGGTTTTGAATTGACCAATAGAGAGATAGTGAGGGTCATGATAGTAATATATTAGTAGAAGAACCTTAAATTATGGGTAGAGGAAGGTAGATTTCAGTTTTGGATGGAAAAGAATATTATGAATGAAGGATTATTTTAGGGAAGAAATAGGTCTTATGCTGACCTCAGAAATAATTTTATTTTTTCATTGAATAAAACCAACAAAGATCTAATATATTCTGTCTGTTTGGTAAGAGGTTTAGAATTAACCAATAGAAAGTTAATAATTGGCCAAATGGTAAAATAGTAGTAATTGAAGCTTATTTTAGGGGTGAAAATAGGTCAGGTGGTCAGTAAAAGTTATACAAGCAGTTGCTGTTATAAAATAGTAATGCCAATACAAATATCTAAGTTGACTAAAGTTTTAAGATAAGAATGTTAGTGAAAAAAATACATCTATGAAAAGAATATAAATTAATTTAATTGATGGGTATATTTATATTGATAAAATTATACTAATACATATAGATATGATAAATAAGAGTTAGATGCAGTTGAAAAGTGCTGTTAAAGATGAGGGGAAATTAAAAGAATATAAAAATAATATATATATATATATATATATACTTATACATATATATATATATACATATATATACACACATATATATCTATATATATATATATACACTTATATATATACATATATATACATATATATACACATACACACACACACATACACATATATATATATATACATATACATACACATATATATATATATATATATATATATATATATACATAGATATATACATGCATATATACATACATACACATACATATACACACACATATACACTTATATATACATATAATTATTGGGGGGGGGGGGATTAAATTTATTAGTGAGAAATAGTAAATATATATAGTTTTCAAGGAACATAGAGTCATAACCTGAAGTTAAAGCATTATATATGTTTATTTAATGGTATCAGTTTTAGGAAATGATATTTGTAAGAAGGAAAGCAAAATTATGTAGTTCATCAGTAGTAGAATATTAATTATAGGTTAACTAAATTAAAAATAGTTTATATATTAATTTCAAAAGTGTATATTAATTAGGTTTATAATTTTTAAAGCAGAATTATGTAGTTCATCAGTAGTAGAATATTAATTATAGGTTAACTAAATTAAAAATAATTCATAAATTAATTTCTAAAGTGTATATTAATTAGGTTTATAATATTTAAAGGTTTTTCTCAGTTTATGATTACACGATATTATTAATTCCTGTCGCTTATTTAATAGGATATCCTTAGATTTCATTATTTCAAAAAGTTCTTGGGAACATAATCTACATTCATTTCTACTATTTTGATAAGGGGTGGCCCTTTTGAGCACACTCCAGGTCAGGTCATATTCTATATTCCTCTTTCTATAACTATTTATTATTTCAGCTAGAGATGTTGTATTAGCTAGTGCGGCATTTTAAAAACTATGTTTGTGGGTATTAAATCTTACCTTAAATTTGTTAGAGGTAGCTCCTATATATGAATAAATTGAGTCCTTAGTGTTAACTTTACATTTATATACTATGTTATTAACAAGGCAATTTCCTTTTAATGGACAGTTTGCCTTGTTTCTACAGTTACAACTTTTCGTGAATCCTGTATCTGAGGAGATATTATGGTTAGTTTGATGTACTGGTGGTATACTCATGGTTTTTTTTACATTTATATGCATTATAGGCACTTATATTTTGTTTTATGTTTTTGGTTGTTGGGTAGGAGAATTTAACCGTTGATCTATTTAAGGTTTGATGGTAATTGTGGTTTGGCGGGAAGTTTTTCTCTAGGATATTTAAGAACTTTTTAGGTATATTATCCTTAATTTGTAAATTAAATGGAGCATTGTACCAAGTAACTCGTCTATTACGGTTTCGATGTTGTTTATTGTTTTTATAGGATGCATCCTGATGTTTATTAAGAGAATTATTGTTAATGACCTCACCACACACATTTTTAGTTAGATTTATTGATTTAGGTGTTTTAGCTTGTTTATTAGGAGTTTTATTATTAACATTTATTAGAGTTGTAGGATGAGTAGTTTTTTGAGAGTTACTATACTGTATATTAGAAGAGTTAGAGAAATTTGGTTTTATGTTGGTGTTTTGGGGTATAGTGTGAGTGGCATTTAGGTGTGTATGTTTCATTTGGTGTTTGTTGGTAATATTAGGTTGTATGTTTGTAGTGTTATTGGTAGAAGGTATATATACTAATCTATTTTTGTGACCACTTCTAGCTAGATCTTCATTATAAAAGGTCGCATTTTTATCAAATACATCTTGGTTAGACGAAAGGTTAGAAATTCTAAGTGATATATTATATGCAAGGTTTTTAAGGATAGATTTAGGGTGATTAGATTGTGAGTGTATGTAGTGTAAATTTTGGTTGGGTTTATGGTAAGGTTGGTAGATACCCGTAGATAAGTCTAATGTTATATCTAGGAAATTAACTACTTTACTTGTGTTTTCAAATGTAATATCTAGACTATAATAGTCTTTGAGGAA
>OZ024742.1:19926738-19954238 GCA_964016885.1 Eledone cirrhosa
GGGGGGGGGGTAAGGAGGCATTTTTTGCCCCGGGCCCCCTTCAGCGACGGCAGTAGCAATTTATTTGTGCCCTCAGCTGGGCTTTTTAGTATTAGAATGGTAAGAAGTTTGGGATTTAATACGTGTATGTAAAACTTTTCAATTCCAATTACTTTGATATGTAAAATTGGGGGTTTGCTGTGTGTTCTAATTTTTAGTGTATGAGGGACCTCCAAACCTGAAGTGCCCCGGCCCCCATGGTCTAAATCCAACACTGTTGAGGACCGCTGCTTTAACCCATTAGCATTTAAACCGGCCATATCTGGTCAGAATTCTCTCACCTCTTTCTGTTCAAACTGGCTGTCACTGGCCACTCTTACTGATGTTATGGTATTGTTCTCAAAATAAATAATATCAAAATCTCGTAGATTCGATATTATGTTAGATAATTATGTAAGATAAAGCCTTTACTGTGAAAATACAGTAGTGAATATAGAGTAAATGCAAAAGGGCTAGACAGTAAGCCACGCACCTTCCCAGCTAAGAATAAAACAAGTAAATAAAATAGTCTTTCTATCTTATAATCTGACAGTCCACTTTGAGGTAAAACCAGCTTCAATCTGAATAAACATCTACGTAAAAGGAAAAATGTGGTGATATTTTTGGCCAGTACTTAGAAAATTTGACCGAAACGATGCTGTTTTAATTAACCTTTCATTCGGTACATTTTCCCATTGTTATTTTGAAGTGAATTAGTAAACAGATATCGTTGTTTGTCTTTCTTCTGATATGACATAAAACCTTATTTAGTTGACATCCTACACTTTACTGAGTCATGTTGAAAACTTCCATTACATCGACATAAACGTTTGTATTGTTTTGACTCAACTAACATCCATTGGTTAGAGTCCTGGTATTGTACACACCACTTGACATTATTTTCCAAGATTATGACTTTATTTAAGGGTGACATCGAATGGATAATATAGGATGGATAGACAGATAGACAGATAAATATATATATATATATGCAAAAGTTCTATTTAAAATTGTTAGGATACAACAAGTAAATATTTTTATAACTGATATAAAGCACTCGACAAGTATTTGGAGTAGATATACGATATTAATAAATGGAAACTATATTTATAAAACCATATTTATTTCATTATACATATTTCAGGGATACCAAATTAAATTATAAATGAATCTTTCGTTCGCAAAATTGCGAATGAGGAAATGAAGTGGGGAAGGGGTGTTGTGTGGTAGATGGTAAGAGAGAAAGCCAGCCTGGAACGGTGTCAGTGGTATGGAAGGTGTTATGTAGAGTGTAGTAGTGTCGGAGTAGTATGAGTATAAGGATGTGAGCTTAAATATAAACAAAATTAGCGTTGTTGGCACCACCATCATCCTCCCCCTCTCTCTCCCTCTCCCCCTCCCCCTCTCTCTCTCACCTATACCATTCTCTTTCCAGCGCAACAAACGTTTTACACGACACTGCCTCAGCACGAATATACGCCTGATTCTAGGAAAAAGTGTTACAGTTCACATATAAATACACCCACATATAGACGCCCCCACAAACATACATATGGATCCTGTAAACACACACACACACACACATATTGGTATTTCCCCCGTGTTGTCACTGTGTACAAATCATGTGCTCTTACTTAATAGCTGATTAAAATATTGTTTTATTACTTTTACTATGAAATCAGGGCATCCTAACGCAAATGACCATATTAATAGTTGACCACTGTAAATAATAATTCAAGAAACCGGGTTATGTACTCCTAAAGAGGGATACAAGTAGACAGAGGCGCCTGTGAGAAATCAAACATCTCACGGACGCTGAGCGAGTTGGTTAACCACTGCGTTGAAGAGCCGCTGGTCACTAAATCCTTCTTTGTACAAGCTTGTATCCAGAATCATAAACAAACTAATGACATTAGAAACATTTGAAATTTGAAATGCGTGTATCCCAACGCGAATGGACCACATTAATCTTCTTCTTCGTCCAATAATTCCTGTGACGGTCATGGGGGAAGAGTCCTCAAGCACCCTTTCCTGGGGGTCTTGTCTGGCTGGATCCCCAAGCGGGACAAACCGAGCTCATAGATGTTATCCAACCACTATGCTCGGGTTCTACCTCTGGTTCTCCTGCCTGTTGGTTTTGCCACATGTCCGTAATATAGGAGCTGTGATCTCTCAATTCGGAGAAGTAGCGGCTCTACCTGGAGCAACTCTCTGATCTCCGAGCTATGCACACTATCGAGTAACGTTACCCCAAAGACCCTTCAGAGGAACTCCATTTCGGCTGCTTGTATTCGCGATCGTATTGTTTCAGCCATAGCACAAGATTCATAACCATAGGTAAGGGTTGGTACGACTACTGAATTGAAGATAACGTGTTTGGCCTTTACACCTACCTCCCTTCTTTTGATGACCGTAAACGCTATTATAATTATCGATTACTATAAATATCCTAAATGTTGAGAAATTTCGGGTGAAGTACCTCTAGAGACGGCAAGAAGAAGACAGAGGCACATAGGAGGAATCGAACCCCACATTTCAATTAAAGTCTACATCATTTTACGGTTTTGTCAGGGCTCTGGTGTGTGTATGAGAGGTAGTTCTCTGTTGCCAAACTAATGAAAGACTGACAGCAACAGTTGACTGATAAAATGACAAGTCAGTCAATCATATTGGTGGCCTCCCCACAGCCACGGCTGACGGGGGACGGCAAGGGAGACGCGCTGGAGAAGCCATTCCAACTCGCGAGGCTCACACCTGCGGCTGGCCAGCTCAGCACCTATGGTGGCGAGTAGGGAGGTAGGCCCAGGGCCGAGGACACCAGAAGTCTCTACTGCTAGGGGTAGCCAGCTCAGTACCTATGGTGGCGAGTAGGGAGGTAGGCCCAGGGCCGAGGACACCAGAAGTCTCTACTGCTAGGGGTAGCCAGCTCAGCACCTATGGTGGCGAGTAGGGAGGTAGGCCCAGGGCCGAGGACACCAGAAGTCTCTACTGCTAGGGGTAGCCAGCTCAGTGCCTATGGTGGTGAGTAGGGAGGTAGCCCTATGGTCGAGGACACCAGAAGTCTCCACTGCTATAGGTAGCCAGCTCAGCGCCTATTGTGGTGAGTAGGGAGGTAGCCCTAGGGTCGAAGACACCAGAAGTCTCCACTGCTACAGGTAGCCAGCTCAGCGCCTATTGTGGTGAGTAGGGAGGTAGCCCAAGGGTCGAAGACACCAGAAGTCTCCACTGCCAAGGGTACAACCGCAAACCTTGTCGGAGAGCGATCGATATTGTGAATTTATTTCCGTTCAACGTAAAGAGGATGTTTTGACAGTAAAGATATTTCTTATAAATAGAAAGCCGAACCTAAAGGATGTCATTTTGGGAATGTAAACAATATGAAGCTCCATGAAGAGTGTTGTTGTTGTCATGTAGTAATTGTTGTTACTGTTGTTGTTGTTGTTGTCATGTAGTAATTGTTGTTACTGTTGTTGTTGTCATGTAGTAATTGTTGTTACTGTTGTTGTTGTCATGTAGTAATTGTTGTTACTGTTGTTGTTGTTGTCATGTAGTAATTGTTGTTACTGTTGTTGTTGTCATGTAGTAATTGTTGTTACTGTTGTTGTTGTCATGTAGTAATTGTTGTTACTATTGTTGTTGTCATGTAGTAATTGTTGTTACTGTTGTTGTTGTCATGTAGTAATTGTTGTTACTGTTGTTGTTGTTGTCATGTAGTAATTGTTGTTACTGTTGTTGTAGTTGTCATGTAGTAATTGTTGTTACTGTTGTTGTTGTCATGTAGTAATTGTTGTTACTGTTGTTGTCATGTAGTAATTGTTGTTACTGTTGTTGTTGTCATGTAGTAATTGTTGTTACTGTTGTTGTTGTTGTCATGTAGTAATTGTTGTTACTGTTGTTGTAGTTGTCATGTAGTAATTGTTGTTACTGTTGTTGTTGTCATGTAGTAATTGTTGTTACTGTTGTTGTCATGTAGTAATTGTTGTTACTGTTGTTGTTGTCATGTAGTAATTGTTGTTACTATTGTTGTTGTCATGTAGTAATTGTTGTTACTGTTGTTGTTGTTGTCATGTAGTAATTGTTGTTACTGTTGTTGTTGTTGTCATGTAGTAATTGTTGTTACTGTTGTTGTTGTCATGTAGTAATTGTTGTTACTATTGTTGTTGTCATGTAGTAATTGTTGTTACTGTTGTTGTCATGTAGTAATTGTTGTTACTGTTGTTGTCATGTAGTAATTGTTGTTACTGTTGTTGTTGTCATGTAGTAATTGTTGTTACTGTTGTTGTTGTTGTCATGTAGTAATTGTTGTTACTGTTGTTGTTGTCATGTAGTAATTGTTGTTACTATTGTTGTTGTCATGTAGTAATTGTTGTTACTGTTGTTGTTGTCATGTAGTAATTGTTGTTACTGTTGTTGTTGTCATGTAGTAATTGTTGTTACTGTTGTTGTTGTCATGTAGTAATTGTTGTTACTGTTGTTGTTGTTGTCATGTAGTAATTGTTGTTACTGTTGTTGTTGTCATGTAGTAATTGTTGTTACTGTTGTTGTCATGTAGTAATTGTTGTTACTGTTGTTGTTGTCATGTAGTAATTGTTGTTACTGTTGTTGTTGTTGTCATGTAGTAATTGTTGTTACTGTTGTTGTAGTTGTCATGTAGTAATTGTTGTTACTGTTGTTGTTGTCATGTAGTAATTGTTGTTACTGTTGTTGTCATGTAGTAATTGTTGTTACTGTTGTTGTTGTCATGTAGTAATTGTTGTTACTGTTGTTGTTGTCATGTAGTAATTGTTGTTACTATTGTTGTTGTCATGTAGTAATTGTTGTTACTGTTGTTGTTGTTGTCATGTAGTAATTGTTGTTACTGTTGTTGTTGTCATGTAGTAATTGTTGTTACTGTTGTTGTTGTCATGTAGTAATTGTTGTTACTATTGTTGTTGTCATGTAGTAATTGTTGTTACTGTTGTTGTCATGTAGTAATTGTTGTTACTGTTGTTGTCATGTAGTAATTGTTGTTACTGTTGTTGTTGTCATGTAGTAATTGTTGTTACTGTTGTTGTTGTTGTCATGTAGTAATTGTTGTTACTGTTGTTGTTGTCATGTAGTAATTGTTGTTACTATTGTTGTTGTCATGTAGTAATTGTTGTTACTGTTGTTGTTGTCATGTAGTAATTGTTGTTACTGTTGTTGTTGTCATGTAGTAATTGTTGTTACTGTTGTTGTTGTTGTCATGTAGTAATTGTTGTTACTGTTGTTGTTGTCATGTAGTAATTGTTGTTACTATTGTTGTTGTCATGTAGTAATTGTTGTTACTGTTGTTGTCATGTAGTAATTGTTGTTACTGTTGTTGTCATGTAGTAATTGTTGTTACTGTTGTTGTCATGTAGTAATTGTTGTTACTGTTGTTGTCATGTAGTAATTGTTGTTACTGTTGTTGTCATGTAGTAATTGTTGTTACTGTTGTTGTTGTCATGTAGTAATTGTTGTTACTATTGTTGTTGTCATGTAGTAATTGTTGTTACTGTTGTTGTCATGTAGTAATTGTTGTTACTGTTGTTGTCATGTAGTAATTGATGTTACTGTTGTTGTCATGTAGTAATTGTTGTTACTGTTGTTGTCATGTAGTAATTGTTGTTACTGTTGTTGTCATGTAGTAATTGTTGTTACTGTTGTTGTCATGTAGTAATTGTTGTTGTAGTTGTCATGTAGTAATTGTTGTTACTGTTGTTGTTGTTGTCATGTAGTAATTGTTGTTACTGTTGTTGTTGTTGTCATGTAGTAATTGTTGTTACTATTGTTGTTGTCATGTAGTAATTGTTGTTACTGTTTTTGTTGTTGTCATGTAGTAATTGTTGTTACTGTTGTTGTTGTTGTCATGTAGTAATTGTTGTTACTGTTGTTGTTGTCATGTAGTAATTGTTGTTACTGTTGTTGTTGTCATGTAGTAATTGTTGTTACTATTGTTGTTGTCATGTAGTAATTGTTGTTACTGTTGTTGTCATGTAGTAATTGTTGTTACTGTTGTTGTCATGTAGTAATTGTTGTTACTGTTGTTGTCATGTAGTAATTGTTGTTACTGTTGTTGTCATGTAGTAATTGTTGTTACTGTTGTTGTCATGTAGTAATTGTTGTTGTAGTTGTCATGTAGTAATTGTTGTTACTGTTGTTGTTGTCATGTAGTAATTGTGGTTACTGTTGTTGCTGTCATGTAGTAATTGTTGTTGTCATGTAGTAATTGTTGTTACTGTTGTTGTTGTTGTGGTCATGTAGTAATTGTTGTTACTGTTGTTGTTGTTGTTGTCATGTAGTAATTGTTGTTACTGTTGTTGTTGTTGTTGTTGTTGTTGTCATGTAGTAATTGTTGTTACTGTTGTTGCTGTGGTTGTCATGTAGTAATTGTTGTTACTGTTGTTGTTGTTATCATGTAGTAATTGTTGTTACTGCTGTTGTTGTTGTCATGTAGTAATTGTTGTTACTGTTACTGTTGTTGTTGTCATGTAGTAATTGTTGTTACTGTTGTTGTTGTTATCATGTAGTAATCGTTGTTACTGTTGTTGTTGTTGTCATGTAGTAATTCTTGTTACTGTTGTTGTTGTTGTCATATAGTAATTGTTGTTACTGTTGTTGTTGTTGTTGTTGTTGTCATGTAGTAATTGTTGTTAATGTTGCTGTTGTTGTCATGTATTAATTGTTGTTACTGTTGTTGCTGTTGTTGTCATGTAGTAATTGTTGTTACTGTTGTTGCTGTTGTTGTCATGTAGTAATTGTTATTACTGTTGTTGCTGTTGTTGTCATGTAGTAATTGTTGTTACTGTTGTTGTTGTTGTTGTTGTCATGTAGTAATTTTTGTTACTGTTGTTGTTGTCATGTAGTAATTGTTGTTACTGTTGTTGTAGTTGTGATGTAGTAATTGTTGTTACTGTTGTTGTCATGTAGTAATTGTTGTTACTGTTGTTTTTGTCATGTAGTAATTGTTGTTGTTGTCATGTAGTAATTGTTGTTACTGTTGTTGTTGCTATGTAGTAATTGTTGTTACTGTTGTTGTTGTTGTCATGTAGTAATTGTTCTTACTGTTGTTGTTGTTGTTGTCATGTAGTAATTGTTGTTACTGTTGTTGTTGTTGTTGTTATCATGTAGTAATTGTTGTTACTGTTGTTGTTGTTGTCATGTAGTAATTGTTGTTACTGTTGTTGTTGTTGTCATGTAGTAATTATTGTTACTGTTGTTGTTGTTATCATGTAGTAATTGTTGTTACTGTTGTTGTTGTTGTCATGTAGTAATTGTTGTTACTGTTGTTGTCATGTAGTAATTGTTGTTACTGTTGTTGTTGTTGTTGTTGTTGTCATGTAGTAATTGTTGTTAATGTTGCTGTTGTTGTCATGTATTAATTGTTGTTACTGTTGTTGCTGTTGTTGTCATGTAGTAATTGTTGTTACTGTTGTTGCTGTTGTTGTCATGTAGTAATTGTTGTTACTGTTGTTGCTGTTGTTGTCATGTAGTAATTGTTGTTACTGTTGTTGTTGTTGTTGTCATGTAGTAATTGTTGTTACTGTTGCTGTTGTGTCATGTAGTAATTGTTGTTACTGTTGTTGTTGTTGTTGTCATGTAGTAATTGTTGTTACTGTTGTTGTAGTTGTCATGTAGTAATTGTTGTTACTGTTGTTGTTGTTGTCATGTAGTAATTGTTGTTACTGTTGCTGTTGTTGTCATGTAGTAATTGTTATTACTGTTGTTGCTGTTGTTGTCATGTAGTAATTGTTGTTACTGTTGTTGTTGTTGTTGTTGTCATGTAGTAATTTTTGTTACTGTTGTTGTTGTCATGTAGTAATTGTTGTTACTGTTGTTGTAGTTGTGATGTAGTAATTGTTGTTACTGTTGTTGTCATGTAGTAATTGTTGTTACTGTTGTTTTTGTCATGTAGTAATTGTTGTTGTTGTCATGTAGTAATTGTTGTTACTGTTGTTGTTGCTATGTAGTAATTGTTGTTACTGTTGTTGTTGTTGTCATGTAGTAATTGTTCTTACTGTTGTTGCTGTTGTTGTCATGTAGTAATTGATGTTACTGTTGTTGTTGTTATCATGTAGTAATTGTTGTTACTGTTGTTGTTGTTGTCATGTAGCAATTGTTGTTACTGTTGTTGTTGTTATCATGTAGTAATTGTTGTTACTGTTGTTGCTGTTGTCATGTAGTAATTGTTGTTACTGTTGTTGTCATGTAGTAATTGTTGTTACTGTTGTTGTCGTTGTCATGTAGTAATTGTTGTTACTGTTGTTGTCATGTAGTAATTGTTGTTACTGTTGTTGTTGTTGTCATGTAGTAATTGTTGTTACTGTTGTTGTAGTTGTCATGTAGTAATTGTTGTTACTGTTGTTGTAGTTGTCATGTAGTGATTGTTGTTACTGTTGTTGTTGTTGTTGTCATGTAGTAATTGTTGTTACTGTTGTTGCTGTTGTTGTCATGTAGTAATTGTTGTTACTGGTGTTGTTGTTATCATGTAGTAATTGTTGTTACTCTTGTTGTTGTTGTCATGTAGTAATTGTTGTTACTGTTGTTGCTGTTGTTGTCATGTAGTAATTGTTGTTACTGTTGTTGTTGTTGTTGTCATTTAGTAATTGTTGTTACTGTTACTGTTGTTGTTGTCATGTAGTAATTGTTGTTACTGTTGTTGCTGTTGTCACGTAGTAATTGTTGTTACTGTTGTTGTTATCATGTAGTAATTGTTGTTACTGTTGTTGTTGTTGTCATGTAGTAATTCTTGTTACTGTTGTTGTTGTTGTTGTCATGTAGTAATTCTTGTTACTGTTGTTTTTGTTATCATGTAGTAATTCTTGTTACTGTTGTTGTTGTCATGTAATAATTGTTGTTACTGTTGTTGTTGTTGTCATGTAGTAATTGTTGTTACTGTTGTTGTTTTTGTCATGTAGTTATTGTTGTTACTGTTGTTGTTGTTGTTGTTGTCATGTAGTAATTGTTGTTACTGTTGTTGTTGTTGTCATGTAGTAATTGTTGTTACTGTTGTTGCTGTTGTTGTCATGTAGTAATTGTTGTTACTGTTGTTGTTGTTGTCATGTAGTAATTGTTGTTACTGTTGTTGTTGTTGTTGTCATGTAGTAATTGTTGTTACTGTTGTTGTTGTTGTTGTTGTCATGTAGTAATTGTTGTTACTGTTGTTGTTGTTGTTGTCACGTAGTAATTGTTGTTACTGTTGTTGTAGTTGTCATGTAGTAATTGTTGTTACTGTTGTTGTTTTTGTCATGTAGTAATTGTTGTTACTGTTGCTGTTGTTGTCATGTAGTAATTGTTATTACTGTTGTTGCTGTTGTTGTCATGTAGTAATTGTTGTTACTGTTGTTGTTGTTGTGGTCATGTAGTAATTGTTGTTACTGTTGTTGTTGTCATGTAGTAATTGTTGTTACTGTTGTTGTTGTCATGTAGTAATTGTTGTTACTGTTGTTGTTGTTATGTAGTAATTGTTGTTGTTGTCATGTAGTAATTGTTGTTACTGTTGTTGTTGTTGTCTTGTAGTAATTGTTGTTACTGTTGTTGTTGTTGTCATGTAGTAATTGTTGTTACTGTTGTTGTTCTCATGTAGTAATTCTTGTTACTGTTGTTGTTGTTGTTGTCATGTAGTAATTGTTGTTAATGTTGTTGTCATGTAGTAATTGTTGTTACTGTTGTTGTTGTCGTTGTCATGTAGTAATTGTTGCTAATGTTGTTGTTGTTCTCATGTTGTTAATGTTGTTGTGGGATTGTCATGCTGTTGTTGTCACGTGGTAGCTGTTACTTATGTTGTTGTTATTCTGGTTGTCATGTTACTGGACGAAAGGAATTCCTGCCATGACCATCCCATCATATTATAAAAATGGTGGTGTGGTGGTGGTGGCGGTGTGGTAGAATTGTGGTGGTGCGGTGGTGGTGGTCGTGGTGGTAGTGGTGGTCGTGGTGGTGTGGTAGTATGGTTGTAGTGGTGTGGTGGTGGTAGTGTTGGTAGTGGTGGTGGTGGTGATGTGATTGTATGGTGGTGTTGTGTTGGTGGTGGTGTGGTGCTGGTGCTGGTGGTGTGGTTGTATAGTGGTGGTGTGGTGGTGGTGGTGGTGGTGTGATAGTATGGTGGTGGTGGTGTGGTAGTATGGTGTTGATGGTGTGGTGGTAGTGGGGTGGTAGTATGGTTGTGGTGGTGTGGTGATGGTGGTGGTAGTGGTTGTAGTGGGGGTGGTGGTGGTGGTGTGGTGGTGGTGGTGTGGTAGTATTGCTGTGGTAGTGTGGTGGGGGTGGTAGTGAATTGGTGTGGTGGTGGTGGTAGTATAGTGGTGGTAGTGTGGTAGTATGTTAGTGGTGTGGTGTGGTGGTGGTGGTAGTATAGTGGGGGTGGTGTGGTTGTATGATGGTGGTGTGGTGTGGTGGTGGTGGTAGTATAGTGGTGGTAGTGTGGTAGTATGATGGTGGTGTGGTGTAGTGGTGGTGGTAGTATAGTGGTGGTAGTGTGGTAGTATGGTGGTGCTGTGGTAGTGTGGTAGTGAGGTGGTGGTAGTGGTGTGGTAGTATATAGTGGTGGTGTGGTAGTATGGTGGTGGTAGTGGTGTGGTAGTATGTAGTGGTGGTGTGGTAGTGTGGTGGTGGTGTGGTAGTATGTAGTGGTGGTGTGGTAGTGTGGTGGTGGTGTGGTAGTATGTAGTGGTGGTGTGGTAGTGTGGTGGTGGTAGTGGTGTGGTAGTATGTAGTGATGGTGTGGTAGTAGTGTGGTGGTAGTGGTGTGGTAGTATGTAGTGGTGCTGTGGTAGTGTGATGGTGGTAGTGGTGTGGTAGTATGTAGTGGTGGTGTAGTAGTGTGGTGGTTGTAGTGGTGTGGTAGTATGTAGTGGTGGTGTGGTAGTGTGGTGGAGGTAGTCGTGCGGTAGTATGTGGTGGTGGTGGTAGTATGTCGTAGTGGTGTGGTAGTATGTAGTGGTGGTGTGGTGGTGGTAGTGGTGTTGTAGTATGTAGTGGTGGTGTGGTAGTATGGTGGTGGTGTGGTAGTATGTAGTGGTGGTGTGGTAGTGTGTTGGTGGTAGTTGTGTGGTAGTATGTAGTGGTGGTGTGGTAGTGTGATGGTGGTAGTGTGGTAGTGTGGTGGTGGTAGTGGTGTGGTAGTATGGAGTGGTGGTGTGGTAGTATGTAGTGGTGGTGTGGTAGTGTAATGGTGGTGGTGGTGTGGTAGTATGTAATGGTGGTGTGGTAGTGTGGTGGTGGTAGTGGTGTGGTAGTATGAAGTGGTGGTGTGGTAGTATGGTGGTGGTCGTGGTGTGGTAGTATGTAGTGGTGGTGTGGTAGTATGGTGGTGATAGTGGTGTGGTAGTATGTAGTGGTGGTGTGGTAGTATGGTGGTGGTAGTGGTGTGGTAATATGTGGTGCTAGTGTGGTAGTGTGATGGTGGTAGTGGTGTGGTAGTATGTAGTGGTGGTGTAGTAGTGTGGTGGTAGTAGTGGTGTGGTAGTATGAAGTGGTGGTGTGGTAGTATGGTGATGGTAGTGGTCTGGTAGTATGTGGTGCTGGTGGTAGTATGTAGTAGTGGTGTGGTAGTATGTAGTGGTAGTGTGGTAGTGTGGTGTTGGTAGTGGTGTGGTAGTATGTAGTGGTGGTGTGGTAGTGTGGTGGTGGTCGTGGTGTGGTAGCATGTAGTGGTGGTGTGGTAGTGTGGTGGTGGTAGTGGTGTGGTAGTATGTAGTGGTGGTGTGGTAGTGTGGTGGTGGTGTGGTAGTATGTAGTGGTGGTGTGGTAGTGTGGTGGTTGTAGTGGTGTGGTAGTATGGTGGTGGTAGTGGTGTGGTAGTATGGTGGTGGTAGTGGTGTGGTAGTATGTAGTGGTGGTGTGGTAGTATGTAGTGGTGGTGTGGTAGTGTGGTGGTGGTAGTTGTGTGGTAGTATGTAGTGGTGGTGTGGTAGTATGCAGTGGTGGTGTGATAGTGTGGTGGTGGTAGTGGTGTGGTAGTATGTAGTGGTTGTGTGGTAGTGTGGTGGTGGTATGGTAGTATGTAGTGGTGGTGTGGTAGTGTGGTGGTGCTAGTGGTGTGGTAGTATGTAGTGGTGGTGTGGTAGTATGGTGGTGATAGTGGTGTGGTAGTATGGAGTGGTGGTGTGGTAGTGTGGTGGTGGTAGTGGTGTGGTAGTATGCAGTGGTGGTGTGGTAGTGTGGTGGTGGTAGTGGTGTGGTAGTGTGGTGGTGGTAGTGGTGTGGTAATATGTAGTGGTGGTGTGGTAGTGTAGTAGTGTGGTGGTGGTAGTGGTGTGGTAGTATGGTGGTGGTAGTGGTGTGGTAGTATGTAGTGGTGGTGTGGTAGTGTGGTGGTGGTAGTTGTGTGGTAGTATGTAGTGGTGGTGTGGTAGTATGCAGTGGTGGTGTGGTAGTGTGGTGGTGGTAGTGGTGTGGTAGAATGTAGTGGTTGTGTGGTAGTGTGGTGGTGGTATGGTAGTATGTAGTGGTGGTGTGGTAGTGTGGTGGTGGTAGTGGTGTCGTAGTATGTAGTGGTGGTGTGGTAGTATGGTGGTGATAGTGGTGTGGTAGTATGTAGTGGTGGTGTGGTAGTGTGGTGGTGGTGTGGTAGTATGTAGTGGTGGTGTGGTAGTGTGGTGGTGGTAGTGGTGTGGTAGTGTGGTGGTGGTAGTGGTGTGGTAATATGTAGTGGTGGTGTGGTAGTGTAGTAGTGTGGTGGTGGTAGTGGTGTGGTAGTATGTAGTGGTGGTATGGTAGTATGTAGTGGTGGTGTGGTAGAGTGGTGGTGGTGTGGTAGTATGTAGTGGTGGTGTGGTAGTATGTAGTTGTTTTGTGGTAGCATGTACTGGTGGTGTGGTAGTGTGGTGGTGGTAGTGGTGTGGTAGTGTAGTGGTGGTAGTCGTGTGGTAGTATGTAGTGGTTGTGTAGTAGTATGTAGTGGTGGTGTGGTAGTTTGGTGGTGGTAGTGGTGTGGTAGTATGTAGTGGTGGTGTGGTAGTATGTAGTGGTGGTGTGGTAGTGTGGTGGTGGTAGTGGTGTGGTAGTCTGTAGTGGTGGTGTGGTAGTATGTAGTGGTGGTGTGGTAGTGTCGTGGTTGTAGTGGTGTGGTAGTATGTAGTGGTGGTGTGGTAGTATGTAGTGGTGGTAGTGGTGTGGTAGTATGTAGTGGTGGTGTAGTAGTATGTAGTGGTGGTGTGGTAGTATGTAGTGGTGGTGTGGTAGTATGTAGTGGTGGTAGTGGTGTGGTAGTATGTAGTGGTGGTGTGGTAGTATGTGGTGGTTTTCCTTCCTTGAAATAAATATATTATTTTCATGATATAAACATGTGAAATCCATATTTCAGGATGTCGTAGTGAAGGTTTTCATTGGTGGAACATTGGTAGAACATTAATCTGCTAGGATATACTGAGTGGAGTGTAGGCTTAGAGGAAGAATGTGGCAGAAGGGGATGACTAGCAAGGTGTATGTCACATGTAAAGGAAAAGGAAGAAGGGCATGATAAGAGTGCATGCTACATGTAAATGAAGAGGATAATAAGAGTGTATGCTACATGTAAATGAAGAGGATAATACGAGTGTATGCTACATGTAAATGAAGAGGATAATACGAATGTATGCTACATGTAAATGAAGAGGCTAATACGAGTGTATGCTACATGTAAATGAAGAGGATAATACGAGTGTATGCTACATGTAAATGAAGAGGCTAATACGAGTGTATGCTACATGTAAATGAAGAGGCTAATACGAGTGTATGCTACATGTAAATGAAGAGGATAATACGAGTGTATGCTACATGTAAATGAAGAGGATAATACAAGTGTATGCCACATGTAAATGAAGTGGCTAATACGAGTGTATGCTACATGTAAATGAAGAGGATATTAGGAGTGTATGCCACATGTAAATGAAGAATATAATAAAAGTGTATGCTACATGTAAATGAAGAGGATAATACGAGTGTATGCTACATGTAAATGAAGAGGATAATACGAGTGTATGCCACATGTAAATGAAGAATATAATAAAAGTGTATGCTACATGTAAATGAAGAGGATAATACGAGTGTATGCTACATGTAAATGAAGTGGATAATACGAGTGTATGCTGCATGTAAATGAAGAGGATAATAAGAGTGTATGCTACATGTAAATGAAGAGGCTAATACGAGTGTATGCTACATGTAAATGAAGAGGATAATAAGAGTTTATGCTACATGTAAATGAAGAGGATAATACGAGTGTATGCTGCATGTAAATGAAGAGGATAATACGAGTGTATGCTACATGTAAATGAAGAGGCTAATACGAGTGTATGCTACATGTAAATGAAGAGGATAATACGAGTGTATGCTGCATGTAAATGAAGAGGATAATAAGAGTGTATGCTACATGTAAATGAAGAGGCTAATACGAGTGTATGCTACATGTAAATGAAGAGGCTAATACGAGTGTATGCTACATGTAAATGAAGAGGCTAATACGAGTGTATGCTACATGTAAATGAAGAGGATAATAAGAGTGTATGCTACATGTAAATGAAGAGGATAATACGAGTGTATGCTGCATGTAAATGAAGAGGCTAATACGAGTGTATGCTACATGTAATGAAGAGGCTAATACGAGTGTATGCCACATGTAAATGAAGAATATAATAAAAGTGTATGCTACATGTAAATGAAGAGGATAATACGAGTGTATGCTACATGTAAATGAAGAGGATAATACGAGTGTATGCTACATGTAAATGAAGAGGCTAATACGAGTGTATGCTACATGTAAATGAAGAGGATAATACGAGTGTATGCTGCATGTAAATGAAGAGGATAATAAGAGTGTATGCTACATGTAAATGAAGAGGCTAATACGAGTGTATGCTACATGTAAATGAAGAGGATAATAAGACTGTATGCTACATGTAAATGAAGAGGATAATACGAGTGTATGCTACATGTAAATGAAGAGGATAATACGAGTGTATGCTACATGTAAATGAAGAGGCTAATACGAGTGTATGCTACATGTAAATGAAGAGGATAATACGAGTGTATGCTGCATGTAAATGAAGAGGATAATAAGAGTGTATGCTACATGTAAATGAAGAGGCTAATACGAGTGTATGCTACATGTAAAAGAAGAGGATAATAAGACTGTATGCTACATGTAAATGAAGAGGATAATACGAGTGTATGCTACATGTAAATGAAGAGAATAATAAGACTGTATGCTACATGTAAATGAAGAGGATAATACGAGTGTATGCTACATGTAAATGAAGAGGATAATACGAGTGTATGCTACATGTAAATGAAGGGGATAATAAGAGTGTATGCTACATGTAAATGAAGAGGCTAATACGAGTGTATGCTGCATGTAAATGAAGAGGCTAATACGAGTGTATGCTACATGTAAATGAAGAGGCTAATACGAGTGTATGCTACATGTAAATGAAGAGGATAATACGAGTGTATGCTACATGTAAATGAAGAGGCTAATACGAGTGTATGCTACATGTAAATGAAGAGGATAATACGAGTGTATGCTGCATGTAAATGAAGAGGATAATAAGAGTGTATGCTACATGTAAATGAAGAGGATAATACGAGTGTATGCTGCATGTAAATGAAGTGGATAATACGAGTGCATGCCACATGTAAAGGAGAAGAGGCGGATGATAACAGTGTATGCTACATGTCAAGGAGGGGTAAACGGACCTAGTTTGACTGAAGTGGCCAGCCCGACACTAAAATGGCCTTCCTACATTAAACCTCTCCAAACATGTGGCTGTATGACAATATTGATAATATCATACGACAGTGGTAGACAGAATCGGTAGGGCATTGGATATAATGTTGTGTTTAAATTCCGCCCAAGTCAACTTTGTTTTTTTATCCATCCGGGGTCTATGGAATATTGCACCAATCATATAATGAAACCATAAGTCAGCTGACAGGTTTGACATCGATCAGTCCGCAGATCAATAATATGTCAGCTGACAGATGAAACCAATCAAATGTTATATATTTTTTATCTTTAATAATAGAAATGTCTTTGTTATATGTGAGGCGGGTCAAGTTGTTCTAATATTGCCGGAAATATTAGAACACTCTCACTGGGGTCGAATTCAATCAACTTTCCCCTTCCCTAAAATTGTTGGCCTTGTGCCTAAATCAGAAATCATTATGGGCGGTGAATTGGTAGTATCGGTAGAGGGTCGGACGTTATGCTTTGTAGCACAGAGTTACGGCCCTTTATGGTCTGAGTTCAAATCCCGCCGAGGTTAGCTTTGCCTTTTATCCTTACGGGGTCGATAAAATAAAGTACCAGTAATACATTGAGATAATTGCTGGCCTTGTGCCAAAAGTAGAAACAATTATTAAGCTAGTGTTTGGAACATAACTTAATAAAGGTCCTTGCATAAAATTATGATGGAAGGTTTCTAGATAAATAGAAACCCTTTAAAATAAACAGCTTCGTATTGCATAACCAGGGCCAATTTTAGGCGCTTTGCTAGCAAAGGGGTTAAAGCTGCAAAGATTCTTCAATGCGGTTCCAATTACTGTCTTTAATATTTACTATCGTTCTAGCTT
Organism: Eledone cirrhosa; assembly: GCA_964016885.1. Classification (NCBI taxonomy): domain Eukaryota; kingdom Metazoa; phylum Mollusca; class Cephalopoda; order Octopoda; family Eledonidae; genus Eledone; species Eledone cirrhosa. The sequence continues at coordinate 19,943,308 of OZ024742.1, forward strand.
ACTGATATCATTGAGAAAGGCATGAATGTTATCTAATCCTCTTTACAAGCCATCTAAAACCCTTATAAATCTGAAACATTAGACCAAAGTAAGGAAACATTGTCAGCTGAATGAAAAGGTCTACGTGACTTTAGTCCATGATTCCGTTTTATGACGTCATCATCTTCAATCGAAAACAATTCCAGTCATATTTCTGTCTCCATTTACCATTATCAATATGTGGTTTTGTCGGCGTCGGGTCATTAAGAAGAACACTGACGTCCCTCTTCAGTCATTAACGTTAGTAGTAGTAGTAGTAGTAGTAGTAGTAGTAGTAGTAGTAGTAGTAGTAGTAGTAGTAGTAGTAGTATTTGTAGTAGTAGTAGTAGTAGTAGTAGTAGTAGTAGTATTTGTAGTAGTAGTAGTAGTAGTAGTAGTAGTAGTAGTACACTTAAAGATATTTCAGAAAATAAAGAAGTATATCACATCCGTTGCCATCAACATATTTAGATATTAGTCACATCCTTTCTTCTTAAACATCTCATCTCTTCTTTTTCTTCCCCCGCCCTCTCTCCGTCGTCCTTCATTTATGATGACCACTTCACAATCTTATAAAATAAATCAAATACATGTTTCGTATATTTCTGATATTTCAAGAATTGTACGAAGGTTGTTGTTAAAATTCCCAAGTCTACCATGTCAATACAGGTTCCCAAATAATAGGAGGAATAAGCGTTGTAAGGGTAGACTAAGTAAGGTGGTTCAATAAGCGGAGTGGGGGTAGGATATGTAGGGTGGTTGAATAAGTGGACAGAGCGTTGGAATAAGTGGGGAGGGGGGGGGGATATCAGTAATTTTTCTAGGTTGTCTCTTGATATTTAAAAAAAACAACCAGAATTAGTCGTTTAGTTTACATATTGAGACCCACAACCCATCCTATTTTATAACATATAGGATTTCTAGTGATGTACCTTTTTTTATCAAGTATTTTTGTTTAATGTCTAAAGAAAATTAATTGTTGCAGGAATGCTACCACTTAAAGTAAAGTTTCGCCGGAGATAGATTAGCAATATTTAATAAGCTGAGTTAGGGGACAATTATTCGAGACCCGAGAGTATTCCATGATTATTGGTAATCAACTGGTGACTATTGGCTCATAATCTATTATATCGTAATGGATCTCCGTCGGATTGATTATGAGTGTTATAGTTGTTTGATCAATAGAACAAGTGGATTCTGAAATCTACGACCAAGTGGTTGAGCATTTCACTTATACGTGTATTTATAACGTAATTCTCGGGGTAATTCAACATGTCACAGTGTGTGTGTGTGAGAGAGAGAGAGAGAGAGAGAGAGAGAGAGAGAGAGAGAGAGAGAAGTCTGGCTTTTTGAATTACTGGTACAGTTCATCCACGGGCTTCCAAACAGTTTCCGTCTTCCCAGTTTTACTCACGAGTCATGTGTCGATTCTAGGCAATGTTAAATGACCCTTAACCAAGATGTCACACTGTGAGATTGAATCTGGGACCTAATGATTGAGAAGTAAACCTCTAAACAATTCTACCATGCTGCGTGTATCTCTGCACAGTGTCGGATTTAGGACGAGGCTCTGTGCTAGTTAAGTTATGAGGCCCCTTACTCGTCAAAAATTCATCGTAAAACATTTTTTGGCAGGAAGATGGGCCCTGCCCTGGCTATCGGGGCCCTGTGCTTAACCACATCTGAGCACAATGGTAAATCCGGCAATGCCTCTGTATAATAATTGTTTCTATATTTGGCACAAGGCCAGCAATTACCCAGTACATTACTGATACTTTATTTTATCGACCCCGTAAGGATGAAAGGTAAAGTTGACCTCGGCAGGAATTGAACTCAGACTGTAAAGGGCCGTAACTCTATGCTGCAAAGCATGGCGTCCGACCCTCTACCGATACTGCCAATCAACAATCTCTCTGCATAATAATTGTTTCTACTTTTGGAACAAGGCCAGCAATTATTCTAGTGTATTACTGGTACTTTATTTTATCGACCCCGCAAGGATGAAAGGTAAAGTTAACCTCGGCGATAATAATATGACACTGTTACATCTGTGGGTTTAATTGGAGCGAAAGTTTTTAGGACAGTAATTTGTTCAGGGCGTTTACTACTGAAAATTCCAACCTGTCGAATTTGTATGCATCAAAACGGTCTCTAGTTTACACCTGTTACAGTGGTATTTGTAATATATAGCCAGGTCGTACAGTACCTTGAAGTTCTTTTTGTTGACAGGGTGTGTTGGGTCGTTGGAATTGTGCACTAGACAACACACCAACAAAGAATCCGAACAGAAAACATACAACACAGGTGAATACGAAAGAGTATTTATATTTGATCAACATATATGTTGCATGTATTAGTGAAAGGCCTTCAAAATGGTTTTTTATAAACATACCGTGCAGTGAGGGCGGTGGATTGGCAGTATCGGTAGAAGGTCGGACGCCATACTTTGCAGCAAAGGGTTACGGCCTTTTACGGTCTGAGTTCAAATCCCGTCAGGGCTAACTTTGCCTTTCATCCTTACCGGGTAGATAAAATAAAGTACCAGTAATACACTGGAATAATTGCTGGCCGTGTGTCAAAAGTAGAAACAATTATTAAATAGACAATACGCACACACACACACACACACACACACACACACACACACACACACACACACACACACAGATATATATTAATTTAATAAGTAGTGAATCTTGTTACTCTGGAGTTTCACCTATACACTCACAAGATCACCAGACATACGGTATATATATATATATATATATATATATATATATATATATATATATATATATATATATATATAAAATTAGTATCAATAAACTTTCCTGGATATACTCTTATCCCAATCCTGTACATACTTTCCGATTGTCACTTTTCGTTTTTTTCGTGTGATACGCGAAGGAACCAACCAACAAACATCTCTCTTTTATATCTCTTTTATTTGTTCATTCAAAATATTTTTCAGCTAATTCTGTCGTACAATATACATCAGCAATCTTTATCTAATGTTTAAAACATTTGAATAGCTGCGTATATAAATCAAAAACGATATGAGAATTGAATACCATACTAAAGCGCCAGTAAGCTTGCTAAGAACCTGCAGATAGAAATGTTAATAAATACATTTGGCTTGGGTAAACTTTAAGATGTTCTTTCATTGTAGGTTTCTTTTCTCAGCCACTACGTTAAAGAAAATTGATAGTTACAACAATAAAGGTTGAACAGAGAACAAATTTTTCACTGGGAAATATTTGTCAGCATTTTCTTTTCCTTTTACTAATATATCACAACTCGTGTGTTACAACTCTATTTTATATATATATATATATATATATATATATATATATATATATATATATATATATATATATATATATATATATATATATATAATTATATATTCGTGTACAGATATTTTTGCATACACAAAAACAAAATATAAACAAACGTATTTATTTCACGAAAGCACTTATCGTCATTGTTACTGCTGATATGCCACCTAAAAAGTCCTAGCCTGGCCGCAAGATCAGATTTTCCAGAAGAAAAAAATGTTACTAGAGCAACAGAGAGACTAAGCTTCGCGATTACCATCAACAAAGCCCAGGGTCAAACCCTAAAAGTGGCTGGCCTTCATCTGGGAAAACAATGGTCAATTGTATGTAGGATGCTCTAGGGTGAGCTCGCCAACAATCTCTTCATCTTAGCTCCTGAGAGCCGAACAAAAAAATATTGCATACTCTGAGGCTTTAACAATGTAATTTATGTATTTTCTGTTACTTGGAATTTCCATTATGGTTGTACAAATTATTGTAAAGTTTGTTAAAAAATTTGTTCTCTGTTCAACCTTTATTGTTGTAACTATCAATTTTCTTTAACGTAGTGGCTGAGAAAAGAAACCTACAATGAAAGAACATCTTAAAGTTTACCCAAGCCAAATGTATTTATTAACATTTCTATCTGCAGGTTCTTAGCAAGCTTACTGGCGCTTTAGTATGGTATTCAATTCTCATATCGTTTTTGATTTATATACGCAGCTATTCAAATGTTTTAAACATTAGATAAAGATTGCTGATGTATATTGTACGACAGAATTAGCTGAAAAATATTTTGAATGAACAAATAAAAGAGATATAAAAGAGAGATGTTTGTTGGTTGGTTCCTTCGCGTATCACACGAAAAAAACGAAAAGTGACAATCGGAAAGTATGTACAGGATTGGGATAAGAGTATATCCAGGAAAGTTTATTGATACTAATTTTATAACACCAAAGAAGAAGAAAGACATACCACGTATGCTAACCAACCTGACTGTTATTTCTAGCAGGTTGGGAATCAACCATAAGGGATTCTCTCTGCGAGTTCGTTGTCAATGATGATCGTGTTTCGCGGCCTATGTCTCCGATTCCAACGGTGGTTTACACACACACGCACACACACACGCACACACACACGCACACACATGAACACTCACACAGGCACACACACGAACACACGAACACACACACACACACACACACACACACACACACACACACACACACACACACACACACACACACACACACTGTAAACAAGACAATGCATTCAATACAGACGTTTTCTCTTCTGCCGGTCTTCCCTTATCATTTGTTAACCCTAGCGAAGCTGAGTACCTCAGCTAGTATATATATATATGTATATATATATGAAAGGCAAGCAGGAAATTCAGGGATATATAATATATATATATATATATATATATATATATATATATATATATAGATATATATATATATATATATATATAACAAAGGAATTGTGGTAAGGAACCATATGGATCATAACGCACCAGAGTACTCAATACTTAGGGTAGTAGAGTGGGTAATAGGAACAAGTATGACCCCGACGGCAGAGCTCAAGCCGTTTCGACGGCTAATTCTGGACTAAATAAGAATTTTTAGCCTGCTAACAATTCTTATTTAGCCGTCGAAACGGCTTGAGCTCTGCCGTCGGGGTCATACTTGTTCCTATATATATATATAAAACGACAATGACAGCTCTTTATATGTAATAATTATAGAAGAGTGGGAGCGAGAGGAACAAATATAAGGAGTGGGAGGAAGAGACGAGGAATGGAGCTAAATTTGAGGCGGCGAAGAGTAAATGTTTATCCAGTCATTGTTCTAGAGGTCAAGAAGGCCACTTGACACAATAGAATGTTTTCAAGGACATAAGCTATTTTACTGTCAGTGATAATATTAGAGCAAGGTTAACTATGTACTAATTCGTGCCCTCACCAACATTTGCTACATCATTCTCTCCGTACAAGTCACAACTCATATCACCAAATGATTGACGTCATGTGACTGCACCTTGTTTATATGGCGTTGATTTAGGAGGAATGGGGAGAGGGAATGAGAAGGAGTGGGGAGAGGAGTTGTACAGCTCAAACTAATGTTTCATATTGTGTATCGATGCAGTGCAAATATTTATAGATAAAACAGACACCCACACATTATATATATATATATATATATATATTCACGCATGAACTCGTAACTTTTCTTGGAATTGTAAGAAAGCAGTCTTGACATACAATGTGTGTGGAACATTTTTAAAACCTGGTAAAGCCTATCCCTTCTGCAGGTTTGAACACAGCTGATATCTTTCAGAGAAAGAAAGTGTGTGTGTGTGTGTGAGAGAGAGAGAGAGAGAGGGGGTGATTGACCTCTGTATTGGATTGGTACTTTTCTTTTTACCGACCAAGAAAAGAGGAAAGCCAAACTTGACCTCGGAGGTTTTTGACCTTAGAGAGGAAGGAGAGCGAGAACAAATACCGCGAATCATTTTATCCGACATTCTATATCCTAAGAATTCTGTCTAATTCGCCATTACCCACATATATAAAGTCTATGTTATAGTAGTATGGTCCTGTAACTCCTGTTGGAGACGTAGGGGCGCTGTAATGACATACGGTGCTTCTGGGGCATTTTAAGACTGGCAGAGCCCATCCCTCTCCAGGTCTTAACACCGCAGATTTCTTCCAGAGGTGGAGAGAGAGTGAAAGAATGGAAAAGAGAAAGATATTTAGAGGAAGAATCAACCCCAGTATTAGAATGGTAGTTCTTTTATCGATCTCGAATGGATGGAAGGCAAAGTTGACCTCGGATAAGGCAGCCAAAGAGCTCCAATGACCGCAATCAGTTGTATCCACTTTTTGTTGACGGGTTTCAGATCTCTGACGATTGTCTGACGTCAGTTCATCTCGAGAGGCTCTGTTCATCACATTCCATGGAAGGGTGGTACCAATAGAGGATCTGATTATCATGTCTCTCACTTAGGAGTCATGTGACGTGTCCCAACCAGCCAAGTCGACACTTACATATGATGTTAGACACACCTAATTAGTGGTTTCGTTAAAAGACTTCTTTGATGCCCTAAGTATGTTTATTTTGCTTACTGGTTAATCCAGCTCTGGGAATAAGCGAACAAGAATTTGTGATAAAATATTATCAGTAGGGATTGTTACCCACTGAAGAACAACTCTGATTATATACAAGCAAACACTGGCTGTTTTCTACATATATGGAGTCAGAGAGTGTCACGCACACACACAACAAACACCTATATAGTCACACACATGCATGCACGCACATACTCACACACACACAAGAAACATATTTACACACACATGCACGTACACACCTACGCACACACAACAATATATATATATATATATATATATATATATATATATATATATATATATATTCGAACACACATTTATGTACACACACACAGATACACACCTACACATACATACATACTCTTTCCTTTCTGAGGTCAAATACCTCCGAGGTCAAGTTTGGTTTTCCTCCTTTCGGGGAATCGGTAATTTTTCTTGTTTGTCTCCGTTGAATTTAAAAAAAAAAACAGAATTAGTCGTTTAGTTTACATATTGAGACCCATCCTATTTATTTTATAACATATGGAATTTCTAGTAATGTACCTTTTCTGCATTGTATAATGTTTTTTTATGTGTAAAGAAAATTAACTCAGGCAGGAATGTTACCACTTAAAATAAAATTTCACCGCAAATAGATTAGAAAAATTAAATAAGTAGGTGTGTGTGTGTGGGGTGTGTGTGTGTGTAAAGGTGTGTGTGTATGAGGGTGGGGGGAGAGATCTGAAAAATGAATAAGTGGTGGGAGGACGATTATTCGAGACCCGAGACTAATGCTACATAAAGAGAAAACAATATATTAAAATCTTACCTAAGAAAGAATTCTTGAATAAGATTAAGACGGAAGATTTTTAAAGAGAACACAAAGAGGCTGGGTTGACCTGACACCCATTAACCATTTCATTATATTTCTGACGATAGACACTGTCAGTGTCTTTCAAGTATTTCTGAAAATAATTCTAAAAAAATTCTTTTTTGATTTTGTTTTACAAACTATCCGGTTATTAAACCAACTAACTGGAAATTTGTAATAAACTGAAGTGAAAACCAACAGGTGTGTTTATTTTTATTGGCAGCATGACCCTCCCAAAGTATAACAATAATAAAAAAAATTAGAGGAATTTAGTAAAATAATTTTTTTCATTTTTAACCTGATGTTTGGAACAAAACACTTAGCATGAATTTGTTGCATAAAATTATGTCGAAAGGTTTTCATATAAGTATGATAACAAGGTCGATGTAAAAGCACAAGTATAGTACTGGTGCCGATTCTTCCTCTATAACTTTATCACTTACTTTCTCTCACTATCTCTCCTTTTCTGGAAGAAATCTTCTATGTTCAGACCTGGAGAAGAGATGGGCTCCGTCAGGTTTAAAAAATGCCAGAGTAATGCCACAACTCAATGCGGCGCCCCTACCATTCCTTCAGGACTTACGTGACCATACATATATGAATACTTTAAAACACTCAGTTACGTATTTAAAAAAAAAACTAAGGGTGGTTCCAGGTGGGTTGGGATCCGGTTAAATGTAAAGATTTTACTGTTAGAGTGTTCGAAAGAATGTATGATGCGTTACTTTTCTAGAAAAAAGGAGTGAAATGAATAGCAAAAAAAAAAAAAATGATATATGGAATGGCAATTTAAAATGACCAAACAGGAAGTGAATATGCATTTCTAAAAAGGGAGATAAGATATAATGGACATCCGGTATAATGTATGTTTTAGAAGAGGAATCTTAGACACAAGCTAGAACGATTTGGTCCATATAATCAACAGAATCAGACGAGAAATTAACATGACAATACGATACATGTGTTTCTATATATATTTACATTTGCTTAAAATTAAAAAGAGTACACACAAATATACGCATGTATACACAATGATTGTTTTTACTTCAGTTCCCACAATAAAAAGTTCACTTTCCAACCACAAGGTCCTGGGTTCTAACCCTACATTTATCTCTGTAAATAGTTACTTTTTCAAAGTTATTCATACATTTAATCCTGTATGTCAATTGTACATACATGCTGAACATTCATGTAATTATATCTTTAAAATATATTATTAAAATATCATTTTCACCTTTAATCACATTCCCCTGTCAGTAATCAACATACATATAGGGTTTCTCTTATGTAGACTTTATCAAAACTCAAATTTCGCAGTTACTATGATTGTTAACTAGTAATCCTGGAATATTAGGCACAGCACACCAAACTTGGACACCAAAAACTTTGGTTAGTTCAATGTTATTAATGTTAAAATAATGTTACAAACAGAATCTCTATATATAAATCTAGAGACGCAGTAAAATGATTAAACAACGCGGGCCAACCTTGGCAAAATATTCGTAAATAAATGAAAATTATTTTGGCAACACCAACCGGTTAATATTATCACTGTGTCTCTCGCCCTCTGACTCACACACACAAACACATTCTCCATACAGCTTACACAACAGGACATTACCTTTCGGTAACTGTTGGTTGAAAATCTATGGATCTCCTGCCGGCTGGTTTTGCTCGTCAAATCTTTCCAGTGATTCTTTCCTGGGACATTCTAACCATATGTCCGTAGTTCTGGAACTATAAATAGATAGATATCTTTCTTTATTTGCCACATGGCCGTACGAAAATGGGACATTACAAGACTTGACGGCGGGGGTTTTACATAAAATCATATAACTTTAACATTAATAAATAACAATAAACTATATATAATAAAATAACAATTGAAATCCCCAATAGGGGGGAGGGGGCGTTACTGCAGAGTTGTTTTACACCCCGTGGATAGAACAACCCTCAACAACAGGAACACGTTTAGTAGGTGTTCCCGTCTTCCCTCTGTTTATCTTCCTTAACCTACACGTTTATATACAGAGAAAGACCATTCACTAATCAAACACAGAGCCTAAAATAAAATTTTACTCTTAAATAGAACAAAAGAAAAACATTAGACAATCCTGAGAAGACATGATTACATCTTTTCAAAATACTGCAGTAATTTACATAATTAGTCTAAATGAATTATATTTCTAATCAGTCACATTTTGCAATGTCTTGTGGTCATACAATATACTTAATTATATTTTTTTCGGCCTGGACCCCCCCCCCCCCCCCCCAAAAAAAAAAAAAAATAATTTAAATATATAAATATGGAATTTTAAACAATCATTATTACGTTTTAACATGTTTACTTGGTAAACATGTTGAATTAGTTTACAACATTATTTTAAAGGAATTATATTTCTCATCAGACATTTTTTCCATTATCCATTGATTTGCATTGGCTGGTATATATGGGGTACATATAGGGTATATATGGGGTACATATAGGGTATATAATGGGTATATATAGGGTATATATGGGGTATATATGGAGTATATGGGGTATATATGGTATATATGTGGTATATATGTAGTATATATGGGGTATATATATGTGGTATATATGGGGTATATATAGGGTATATATGGGGTATATATGGGGGTGTAAATGGGGTATATATGGGGTATATATGTGGTATATATATGGGGTATATATGGGGTATTTATGGAGTATATATGGGGTGTATATGGGGTATATATGGAGTATATATAGGGTATATATAGGGTATATATGTGGTATATATATGGGGTATATATGGGGTATATATGGGGTATATATGGGGTATATATGGGGTATATATGGGGGTATATCTAGGGTATATATGGGTATATATGGGCTATATATGGAGTATATATGGGGTATATATAGAGTATATATGGGGTATATATGGGGTATATATGGAGTATATATGGGGTATATATGGGGTATATATGGAGTATATATGGGGTATATATGGAGTATATATGGAGTATATATGTGGTATATATGGGGTATATATATAGTATATATGAGGTATATATGGGGTATATATGGAGTATATATGGGGTATATATGGGGTATATATGGCGTATATATGGAGTATATATGTGGTATATATGGGGTATATATGGAGTATATATGTGGTATATATGGGGTATATATGGAGTATATACTGATTTTATTATATTTTTGTGGATTGGCAGTATGGATAGAGCGTCAGACAATATGCTTTGCAGCATAGAGTTATGGACCTTTACGCTCTGAGTTCAAATCCCGCCGAGGTTAGCTTTGCCTTTAATTCTTTCAGGGTCGATAAAATAAAATACCCGTAATGTTTGATTTAACCGACTTCTCCCTCCCCCAAATTGTTAGACTTGTGTCTAAATCAGAAATCATTGTATTCCTGTCAGGAGCAAACAAGAAGAAACTTCAGTCTAAGTCACGTAGGCTATAGACTTCTCACGTAGCCTATTAACTTCTCCTTGAAAAGATCTACATGTCAGGTGACCAGTAAAAATAAACTCCCAATAGAAAGAGAAACATATATCATATCTTATATAATAGTGAAACATCTAGACGCTACACCTATATACA
>OZ024742.1:19956738-19971515 GCA_964016885.1 Eledone cirrhosa
TGATGCTTATCAAAGCCAACTACTCCTCGAGTAGTTGGCTTTGATAAGCATCAATAAATGCGAAACAAGGCCTTGTCAACTTTATCTCCTCCTGTTTGCTGAAAATTAAAGTAAGTGAGGCTATCACTACTCTAAAACAATAGCATAAGGTCTTCGAAATGCTTTTAATTAAGCATACAGTATATTGCAAAATACACTATATATACATTCATATATATATATATATATATATATATATATATATATATATATATATGTATATATATATATATATATATATGTATATATATATATATATATATATATATATATATATATATATATATATATATATATATATATATATATATATACATATATATATATATAAACACATACATATATATAAATATATATATAACAGACACACATATATATATATATGTACACACACACACACACACACACACACACACATATATATATATATATATATATATATATTTAGTTAATAAATGAAACAACACAAAACACAGGAAGTAATATTACAGTTATATTAGGTCTATATATAACGTGTATATGTGCAACTATTATATATAATAAGATATATATATACAATGTACAACGCCAACATTCGTCAACTTCTTTGCGTAGGGTGTGGTCGATCTTGCTCCGTGATGTATATATGAGTGTACGTGTGTGTATAATGTATGACTATATATATCAACTTCCCAACTCTAAACACCAACAGAGGCGAACAAGACGGTACCAACACCGAACCTAGCGGCGCTCCGACCAACAACACACCTGACGCAAAACACCTCGTCACAGACTTGACAGGATCCTTCTCCCGAGAGGAATTAGACCTCTTCAGTCTGGGTCCCAAGTTCATATTGAAACAGAGACTGGACGACAAATTATGGCTCGACATAGAAACGAATTTCTGTCGGGCTGCCTACCAACTAAAATGGATATCGACTCTCGGCAACAACACCACGGAATCTAACAAACCCAGATTCCCGATATACCAACTGGATCGCCCACTCTGTCCACCGCCTGCCAACCGCGAGCTTGAAGAAAAACTCTCGAGGCTAAAACATTCCGTATTTAACATCTTACGGAAACAGAAGAAGATAGCCCCAAACCTCTCCAGGACACACCAACTCGCCCTGAAGAACCTACGGAATAGGGAACTTATATACTTACCATCCGACAAAGGTAAAGAGTTTTGCGTCATCTCTCAAGCCACATACAACAACCTAGCCTTTGAACACCTAAGCGACAATGAATTATATACAGAGATCCCGGAGATGACTGCAGCCCAGATCGAAAAACAGACCAACTCCATCTGGTTCGATATCTGTAGGAGAAGACAACTCCCAAATAAAGTTAAACTCAACTACACCACTAGAAATAGCAGACTGCCCACTTTCTACCACCTCATCAAGACCCACAAGAATAGTACTAAGACGCAAATAAGACCCATCGTCTCTAGCATACAAGGACCCCTATACAAAATTTCCTGGCTCCTCTCCCAGGTCCTCAAGCCTCTAGTCTCCACCTTTCCCGGGCATGTCAGTAGCTCCGACGAAGTTATACGTAGACTACACCAACTGCAGCCAGAACAACTTAAACTAAATAGATACGCCTTTAGCCTCGACGTTGTCTCCCTCTACACTACAGTCCCCGCTCATCCAGCTGTCGATTTATTGACGGACTGCGTGGTCTCAGAGGACATCCACTGCTACGGCCTCCACCCGACGGACATACACCAGCTTTTGTCCTTCACAGTAAACAACACGTACTTCACCTTCCACCACCACACATACAGACAGACAACAGGATTACCCATGGGATCCAGCCTATCGGGCCTGCTGGCCATCACCTACATGAACCAGCTAGAATGCCGAGCCCTCAACACCTGCCATTCCCATACCTTCTTCACCCGATATGTAGATGACATACTCATCCTTACATCATCCCGTGAGGAGGCAGATAAAATATACACAACATTCTCCAGCATGGACGCCAGTATAAAGTTCAGCATGGAACACCCCAATGACCGCGGATCCCTATCCCTACTGGACTTCCAACTCAGGATAACAGAGGAAGGCAACATCCACACCTGCTTCTATAAAAAAGCCGCCAGCAGGGACCTGTTCGTACATTTCAGATCGGCCCTCCCAGCCGGCGCTAAGTTCGGAAGGAACGAACTAACACGTATCCGGAACAAATGCACCGACGCTAGAGACCGAGACACACACACCACACATTTCCTGGAATTACTCAAACTGAACGGATACACGACATCCACCACAAACCGTGCCAGAAAGAACAGAGGACACCACACCCGAGGCACTAACACTTGCTTCCTGAAGCTCCCACACTTCAGTGAAGAAACAACAACAGCCATCCGCAGAGCTATCAGATGAGAGGGACTAGATATCCAACTGGCCCACTCAGGTCCTTCTCTACGCGGACAGCTAACCAAAAGACACTCCACCAGACATGACAACTGCTGCAGACTAGCCAACTGCCCCATCAACGACACAGACCTATGCCACCAGGCTTACGTCGTATACAGACTAGAGTGTGACAAATGCAACAACTTCTACGTAGGTAGCACCACCAGACCACTCCACATAAGAATAAAAGAACACCTCAATACTAACGCTTTCTCATTTAAGAAACACCTAGTTAAATGCAAAAACACCGACAAAACCATAACAGTTAGGATAGAAACTAAGGAAAGAAACCTCGGCAATCTTAGAATTAAGGAAGCACTAATTATAGACAAAACACAACCACCAATCAATAATAGACTAGAACTCAACACCCAATTTATAACTTGATAGAGCTTCTAGCCCCATATTTACACCCCCCCACACACATGCACACACACACACACGCTTACACCTCCACTTATTCTCTCTCACACATACACACACAAAACCAATTCTAACACGAAATAACATCTATCCCCCACATTTACGTATAGACATATCCTCTCACACTCACACACACACACTCACATACTTACACCTTCATGCATTCTCCCACACACTTAAACAGGCATGTACACCCCCCCCAAAAAAAAAACCTTCTAAAGGGAGACTACTCTTTATCCACCTAATCTTAATTCTTTGACATTAAAGATAGAACAGATACTCTATACCATTTCCTGTCAGCATGACTTGGCAAGCTATTTAGAACACTGGATTAACAGCTTTACTTCCCTCTGAAGAAGAGATATTATCTCGAAAATTAAGGACATTTAAATAAATAAATCTAAGGTAAAAGACTAATTGTCAACAATATCTTTTGCATTTGCATTCTTTATTCTATGTCCATACCTGCATTGTTTTGGCTTTATTATACATATACAAACGTTTATACCTCATTACACAATGCTTCAAGTGAACTATAACCTCCTCCTTACATATATATATATATATATATATATACACACACACACACATATATATATATATATATATATATAGAGAGAGAGAGAGAGAGATACTTATATAAATACATACACACTCATATATATATATATATATATATATGAGTGAGTGTGTATGTATTTATATAAGTATCTCTCTCTCTCTCTCTCTGTCTATATATATATATATGTATCTATCTATCTATCTATCTATCTATCTATCTATCTATCTATCAAGCGGGCGCAGCAATCAGTGGAGACTCCACTTCGACATTTTATAGAGGGACTGTACGTTACAAGGGCGACGACGTGCTCGGAGAGAATCTGGGCGTCGAAGACGATGAGCTCACCAGTCTGTTTGGTAGGACTTTCCGCCCGGGACCTATGGACAACTTCCAGAGGTCCCTGGCCTGGCAGTGCTACCGAGGAGCTCTACCGGTTCGTGACAAGATCTACAGGCACGGACGCCCTGGCAGGGATCCTTCCAAGAGGACGTGTTCAAGATGTGCGCAGGACATTGAAACAGTTCTGCACGAAATTGTACACTACCCGGGCGTAAGCGACCTGTGGAACTATGCAGAACAACTGCTGTCGCGTATGGGACAAATCCAGTTGACTGCCGAGTCCATAGTAAGGATCAAACCGCCAGACTCTTTCAAAAACGAAAGAGAGGCGGTTTTCCTCTGTACGGTGGCTATGGTGAAAGAAGTTATATGGTGGACGAGATTGAGAGGACTGAGGTCAGATACCTTTCTCTCCGGACAACAATTGATTCCCTTCTTTAAGTATCACTTTAGAAGGAGAATCAGGGTGGAGAGAGAGGCACTGCACCCCAGTAAATTTACTGAAATGTCGGTGAATGAAGCGAGAATGGCTCGAGTGATTGGGCCTTCTCTGTTTATAAGCCTGTAGGTTGAGGAAGAGAGCAAAAGGAAGAAATGAGCACTTGCACAACACGCTCCTGGAGTTGAGGGTTGTTCTATCGACGGGGTATTAAACAACCCATTTGTGGCGCCTCCCCCCTATTGGGGATTTCGATTGTTGAAATTGTTTGTTTTTATATTTTTTACACGACTGTATGTAAAATCCCCGGCATGTCTTTGTATTGTCCCCTTTTCTTGTTGCGCCCTTGTGGCTAATGAAGAAATCTATCTATCTATCTATCTATCTATCTATCTATCTATCTATCTATCTATCTATCTATTTATCTATCTATCTATCTATCTATCTATCTATGTATATATGTATATATATATATATATATGAATAAACAGTGTTGTCTCTGATCGTGACAAAGCGATAGTATATATAAATACATAAAAAAATGACACAACTCATCGCTAGAACAGCTGTGGGCAACAATGACTCAGGGGACAGAGACCAGTAGCCAGGATCGACAGAGAAAGAATCCACAAGGTGGGTGACGGGCAGATAAAATATAGAAAAGATTGAAAGAGAAGGACAAAGAGAAGTGTGTTAGTGCATAGAAGTGACTGGAAGAAGGAAATAAAGAAAGATGATGTATAAGAGAAGTTTAAACAATCTTCACCCTCATTAGCCCTCAAGTCGACAAAATGGATTCGCTCGATTTAATTGAGAATACCATTCTAAAAATGCTAAATTGGTACTATCAATTAAATCGACGTTCCCCTAACCCCTCAAATTGGTGGTCGTGTGCCAAAATTAGAATCATCGTATCGGTAGAGTGTCGGATAATAGGCTTTGCGACATATAGTTACGGTTCTTTACGGTCTGAGTTCAAATTCCGCCAAAGCTTTGCCTTTCATCCTTACCGGGGTCGATAAAATAAAGTACCAGTAATACACTAGGGTCGATTTAATCGACTTTCTCCTCCCCCACTACTGTTGGCCTTGTGCCTAAATCAGAAACCATTATTGTAAATAATCATCCATTCAGATTTTATATAATACAGTTCTTGTTATTCATATATATATAACGAAATATAAAAAAAATGACAACGCAGAAGTACAAGTATATATATATATATATATATATATATATATATATATATCGTTTATTCTTATAGTTTCTGTGTGGGTTTTGGTGGTCGTCTCCTCAAGTCTGCTTCTTCTGGTATTGTTTGGTTGAAAGAAACTAAAGTAATTGTTGAATACTAAGTTAGACCAACAACAGCTTGGCTACTTACTCAAAGAGACACCTGAAGACAATCACTAACAATTGTCTTGTTTCCAAGTACCTTGGAATCACTAATATCGTGCCTCTTGGCCATATATCTATATATTCCTTTCAAATACATGTATACAGGTAATTAACTGCCCACGCAAATACACACACACACACACAAACACACATGCTCAAACATACACACACACATGCACACATGCCCAACACACACACTCAGAACGCGTGACGCACATACACACATACTCAAACATACACATCCATGCTCACACGCACACACACACACATTCACACATGCATGATTAATGATTACATTGTTGGTGTTGGTGTTAGTGTTGGCGTTGTTGTTAGTCTTGGTGGCGGTGGCGCTGTTGGTGTTGCTAGTCTTGGTCTTGGTGGCGGTGGCGATGTTGGTGTTGGTGGTGGTGGCAGTGTTAGTGTTGGTGGTGTTTGTGTTGGTGGTAGTGGTGGTGTTGGTGTTGGCGGTGGTGGCGGTATTGGTGTTGATGGTGGTGGCGGTGTTGGTGTTGGTGGTGGTGTTGATGTTGGTGTTGGTGGTGGTGGCAGTGTTAATATTGGTGGTGTTTGTGTTGGTGGTAGTGGCGGTGTTAGTCTTAGCGGTGTTGGCGGTGTTGGTGTTGATGGTGGCGGCGGTGTTGGTGTTGGTCTTGGTGGTGGTGTTGGTAGTGATGGTGGTGGTGGTGGTGGTGGTGGTGGTGGCGGTGTTGGTGTTGGTGTTGTTGGTGTTGGTCTTGGTGGTGGTGGTGGTGGTGGTGTTGGTGATTGTGGCGGTGTTGGTGTTGTTTTTGTTGGTGGGTGGTTGTTTAGAAACGTTGTGGCTTGTGGTAATGGTGTTACTGGTGGGAGGAGAGAGAAATAGATAGAGTGAGGAGGAAGTGAGAAAGAGATATAGATGAAGAATCGATCCCAGTACTGGACTGATACTTTATTTATCGACCTTGAAAGGAGACAGGCAAAGAATAACTGGTCATACAACCTGGCAAAAATTGACAAAACTCTCCATTAAATAGTGTTTCTACTTTAAGCACCAGGCCAGCAATTACCCAGTGCATTACTGGTACTTTATTTTATCGACCCCGTAAGGATGAAAGGCAAAGCTAACCTCGGCGGATTTGAACTCAGAACGCAAAGGGCTTTTACTCTAAGCTGCAACGCATGGTGTCTGACGCTCTACCGATACTGCCAAACCACTCTCCATTAAATAGTAATATTCTTTTCTCTCCAAACACAACATTAATACCTCTGATATACGCCGGGCTACTATTTATAGTACTGAGAACATGTATTGTAATCATAGACATTTCACTGACACAAACGCCTGATATTGTGGTTTGAGAGCACAAACTGAGGACATGGTCTCTTGTAGAAGTCAGTTGATGTTAATGTCAGAAAAATACAAGAGACAGGGGATAACTACAAATTATTGAAGAGGAGTTTGCAGATCTATGTCTAAAATCGTCTCGAACATGAAGGTTCATCAGGCCGGTACTTATCCAGGTTTCTGTGGTGAGAAGCAACAGAGAGTACAATACTCCCTCCTGGATAGGACGCCAGACCATTGCAGGATTAAACCCCCCAGCTATGTTGGTACTCATTTTCAGTTGAATATACTGGAGCAACATGAAATGAATTTTTTTTGCTCAACAATACACAACCTGGCCAGGAATCAAACACACGACATTATGATCGTTAGTCCAACACCCTGAACACTAGGTCACGTGCCTCTACCTTTGCTGATCTAGTATCCAATATACACATCAAGTTTCATAGCTATTATTATTGGAGCTACAATACATATATCAAGCCAGCTGGAAGAAAGTATCACTGAACTTGGTTTATTGGAGAAATAACGCAACGTCTAACATTCCTAAGCTTCAGATACAAATGACCACGACATCTGGACACTTTTAAATATGTAAATCATGTTCAAAGTATGAACGATTACACAAAGGACGACAGAAATTTTCTTTTCTTTACAATCTTGCCTCCGGGAAGATGGCCGCTCAAAATTATCTCCAAATTAAGAAAAAGATACATAGATTTATACATACATACATACATACATACATACATACATACATACATACATACATACATACATACATACATACATACATACATACATACATACATACATACATCTATAGACACATATTTCTAAACAGATAAAGGCTTCAATGGAAAAGAAGTATATATATATATATATATATATATATACCTTCAAGATAGTAGAATGTGTGTGAGAAGAGTGGAACCAATGTGATTAAAGTGTCTAGTAAATGGCTAGCTGGTTTATTCTCTCCGCCTACACATAACATACCAAATACACTGACACAGACACACACAAACACACACACATGCACACTTACACACGCACTTATTCACACCCACATATAATACGTATATATATATATATATATATATATATATATATATATATATATATATATATATATATATATATATATATATATATATATGTATATATATATATGTATACATATATATATATATATATATATATATATATATATATATATATATATATATATATATTTATATATATATATATATATACACACACACGCACGCACACACACACACACACACACTCTCTCTCACACACACATACACACATATATATATATATATACACACACATATATATATATACATACATATCTATATCTATATATAATATAAAAGAAAGATGTTTATTGGTTGGCTGGCTGGTTGGTTGGTTGAATCACACGAAAAGTATACACACACACATCTAAAGAGAGAGACACAGAGGGAGAGGCAGAAAGAGAGAGAGAGGCAGAAAGAGGGAGAGGCAGAAAGAGAGAGAGAGAGAGAGAGAGGGGTGTGGGAGAGAGAAAGAGAGTAACGGCCCACGAAAATCTAGAAACGGCTTAAACTATTGATCCGCTGATCTATAGGAAGGTTTAACAATATTACGTTAGCTTTTATAAAGTAGTTTTACAGTTTTTGATTTTACTGAACAAAGGAAAATTGATACTATTTGAAATTAATCTGCCCTCCAGCTTTTACTCATATACTACTTACAGTCCGTACCAAGGAAGCAACTCTTTAGAAGCAATGTTATGCAGCCTTGGATGTAGTTTAAAGGTGATGCCAATGCAGATAATGTAGCGCTCACGGCGGCGTTGATGAGAATAAAGTTTGAGTTTTTCTAGTCGACTCCAATAGTCAAGGCCTGTTATGCCATCTGTCTTTTTCGTGATTAACATTTGAGGAGCTTCAATTTTCATGGTACTTCGTTTCGTGTGGGGAGACCATAGTGGACAATAGTATTCAAGGTGGGGTGGGCAAAAGTGGAGAAGAGAAAGATAACAGTGTGGATATCTCTCGACTGGAATGTTTTGAGGATCCAGGAACACATTCTGCGGACCATGTCAACTTTGCTGTTTATGTGAGTGGCCCAGTTTATGTTGTTGTCCACAATTACTCCCAAATCTCTGATTTTGTTGGATGCCACGAGAGGTTAACCTGAAGGAAGGGAGTATGGGAGTTTCTGGGCATCCTCTATTTCAAAGTGGATTAAATGAAATTTATCCTCGTTCAGCAGCATATTATTCTTTTCCGCCCATTGGATAACAGCCAGTAGATCTGATTGGAGGCATATCCAGTCACCCACACCATTGATGACCTTCTGGAGATTGCAATCATCTGCGAAGATTCTTATGCTGCTGTGCTTGATGATGTCAGTAATATCATTAATATAGATAATGAAAAGAAGTGGGCCCAACACAGTGCCTTGCGGGACACCACTACTGACTTTGGCTGTGCTCCTTTGACTAAAACATGTTGGGCTCTGTTTGACAGGAAACATTTGATCCACTGCAGCAACTTTCCAGTGACACTAAGGTTGGATAGTTTTCTCTGTAGAATTTTGTGATCAACCCTGTCAAAGGCCTCGCTGAAATCAAGGTAGATGACATCAGTGTTGGAGCCCTCTTCCAAAGCTCTCAAAATACCATCAAAGTGATGCAGTAGCTGCGTTAGGCAATACTTTCCCTTACGGAACCCATGTTGGTTGGAGTTCAGCAGATTGTTCCTTTCAAGAAAGTGAGTTATTCGTGATCTCACCATCCTCTCAAATACCTTAATGATATGAGAGGTGAGTGAGATCGGAAGGGATTTGTTTCCCTCTTTGAAAACTGGGACAACAGACTGGGATAGTAAATTTTCTGGTATATATCCAGCATCCAGTGAGTTCTTCCACAGATTAGCAAGAGGAGGTGCAAGTTGGTGTCGACACACATTCAGGACACAAACAGGGAACCTATCGAGGCCTACTGCTGAATTGTGTTTAGTTTCTTTTATTGCCGCTAAGACATCAAGGGCGCCAAAAGTTATGTCAGATATAGTGTGTTGGGGATTAGCATCAGTGATACAGCCCAGATCAGGCATATTAGGATTGCTGAAATCAGAGCAGTATTGTTTCTGGAGTATCTCACCCATGCTTTTAGCATTATCTTGGAGAGTGCTGCCATTGTCATCAATTAGAGGGCCAACAGTGGAGCCAGTGACTTTGTGTTTTTTAGCAAATGAAAAGAATACTTTGGGATTGAGTTTGATTTTCTCAATAGCGCAGGCCTCTTCAGCTGCTCTTTGATTGCTGATGATGGACATCATGCTGTTTTGGAGGTTGTGTTTTTCGATTCTACTGATGTAATGGCAGTCAAATGGGTATGTTACTGCGGGTAGTATTTCAGTTTGTTGATATTTTTGTTAATTCTTTTAATTTTTCTGATAAGTGTTCTTCTATTTCTAGGGATTCTACACTAAGATTTGTTTACAGATTTGAATGGGGTATGTTTTGCACATATCTTTGTTACAGTGTCTACAAATGTCTCCCAGGATTTTTTTATGTTAGTGGGTGTGTGATTGTTCGTGAAAGATATATATAAGAATAAAGAAAATACTCAATCGCAGAAATGCAATAAAGATAGCTTATAAAATAGGATGAAGATCCTTAAAAGACGGACAAAGAAGTTGCCATTAGCGACCATGAGGAAATGAACCCCATATCTTCCAGATAGTGGCTAATGGCAACTTCTTTTCCCGTCTTTTAAGGGTCTTCGCTCTATTTTATAAGCTATTTTTATAGCATTCCTGCGCTTGAACACTTTCTCTATACTGATATATATATATATATATATATATATATATATATATATATATATATATATATATATATATATATATATATATATATATATATAGTTTTACGAGGTTTTTGATATGAAATCGTGGTGTCGAAACAAATATTGTTATACTTGGGGAGGGTCATATTTGTGTAATAATATTGCCAGAATTAATAACAGAACACACTCACTATTTGGTTGGTTTTCGCTTCTGTGTCTTTTATATCGGTTAATTTAATTTAATTTATTCGGTCCTCAATGTTGCCATTGACTGACCAACGGTCAAAAATACAGATACAATATAGACACAAACACATATATATAGTCTATCAAAGTTCTTTCGTTGCACATCTGCAAAATCGTCAGTGCTGCTATTATGTTTCCTCCCGTTGCATTGTATGCGTAAGATGGCGTAAGCATACAATGCAACGGGAGGAAACATAATAGCAACACTGACGATTTTGCAGATGTGCAACGAAAGAACTTTGATAGACTATATATATGTGTTTGTGTCTATATTGTATCTGTATTTTTGACCGTTGGTCAGTCAATGGCAACATTGAGGACCAAATATATTAAATTAAATTAACCAATATAAAAGACACAGAAGCGAAAACCAACCAAATAGTGAGTGTGTTCTGTTATTAATTCTGGCAATATTATTACACAAATATGTCCCTCCCCAAGTATAACAATATATATATATATATATATATATATATATATATATATATATATATATATATATATATATATATATATATATATATATATATATATATGTGTGTGTGTGTGTGTGTGTGTGTGTGTGTGTGTGTGTGTGTGTGTGTAAGTTTCATTGTTGTAGAGGCTGAATTACTAAGTACGATAAACCAATTATTTAGCAGAAGAACAATTTGTTGTCATCTACAACCTAAAGGCACGCGTGCCAGCTTTCCACTCATCAAATGAAGGTTATCAAAGAAATGTATTGAAGAAAGTTTAATATCTTGCCACCATTATGAAACCTGATCAGTGGTCACGTGATATAAACAACCGGATAGCACAAACATAATTTGCTGTGAAGTCTCTAGTTACTTTCGGGTCCCAAATAATAGGGGGTGGAGGGAATAAGCAGGTAGTGGTGGAATAAGTGGGAGTAATCCGTTGATTTTATAAGAAAGCAGAATTGGTCGTTTAGCTTACATATTGAGACTCCAAACCACCCTATTTATTCTATAAATTATGGAATTTCTTGTAATGTTCTTTTTGTCAAATATGATGATTTTGTAATTCTGCTTTTTCAAAAACGTCATCGGGACAACCTACAAAAATTACCGATCCCCTCACCCCACTTATCCCACCCCCACCCACCTATTATTTGGGACCTATAACTGTGGTTTCAGTAGGATGGAGTTCGGAAAGTGAACTGGAAACCACCGTGAATCCGATTGGAAATAGATAAATTAAATTGTAGTGGTCGAATTAGTGGTGTATGTTCAACACTAATGAAATTGTAGTGGTCGAATTAGTGGTGTATGCTCAACACTAATGAAATTTTGTATAATGTTAGCAATAACAATTGTAATTTTGTATTTATTCAACATATTAAGGCGACAAATTGGCAGAGTCATTAGAACGTCGGATAGAATAATTTGCAGTATTCGTTCCGGCTTTCTGCTCTCTGAGTTCAAATCTCGCTGTGGTCAACTTTGCTTTTCATCCTTTTGAGTTAGATTTAAAAAAAAGTACCAGTCTAGTACTGGGGTCGATTCTTCCTCTACATCTCTTTCTCTCTTCTATTCTCTCGCTCTCTTTCTCCTTCCTTCCTGTTGGTGGTGAGACATTCCATTTATAAATACAACTCCTTTTAGCCAACTGAGTTGACTGGAAGAATGTGAAATAAAGTATCACGCTCAAGTACACAACACACAGCCGGATGTTTTCTGTTATGTTCCCCTCCTTATATATTTGATATATTACATAATCCAATGCTACACGGTACTCTCCCATCTCCTGACCTTTGGATATATATACATATATATATATATATATGTATATATATATATATATATATATATATATATATATACACACACATATATATATATATATATATATATATATATATATATATATATATATATATATATATATATATATACATATATATATCTATATATCTAACTAAGGCTGGTAAAATTCCCGAGATCCATGGACGAGTTCTCTCTAGCGGTCTCTGTCCCTCATTATCGCTGCCATGTCCTGCGTCTCCAACAGACCAGTGTCTGTCCTTAGGGCATCAACATACGTTAACCTTGGTCTTCCTCTTCCAGTGTGTCCATGTAGGGGCTCCCAAAGGAGCACTGAGTGCAATGTCAACTCTGGATGTCGGTGAGCATGTCCAGCTAACCTCAGTCTCCTCTGTGTCACTTTTGAGCTGACTTTTGGGATGCTCCCATACAGCTCTGATCGGTGTGGAAGTCGGACCTTCGTAGAGACCTGAAAGTCCGCCTCTTCATTGCTGTAGTGGAGTCTGTGCTGCTGTATGGGTCTGAGACTTGGACACTGACCAAGAAACTCACTCAGATGGTGGATGGGTGCTACACGAGAATGTTGAGGATGGCTCTGAACATTAATCAGTATACAGTGAGGATATATATATATATACATATATTTATTAAAATAACAGATTAAAGTTTAAGCAAAGAATCGCTGCTTTCACCCTTAACGGGATCTTCTGAAACTAACAAAATCAATATGACTCTTTGCTTAAACTTTAATCTGTTATTTTAATAAATATTTGCTCTACGGTTCTTATATATTTGATATATATTTTCCTTATCGAGCCCTCTTTGGATTTTAGTCTTCAATTTTATTATTATTACTATATATACATATATATATATATACATATATATATATATATATATATATATATATATATATATTTAAAAAAAGGAAAAGAATGACATCACTTGTAGTTCTAATCAATTTACCGTATTTCCCGGCGCCGAACGCTTCGTCCTCGGGGACGTACTCTAATTTTGACAACCAAAAATTTGAAAAAAAAAAAAAATAATAATAATAATTGTTTCTACTCTTGGCACAAGGCCAGCAATTACCCAGTACATAAAAATAATAATAATAATAAACAACCTTCGGCCTCCAGGACGCATGATAGACTTTTGA
Organism: Eledone cirrhosa; assembly: GCA_964016885.1. Classification (NCBI taxonomy): domain Eukaryota; kingdom Metazoa; phylum Mollusca; class Cephalopoda; order Octopoda; family Eledonidae; genus Eledone; species Eledone cirrhosa. Next base: position 19,970,689 of record OZ024742.1, read on the forward strand.
GACTTATTTTAGGGAAAAAGTAGCGTCTTCGACGCCGGGAAATACGGTCATTTATTTTATAATAATGTGATTTTTACAATTTGGTTTTGTAGATCTAGTAAGTTCTTTGTTTACTTCGGTGGGAAGACTTTTAAAGATTCCTGGTTAACTTTCCGGGAGAACTTTCTCCATATATATATATATAAATGGCTTCTACAGGACTAGAACTGTTTCATTCGGACACACACACACAGACACACACACACATATATATATAGAGAGAATAAGAAGATGCAAAGTAGTTTCAGATGCTGTGATAATGCTGTGGTACATATTTCAATGACGACAGTGGCCACACGCTCCCAATACAAGGATTATGTTTGAAAAATAGAGAGGACGGGAATATAATCGTATTTGAAAACTATACAGAGAGAGAGAGAGAAAGAGAGAGAGAGAGAGAGAGAGAGACACACACACACACACACACACACACACACATATAATATATATATATATATATATATATATATATATATATATATATATATATATATATATATATATATATATATATATATACATATATATATACAAATCTACATAGAGAGAAAGAATGAGAGATGGAGGGGGAGAAGGGTGAGAAAGAATGAGTAGAATGGGGGATGATTAAGAAGAGACACGCCTTTAACTGACATTTCCTCTCTCACCCCCACTCTCTTTCATTCTCACCCTCTCTCATTCTCTACTCCTCAATCTTCCCCCTCTCTCTGTATGTGCTACTTTCTCTCTCACATTCCACTCCCCCCCCCCTCATTATATAGAGTTATGTTTGCTATATTGTATTTAGT
>OZ024742.1:19971715-19979215 GCA_964016885.1 Eledone cirrhosa
AGTATTGAGTACTCTGGTGAGTTATGGTCCATCTGGTTCCTTACCACAATTCCTTTGTTATATATATATATATACAATATATTAACAAATGGAAACTATATTTATATATATTTGTTATATATTGTATATTTACTCCACTACTTATTGAGTGCTTTATATCAGTTATAAAAATGTTTAAGCTTGTTGAATCCCAACAAATTAAATATAACCTCTGCATATATATATATATATATATATATATATATGTGGTATATATATATATATATATATATATATATATATATATATATATATATATATATATATATATATATATATATGTGGTATATATATATATATATATATATATATATATATATATATATAATATATATATATATATATATATATATATGTGGTATATATATATATATATATATATATATATATATATATATATATATATATATATATATATGGGGAAAATGATAAACAATTTTTTTTAAGGGGCGGCTAAATAAAATATTTAAAAAAAATACAAACGAAAGACACAGAACTCCAGGGTCCTCAGCTGCCGAGATGGACTTCGGCAGTTTCGACTCCTACCAACGGTACTGCTGGTCCAACACACACACACACACACACACACACACACACACACACACACACACACACACACACACACACACACACACACACACACACACACACACACACACACACACACATATATATATATTTATATAAACACACACAACTACATACTTGCATACACGGATGCATGCATACATGCATACATATATATATACATCTACACACTCTTATACATGTACACACATATTATATATATAAGTGTATGCATGTATGTATGTATGTATGTATGTATGTATGTATGTAGAAGGAAAACTCTGATATAACACCTGCAACCCTGATGGTATCCAATGATGTTGACGTGTTCTTCTTTTTGGTAAATATCATCTTGGTTAAGAGAGTGGGACTGGCTTTATGCAGTGCCTTTGCTCACTATAAAAGCTTCACGGCACAGGCATTGCTTTATATCTGGAGATCTCTCTGCACTTGTCGTCACATGGTACCATGGGCCCAGCACTATGTACAATAATTGTCACAAGTGTAGTGTTTGTACCAGAGTTTTCAAGTCGCTGGCTGGACTAAAAAGTCACACTCGTTCAGCGCATCGGTAGGGGTCCTCCTACATGGATATAAAGTAGTGGCCGTACTCGAAAACGAGTTGGCAGCCACCATGTATGTATGTATGTAGGTAGGTAGGTAGGTGTGTAGGTAGGTATGTAGGTATGTAGGTAGGTATGTCCCCTGGCGTCCCATGCTAGTTCGACAATTAGAGATCAATAGAATATATAGATAAATAACCAACAGACTGAAATAAGTATTGGGGTCGATATGATTGATTGGACTTTGTTCCGTCCCTGCTCCAGCCTGGCCACTGTCCAATAACTGTGAACTTTAAATTACTATGGAAAACCCTCAACTTGAGCTCCTGTCAAAATCTTTGAATATTTTTAACTGCTAGTATTTCGTTGGTGGTAGTGCAGCCGAAACACCACCCCGACCTCGGCACAGAGTCTCTCACCCTCTCCCCTTACCCCTCTCTTTCACCCGCTGCCTAATAATCCTTGTTCTTTCCCTACTTTTCTTCATATTTATGGCATTTAGAGTCCTTTCTTATACTTTCCTATAAACCCAGATCTGCCCTTCTTTACCCTTTATTCAATATTTTCATTATTGTATAAGTTCTATTTGTAAAATATCGTTGACATAATAAAACCACAGTTAAACAAAAAATAAAGATAAAATAGAGAAGAAGCAAACACTGACTAGATGGAAAGTTATTCTGATATTATTAGCAACTGTCAGCCTCAAGGGCAATGTGAATTCTGTGAGATTTTATCTTACAACATACGTCAGTGAAAGGTATGTAAGCAAGGTAGCAGATATATGTTTGGCATCATGCTAGCTTTTTCCTGTTTTAGTAAGTAGAAGAAGGGCGAGGAGAGGTATATATTGAATTGAAGGGTAGCATGGATGACCTTCATACATTCTTTTGGTAACGATTCCCCCTCGCCGCCATTCCAGCCCTCACCTCGCCAGCCATCCACCGCCTGCTACCATCCTCGAAATAAGTAAGAAGACGAGGGCTGCTGCGTTGGAAGAGGTGTGGGTGGTGGTACCGAGCGTAGGGTGGGGTGGGGAGGCGTGGGATGGTGGGGGTAGCGAGGCTGCTGTGGTAGAAACAAACAAGCGTCTCTATAGCAAGCTGTACAGTTTAGTGCAAGAACATATAGCGAGAGAATGTTTAGCAGCATAGCTCCATGTTTTACAATGGAATGTCGAGTTATATAATAAGGGTTTCTTATATTGGCGCATGTCCATAACATCTGTAGCAGTAAGATGGTTGAGTGGTGGTGGGGTTGTAGAAGGTATGAAAAGCATGAGAGAGGGTTGTATTGCTGGTTGAATTGTTTGCGAGAGAGGGTTGTATTGCTGGTTGAATTGTTTGCGAGAGAGGGTTGTATTGCTGGTTGAATTGTTTGCGCCTCATTAGACAACTGGTATCTCTAACTAAACTGTGTTTACAATAAATATATTCCATATTTATGTCTTTAAGTTATTGTTAACTTTATGGAGGAAAGTTAGCAAGAACTTACCAGAACTAATACAAGCCTGTCAACTCTCCCTGTCTGACGGAGAGATCCCCCACCCACTTTGGAGTGAAGGAGATATGTCTTCTCTTGTGAAAATGGGTATAGCTTTCATTATGTAAAAATCAGGGCGGTAGATTGGGAGTATCGGGAGAGGGTCGGACGCCATGCTAGGGTGGTGGGTTGGCAGTATCGGTAAAGGGTCGGACACCATGCTTTGACGTATAGAGTTACGCCCCTTGTCATTCTGAGTTCAAATCCCGCCGAAGTTAACTTTGCCTTTCATCCTTACGAGGTCGATAAAATAAAATACCAGTAATGTACTGGGTAATTGCTGGCCTCGTGCCAAAAGTAGAAACAATTATGTAAAACCTCCCCATTTTGCCTCATTTCTGCCCACGTTGGGGCACTTTTTTTTCATGGTACTCCCCGTTTGAGTTTTTTTAGGTTGGCAGGTCTGTTGATATCAAGAATGGTTTACTATAAAGATTTGAAGTATAAAAGAATACCAATCACCAGTGGAAAACCCCCCGGAATTAATAAAAATTTGAAACGAAAACTTTGTCCTCTTACATTTTCTACTAATTCACATATCCCACTTATTACCATGCGTATTCATTTTGATGAAGAAAAAGAAAAAGGCAGCCTATCCGCTACGAGAACTCTGGCGTCCTTGGATCCCGTACTGTCGAGCTCCTCCGTACAATCGGAACACCCGTCTGTGCAAGGAGCTCCATGAGGTGGGGTGGCTGTTGTAGCGGGTGTCGCTGGCCATTGTCCATGGAAATGCCTTTGCAGTTTTTTCCGTGGGGTGCAGCCGAAACACCGCCATGTCCTGAGCATAGAGCCTGTCACCCTCTCCCATTCCCCTGAAGGGGCATGGTTTAATGGTTAGAGCATTGGGCTTGCAATCAAAAGGTTGTGAGTTCATTTCTCGGACCGAGTGATATGGTGATGTCCTTGAGCAAGACACTATATTTCACGTTGCTCCAGTTTACTCAACTGTAGAAATGAGATGATAGGACTGAGGTCCCTATCATTAAATTACCCAAGACACCTCCAACGAGATATACCTTGGAGGAGGCCAGCTAAACCTGCATAGGTGTGAGCTGTAACAACAACAACGACAATTCCCCTATCCTTCCGTGACCTCATAGTCCTTGCTTTTTCCTTCCCTTTCCTCTCATTTATGGCATTTAGAGTCCTTTCCGTTACTTTCCTATACAACCATATCCGCCCTTGTTTACTCCTTTCCCCCTTTTTTCCATTACTTAATTTTATTTTTATCTTTTCTTTCAATCTTTCCCTCATTGTGTAACTTCTGTTTGTAAAATATAGTTCACATTAGATGTATAACATAACATCTTTGTTTAATAAGAAAAAAAAAAAAAATTGGCAATTAGCATTATAACCTCTGGATCTCCCCCCCCACATCTCAGTTTTGGCCCGCTGTACGTCTTCCCCAGGACATAATGGCCCTTTTATGTCCTTGAGTTTTGAGACTCCCTACTTTAGAAAATGTAGTCCTAGATACATTATGTCTGAATAAAAAGACGAGATAGTCATGACTGGGTCGATTATAAACAACAATAACAGGGGATATAAAGAAAATACAATGTGATGATAACGAATGACAGGCAACAGGTTTGTGGTTAGAGCATTGGGCTTGTAATCGAAAGTTTGTGAGTTCAATTCTCGGTCCGGGTGATGTATTGTTTCCTTGAGCAAGACACTTTATTTCACGTTGCTCCACTTTACTCAGCTATAGAAATAGATGATAGGACTGGGGTCCCTATCATGAAATCACTCAAGACTCCTCCAACGAGATATACCTTGGATAGGGCAGCTAAACCTGCATAGGTGTGAGCTGTTCTGCTGCTAACATATGTTATCCATTTAACCATTTCGTTTCAGTTTATTTCTAACTGAACCAAAATAGAAATCTTAGGTTACCTAAAAATAGTAAGAAGGTTATACTTTAAAGGAAATAATTAATAATTAGACCATTTATTTCATTCATTTTAATTTAATTATTTTCAGTATATTTTAATTGTTTTCTATATAATTTTTTTCTTTTAATATCCAATGGTGACCAACAGATGCTCAGTCCTATATTTTCTCTGTAACCAGTTATTTTGTTTCTACGAAATATATTTAGCAAATCCTTTAAACTTTATAGAAAAAATTGTAACTATGAGTTGAGTTATTTAACTAAATAATAAAAACAAATATTTAATTACTTAACACTTTAATCCCTTTAATTAAATTATTTTTAGTATTTTGAAAAAATAAAATTCCTTTTAGATGTTAAAAACAGGAAACTCGAGGCTGGAGGTCTGAAAATGTTACAACGTAATTTGTGTTTCTAAAAATGGCGACTGATGAAAGTTGTAAGGTGCAGTGATGCATGCTAATTGATATACTACGTCACTGTTACAGATTTAGCCTAGACCAAATAAAAGAATGTAGTAAGCGACAAGAAAGAATGTATAGTTGATTAATTACATAAGACCGTAGTTTTACATGCAACACTTCTCACTAATTTATCTCTTTACTCACCTACTAGTTAGCAACAATAATCTTTAATAATTTTCACCCCAACTATCTATTATGGTTTAGCTCTGTTGCCTATTTGGCTCTGACTCTCGTCTATTTGACCTGTCTGATTACACTGACCTTTTACATGTTTTATTTTACTGACATTCAACATTTTCTACCTTTGATCATCCCTTCACAATGTTTTAATTAATATCGATTATAGACTCACCTACAATTGTTTCAGTAGTTGGATAGCTGAGTATTATGTTCTTGACAAAATAACGTACGTCTCAATGACACGACCTGCATACATGTATGGTCCAATAACTCCCGAGGGAGTCATAAGAGCACCCTATATACATACAGCGCTTCTGGGGCATTTTCAAACCGGGCGGATCCCATCTCTCCAGGTCTGAATAGAGTAGATTTCCTCCAAGGAAGGATAGAGAGTGAGAGAATGGAAGTGAGAAAGAGACATAGAGGAAGATTCGACCCCAGTACATGACTGGTACATTTTTAATGGTCCTCGAATGGATATAAAGAAAAGTTGAGCTCGGTGAGATTTGAACTCAGAGAGCCGAAACAAATACCGCAAAGTAATCTATCCGACGTTCTAACGACTGTCAATTCGTCACCTAAATGACACGGCCTAAGAAACTATTATTAAGTACTACGCCCAGTCCTGAGATATACCCATGTGTCATGTAGAGAAGTAGATTTTACTAATATATCCAATGTAGACATGAAAAGCAATAAATGTAAAGATTTGTTTAAAGCAATGTTTCTCATAGTTGTGACGATTGAAAAGTTTAGCAGATGGATTGTCATATTTTATAAAAATTAATGTTTTTTTTTTATCACCGTACATCAATAATAATTGTTTCTACTTTTGGCACAAGGCCAGCAATTATCCCAGTGCATTACTGGTACTTTATTTTATCGACCCCGTAAGGATGAAAGGCAAAGATAACCTCGGCATGATTTGAACTCAGGCCATAAAAGGGCCGTAACTCTTTGCTGCAAAGCATGGCGTCAGACGCTCTACCGATACTGCCAATCCACCGCCCTATTTCAATAATAATAGGATTTTATTAGAATATAATGCTATGTTATATAAGTTTATTTTGAGTCTTCAATAATAAAAAGGGAAGGAATAAAATGATTTCACTATTATTTGGTGGGGGACTGGATAGTTTAAGGCTGCCAGTTTAGAGTATTGGGAACCAAGCAACAGGTTTCTAAACATCAGTTAAGTATGCTGTGTTTAATTGAGTATGTAATTACTTGATTGACGTCATCCGATTGTCGCTATAGAGGGTGTGTTATTATTGAAAATGATACTTAAAGGTGTAGAGAGATAGAGAGAAACAGTTGTATAGATATAACACAGTGAAGGTGCGTTCTTTGTAAATATTATTTACACGGTGAAAGTTCAGCTGTCGTCAGTATAAATACTGCACTTATATGACATTCAAATAATTTGAACGTTTAATTTGTTGAATTTTAAGAGCGAGGTACAAGGTCCGAGGAGGGTTAAGTGGCTTAGGTTATTGTTTCATCCTAGAAAATAAGTAAGAGATAATTTTATACTTAAGATGTCGGTCTATCGCAGGTAACACGATCTTAGCGAGATTAGATATGAACTGTACTTCTAAAAAAGGCCATGAAACTCCAAAAATATTTTGTCTGAAGCTTTCATTATTTCTGACACTCCAACACCTCCTCCACCTGAACAATAATATAGGACCAAGGTGGAACGAAGTCCAAGGGACCCGAGAGATTTATATTTAAAATCATGATGGTGGTGGTAGTGAGACATCAACTATTCAAGGGCTTTTCTTGGCTTTTCTTTTTCAAGCCCGGGCCAATGCACTGGCTGAACCCTGTCTTATAGTCTCTGAATAGGACTGGACCTTGAGTAGCAGTTCTGATTTATTTACAAATGCTTAAAGTCGATTAAATCGATCCCATGGCGTTACTGGTACTTTATGCTATCAATCCCATAAAGATGAAAGGCAAATTTAAACTCAGAGGGATTTGAACTCAGAAGGAAAAGGGCCATAACTCACAGTCGCAAAGCATGATTCTGCCATTCATGCTCTACCGATTCTGCCATTCCACCACCCTCATAATGATAATAATAATGGTTTCTGATTTAGGCACAAGGTCAGCAATTTTTGGGACAGAGCGAAAGTCAATTATATCAACCAAGTGCATTACTGGTGCTTTATTTTATCAACCCTGTAAGGATGAAAGGCAAAGCTATTCTCGGTGGGATTTGAACTCAGATCGTAAAGGGCTGTAA
>OZ024742.1:19989215-19991715 GCA_964016885.1 Eledone cirrhosa
GATTTTTGGAAGTTATCCATAGGCCCCGGGCTGAAAGTTCTCCGGAAGAGAGCAAACAGCTGATCTTCTTCGACGCCCAGGATCTCTCCGAGAATGTCGTCGCTCTTCCCCTCCACTAGTCCTCTATAGAACGCCGAGGTGGATGTTCCACTGATACTGGTGCCCAGCTGGGAGAGGGCAGTGAGCGCCTGGAGACATTCCAGTTTCCATGCGCTATCCCTCGGTCTTTTCTGACCCAGGACTGCAGCTCCGTCAAGGAGACGAGCTGTGGGAAAATGTGCCTGGCGAACGGCGACCACACCCGTTCACCATCAAGGAAGCACCAGAGATGTCGCAGCCTCAGCGCATGTTTGCGCATCATCAGCCATGGCATGCCCAGTCCTCCACGCAACGGGTGTTGATAGCAGATGGATTGTCTGACCATGGGAGCGCGTCCCTTCCACAAAAAGCGGAAGAGGAGGCGCTCCATTTTGGTGAGAGTTGGGCTGGAGCAAGGGACGACGGTGAGGCGGTAGCAGATGACGGATGCGATGTACGCATTCGCCACCTCCGCCCGGCTTTTCAGGGACAGCTTCCTCTCAGCCCATTTCTGGGTGAGGGAGGCCACCCTGCTCGTCACCTCGTTCCAGTTTTTCTCCATCTGGAGGTCCGGTCCGAACCAGACCCCGAGCAATTTAACCGGTCCGTCCGTCCAACGCCCCACGACGCTGTCGGACGGCATGGAATTGCCTCTCCAGGTGCCGAGCTGCAAGCCCACCGACTTTTTCTGGTTTATCTTTGCTCCTGTCACCGCTTCGTATTCATTGAGAGCGGTGCCGAGCATCTGGACGTGTCTGGTGCTCGACACCACCACGGTGACGTCGTCAGCGTAAGCTGACTCGGATTTCCCGCATCCTAGTTCGCGTGGGACGCCCCTCATCGCCCCAAGTTTGTGCAGTAACGGCTCGAGAGCCAATACGTACAAGAGGGACGAGAGGGGACAACCCTGGCGGACTGAGCGCATGATGCTGAACGGCTGCGACAGGTGACCGTTCACCCTCACAACTGAGCAGATGTCGCTGTACATTGCTGCGATCCAACCCCTGAAAACAGGCCCGAAACCGGCTGCCTCGAGGACCGCCGCCAGGTACCGAAGGTCGACCCTATCTAATGCTTTGGATTGATCCAAGTTGATCACGGCCCCACCCTTGCCAGGTTCCTAACCACCCTCTCTATGATGTATCGCATGAGGTGGAGGTTGTCGTGTATGGATCTGTCCGGAATGGCGCATGTCTGCGCCTCTCCCACCAGACCCTTGACGACAAGCGCCAACCTCGTTGCTAACACCTTGGCCAAAATCTTGAACTCTGCGTTTAGCAGGGTTATGGGCCTGAAATAATCGATAACATCCCCCTTGTACGGGTCTTTTCTCAGCAGCGCCACTGCTCCCCGGCTCACAAAACTGTGAATGCTCTCGTTCTGCTGCCAGTTGCAGTAGACGTCTGCCAAGAGGTCACCGAACAAGTCTGGCATAAATGCATAAAGCTCGTAGGGCAGACCATCTAAACCTGGCGATTTACCCCTTGTGCAGTTAGCCATCGCTTCCCGTATTTCACCGGCTGTTATTGGCTTTTCGCAACACTGTGCTGCGGTCGTCGAGAGCCGAGGCAGTCCGTCGAGGTATGCACTGAAGTCCATGCCCCGATCCGGGCCGCCGCTGCTCCCGAACAGTTCAGCAAAGTGCTGCTGAAAAGCTTCACACATCCGCTCGGGTTCGAGCATCACGGACCCGTTTTGGTCAGACAAGGACCGAATTGTGGCTTTGATGCCACGTCGCGCCTCTGCCACCCGGGCACATTGGACGGCTTTTGTCCCCTCGTGTTTCAGATCACGCGCTCTAGCTCTGACAACGCAGCCTTCGTGTTTTGCGTTGAAGAATTGGTCGAGTGACAATCTCGCCGCAAGCACGTCGGTTACGATGCCTGTCCTAAACGCCTCTTCTAGCTTTCTGACTAGCTCTCCCTCTACTCTATTTTCCTCTATCACTACTCCTTTGCTAAACCTAATCGACTCTACTTTAATTGCCCTTTTCAGGGCGAACCACCACCTGTTGTTCACGACCGCTCCCGTCAACGCCCGCTTAACTAATACGCTAATCCGGTCTCTGTAGGCTTTGCGCGCCGGGAAAGACGCGTTCAGCTTCCAGTATCTAGACCCTTGTCTATGAAGTCTGTCTATGTCGATCTCACAGATGACAAATTTGTGGTCTGTGTAGTCGACTATTTTAAATTGTGGACAACTTATACTAGCCTTATCTAGTTCCCTGCAGAATACCCTATCTAGATACGATCTGGATGACCCGATACGGTTTGTCCATGTCCACATTGGCACATTCAGGTGATCCAGTCGATACCTGTCAGACAGTTCAAAACGTCTGAGCAGGTTGGTGAGGCTCTTGCACCCTCCTCTCCTATCCACTATTCCCACACGATCCCAGCGTGCATCCAAGATACCGTTCCAG
>OZ024742.1:19999215-20001715 GCA_964016885.1 Eledone cirrhosa
AATCAAAGTAAGAACGACAAGGGAACGGACAAAGATGATATTTTTGAAGCCTTCGCCCATAGTGAAAGCTCGAAAGTGACACAGAGGAGACTGGGGTTAGCTGGACATGCTCACCGACATCCAGAGTTGACATTGCACTCAGTGCTCCTGTGGGAGCCCCTGCATGGACACACTAGAAGAGGGGAACCGAGGATGACATACGTTGATGCCCTAAGGACAGACACTGGTCTCTTGGAGAAGCAGGAGGTGTCAGCGATAATGAGGGAGAACTTGTCCCTCATCCTGGAGAGAACTTGTCCATGGATCTCGGGAATTTTACCCGCCCTAGACATATATATATATATATATATATATATATATGTGTGTGTGTGTGTGTGTGTGTGTGTGTGTGTGTGTGTGTGTGTGTGTGTGTGTGTGTGTGTGTGTGTGTGTGTGTGTGTGTGAGTGTGTGTGTGAATTGTGTATATCAAATGATATACGGTGTGTTTACGAATAAACATTTTTCTTCTTCTGCTTCGCCCACTTATTCCTGAGAGGATCGCGTGTGTGTGTGTGTGTGAGGGGGGGGGGGGGGGGCAGAGTCCTCAAACATTGCCTCCAGAAGGTCCTGTCTGAAACAACCATCTCCAACTAATCAGGCTTGATCTCCAAGTGAGACCAGCCAGGCTCATGGATGTTATCCAACCATCTTTCTCAGGGTCTACCCCTGGGTTTCCTGTCGGATGGTTTTGCCCTTGAAATCTGTCCAGCGATTATTTCCTGAGACATTCTAACCATAGTTCCATAGTATCGGAGCTGTGATCTCTCAATTCGGAGAAGTAGCAGTTCTACCTGGAGTAATTCTCTGATCTCCAAGCTACCCACTCTATCGAGTAACGTTACTCCAAAGACCCTTCGGAGGAACCCCATTTCGCCCTTTTGTATTCGCAATCGTATTATTTCGGTCATTATCCAATATTAATAAATATAGGTAAGGGTTGGCACGAATACCTCTCCTGTTCGTTATTTTCATGAACATGCGCAGCCGGGCTGGAAATGGTATTACGACTGGCGTGTGTAAAATCAGTCGGCTAGTATTTGCCATCGAAATATATACATGTATATATATTTAGTATAATTAAAATTTCATACACTTAACATGTATGCGCGACCTTCGGTTCCGGGCTCCAATTATGACCACCACTGTATAGTGGAGGAGCCGTTTTTATTCTCCCCCACTATACAGTGGTGGCCGAAACCAAAGATCACACATACATGTTAACTATATAAAATGTTATATATATGTATATATAAAAAAATCTTAATTATACTAAATAAGCTCTCTTACGATAGGTTGAGCATTCTTTGGTGTCTTATTTCCGAATATCCTGCACACACACACACACACCACACACACACACACACAACACACACACACACACACACACATACTGTGTGTGATGTAAATAATGCATTTAGAAGTACGATATTATATAGAAAGACGGGAAGCAGGCCAATGGAGTTAGGGAGAGAGATGGGGAGAAGGGTGTGCCTGTTTGTGCGGGGGGAGGACATTAGAATGTTGTGAGTCATTACATACTAGAGTACGATGCTTATTTTAACTTATATATATGCGTGTGTGTGTATTTATGGTTGTATATATGTCAGGTCACTCTCGAGTGATACTGGTAACATGTAACCCAGTACAACCTGTCTCATGGTCGGGTCGTTGGCGACTAAACCTGTTAACGCACCAAGCTCGTTTGTTGGGGGGTGATATTTGGTCACCCTGCGGGATAAAATACAAGACACAGCAAAGGGCGGAGGAACTGAGCAGAATCAACGGCGATCCAAATAATAATATTTTTTTTTTTTTTTACCTGTGAATGAAAGGTCCCCAGTTGTTGTTACAAGACCTTCCTAGGAGAAGAAAACTCTGAAAAAAAAAAAGACCTGTAGCTTCAGAAGCATCCGATGATATTGACCAGTTCTCCTTTTCGGGTAATGTTTTCGATGCTCAGAAAGTGGGATTGGTCAAGTTCAAGGCCTTTACCTACTTAATAAACCTTCAAAGCACAGGCATTGCTTGTTCAGGATATGTTACAGGTTCGTGTGGCTGGCCGTAACCTGAAAGTGCACCAGTTTCGATAATATACAACTCTTAGCAGAGTTTGCAATCATCATATATATATGTATATAATGTTTAATATAGAAGTGGCTACTACGGGACTAGAACTGTTTCGTTCAAAAGAAATCATCAGGAAATCCCTGATGATTTCTTTAGAATGAAACAGTTCTAGTGCTGTAGAAGCCATTTTCTATATTAAACATGATGTTTATACTCTACTAATGTATTGCGTACCTTACTTACTGTGGTTACCCCCGATTGAACTCGGGACTCACACACATACACATATATATATAAGTATTTGTGTGTGAGGATAATTGTTTTATCAACATTATCAAACATATCACATCCTCACAGTCTCCCACACTAACAACTCTTCTCTTCCTACCAGAT
>OZ024742.1:20006715-20046715 GCA_964016885.1 Eledone cirrhosa
CTGTCCGTCGGGACCATCGCAGGGTAACCCCCTCCCCTCCCAGCTATTGCTGGTACTCATTTTCATGGATGAACGTGCAATGAAGTTTTTGCTCACCCTTACCACTAGACCACGTGCCCCTACTTACGGCATGCGTAACACCTAAGCTTCTTGTCGACCATTAAGAATCTTATTTAGTCCCCAACTACAAATGAATGTTGTTGGGATATTTTGTAGGTTCACAGTTGGGGTTATTTAATGAAACCTTATTGGCTCTATTAGAAAGTGGGTCTGGAGGTGAACATATTTCCATACTCTGCTACTACCATCGTTTGAAAGTTCCTGAAACCCAAATGGCAACCTGATTGCTAATTGTGTGAAGGTGCATGTGAGGGTCGATAGTTTGGGGGCGTCTAGTCCTTATTGATGCACAAATTCTGTAATGTTCCATATTAACATCCACTGGTATTATGTCATATTTCTCATACAGTGGTGTCATGTCGCCTCTCATACTACCACCTGCTAATGTCATATCATATATCACATATTACCACCTACTTGTGTCATATCATGTATCACATATTACCACCTGCTTGTGTCATATCATATATCACATATTACCACCTGCTTGTGTCATATCATATATCACATACTTGTGTCATATCATATATCACATATTACCACCTGCTAATGTCATATCATCTCCCATATTTAATACAATTAGTGACATCTCATATGACACACCCACACATTGCGTTTATTTTACTCCGTGTGCTACTGTAGGTTTCTCTAACCTTTTACTTCCTGTATTTCTATGTGTCAGCCTCTGGTCTGGTTAACATAGACCGAATAAAGCAGGCTTTACATTTTCCTTTTTATCCCTGATAACATCCTTGTTAGATAGAGTGTTATTCACTAAAAAGATAGTACTTCTGATGAAGGAACTGGCTTTCCTATTGCCATATCCCGTTCCGTCATTTTATATATTTTTATGTTAGTGTCTAAGATGGTGATGATAGTGATTTCACTGCCGCTATTTTCTCTACTTCTCCATCTTGTTGGCTTGCTATCATGATACAGTTAGTTTTATGGTCATTATCTGTGTTAGCACTGTGGCGGTGGATTGGCAGTATCGGTAGAGCATCGGACAACATGCTTCGTGGCAGAGAGCTACGTCCCTTTACGTTCTTATTTAAAATCCCACCGAGGTTAGCTTTGCCTTTCATCCTTACAGAGTCGAGAAAATAAAGTACCTGTAATGCACTGGGATCGACTTAATCAACTTTCCCCTACCCCCAAAACGTTTGCCTTGTGGTTAAATAAAAATTCATTAACTCAATTGCTTTCGTAAGGAAGCCCTAGTGCAGTAATGAAATCTATGTAAAAATAATTAACCACACAATTAGTAAACCAATCCAGAAACTATATGAACCCGGAAGAGGTTTGACTTGAAAACTGGGTAGATGTAGCTTGCTTAGATTTAGGCAGTGGAACAGATGTTGGGTGAACACATAAAGAATCAATATGTTATCTTCTCAATGAACCAATGATATTTGTGAGTCACTGTGTAGGAGATAACACGTGAACCGGATATTGTTTGTCTTCGTAATCAGGGGATATTTTGACTAGTAGAGTGTGTTTCATAAATTAATCAGATTTTTGAATGTATGAAATGTTTGAATGTTGCTTTATTTATGGAACAAATGTAATAATGGTTTCTTATATAGGCACAAGGCCAGCAATTTTGGGGAGGGGGTAAGTCGATTAAATTGATTCCAGTACGTTACTGGTACTTTATTTTACTGATCCCGTAAGGATGAAAGGCAAAGTTAACCTTGACCGGATATGAAATCAGAACGTAAAGGGACGTATCTCTATATCATAAAGCATGGTGTCCGATGCTCTTCCCATTACTGTCAATCCACCACCCTTGGGACAGATGTAATAATGGGTTCTGATTTAGGGGGAAGGGAAAGTCGTTAAATCAACTCCAGTACATTACTGGCACTTTATTTTACCGACCCCCGTAAGGAGAACAGATGTAAAAATTGTTTCTACTTTTGGCACAAGGCCAGCAATTATCCCAGTGTACCACTGGTACTTTATTTTATTGACCCCATAAAGATGAAAGGCAGAGTTAACCGCGGCGGGATTTGAATCCATACCATAAAGGGCTGAAAAGCTTGGCGTTCGAGCCTCTATGAAGAATGACAATATGGAGTCAATCAAATAGATAACAACAACAAATAATAGATTTCAATAGTATCTGATATTAACTCGTTTACAGTGCCTGGCATAAAATATGTCTTTGTGGTAATGGACAGAAACATGACTGAAATACTCGTACACCACATATGGATGCTTATAGGAAATATTTATTAAAACAATACCACATATTTCACCAGAATTAAAAGGATTGAAATAATTAAAGAGTTATTTGAAATGTCAAACACGCTCACACCAACATTAACACTTTTGTTAACAATATTTTAAATAAAGGACACTGCCTATGTGTGTGCAATTTATTTTGAAAGTTATGAAGAATTTAGAGAGTATTGTAATATAAATTAACATTTTCATTATTAGGCTGGTGTAGAGGTGGTGGATTGGCAGAATCGGTAGAGCGTCGGACAACATGCTTCGTGGCATAGAGTTACGTCTCTATCCCACCGAGGTTAGTTTGCCTTTCATCCTTACGGGGTCGATAAAATAAAGTACCAGTAATGCACTGAAGTCGACTTAATCGACTTTCCCCTCCCCCTAAATTGCTGGCCAAAACCAGAAATCATTATTGGGCCGATAACTTAACAAAAGCTTCTTATTTAAACTTATGGAAAGTTTTAATTTAAATACAAACAGTTCAAAGCTGACAGTTTTGTACCATAAAACCAGCGGGGGTTTCAGGCGGGTCGATATTAAAAGGGTTAATATTGAAATCAGAATTGCATTGTTATGTATGATTAACCCCATGACACTATCAGAAATGGGTGAGCGAAGAAGAAGAAGAAGAAGAAGAAGAATGATTGATTCTACTTTATGGAAGCGAAACACTGACATTAACAAAAGTATTATCAAATAGATTACAAGACTGGAAAGGAAGAAGGGGGAAACAAACAAGAATTACATAGATGACTAATGTAAAGGTATATTCAGCCACACCTTCGATCTATATAACGAGCTGGACCATAATGGTCGGGGGAAGGTAAGTCAGGTAAATCGACCCCAGTGTATTACTGGTACTTTATTTTATCGACCTCGTAAGGATAAAAGGCAAAGCTAACTTCCGCGGGATTTAAACTCAAAAAGTAAAGGGCCGTAACTCTAAGCCGCAAAGCATGTTGCCCGACTCTCTAATGATACTACCAATCTACTGCCTTGGCTGGTCTGTAATAGTTTCTGATTTAGGCAAAAGGCCAACACATTTTGAGGGAGAGAAACAGTGCGGTTATTAATAAGAAGAGTTAAAATTAATGCATGCAAGATTTCACAGCGCTAGCATCACTCTTTCATATTCAGCCTATGTACTTATCAGCCGACCCTCAAATGTGTTATATCAAGACGATGAATTGGGAAAGTCGTTAGAAAGTCTGATAGAATGGTTTGGAGATTTCGTTGCGGCTCTCTGTGCCCTGAGGTTGACTTTGTCCTGAGGTTGACTTTGTCCTGAGGTTGACTTTGTTCTGAGGTTGACTTTGCTCTGAGGTTGACTTTGTCCCGAGGTTTACTTTGTCCTGAGGTTGACTTTGCTCTGAGGTTGACTTTGCTCTGAGGTTGACTTTGCCCTGAGGTTGACTTTGTCCTGAGGTTGACTTTGTCCTGAGGTTGACTTTGTTCTGAGGTTGACTTTACTCTGAGGTTGACTTTGTCCTGAGGTTGACTTTGTCCCGAGGTTGACTTTGTCCTGAGGTTGACTTTGCTCTGAGGTTGACTTTGCTCTGAGGTTGACTTTGTCCTGAGGTTGACTTTGTCCTGAGGTTGACTTCGCTCTGAGCTTGATTTTGCTCTGAGGTTGACTTTGTCCTGAGGTTGACTTTGTCCTGAGGTTGACTTTGTTCTGAGGTTGACTTTGCTCTGAGGTTGACTTTGTCTTGAGGTTGACTTTGTCCTGAAGTTGACTTTGCTCTGAGGTTGACTTTGCTCTGAGGTTGACTTTGTCCTAAGGTTGACTTTGTCAAGAGGTTACCTTTGCCCTGAGGTTGACTTTGTCCTGAGGTTGACTTTGCTCTGAGGTTGACTTTGCTCTGAGGTTGATTTTGTTCTGAGGTTGACTTTGCCCTGAGGTTGACTTTGTCCTGAGGTTGACTTTGCACTGAGGTTGACTTTGTCCTGAGGTTGACTTTGCTCTGAGGTTGACTTTGTCCTGAGGTTGACTTTGTCCTGAGGTTGACTTTGTCCTGAGGTTGACTTTGCTCTGAGGTTCACTTTGCTCTGAGGTTGACTTTGCTCTGAGGTTGACTTTGTCCTGAGGTTGACTTTGTCCTGAGGTTGACTTTGTTCTGAGGTTGACTTTGCTCTGAGGTTGACTTTGTCCCGAGGTTGACTTTGTCCCGAGGTTGACTCTGTCCTGAGGTTGACTTTGCTCTGAGGTTGACTTTGTCTTGAGGTTGACTTTGTACTGAGGTTGTCTTTGCTCTGAGGTTGACTTTGCTCTGAGGTTGACTTTGTCCTGAGGTTGAATTTGTCCTGAGGTTGACTTTGCTCTGAGGTTGACTTTGCTCTGAGGTTCACTTTGTCCCGAGGTTGACTTTGTCCCGAGGTTGACTTTGCTCTGAGGTTGACTTTGCCCTGAGGTTGACTTTGTCCTGAGGTTGACTTTGTCCTGAGGTTGACTTTGTTCCGAGGTTGACTTTGCTCTGAGGTTGACTTTGTCCCCAGGTTGACTTTGTCCCGAGGTTGACTTTGTCCTGAGGTTGACTTTGCTCTGAGGTTGACTTCGCTCTGTGGTTGACTTTGTCCTGAGGTTGACTTTGTCCTGAGGTTGACTTTGCTCTGAGGTTGACTTTGTCCTGAGGTTGACTTTGTCCTGAGGTTGACTTTGCTCTGAGGTTCACTTTGCTCTGAGGTTGACTTTGCTCTGAGGTTG
Organism: Eledone cirrhosa; assembly: GCA_964016885.1. NCBI lineage: Eukaryota > Metazoa > Mollusca > Cephalopoda > Octopoda > Eledonidae > Eledone > Eledone cirrhosa. The sequence goes on from OZ024742.1 coordinate 20,011,778, forward strand.
ACTTTGTCCTGAGGTTGACTTTGTCCTGAGGTTGACTTTGTTCTGAGGTTGACTTTGCTCTGAGGTTGACTTTGTCTCGAGGTTGACTTTGTTCCGAGGTTGACTTTGTCCTGAGGTTGACTTTGCTCTGAGGTTGACTTTGTCTTGAGGTTGACTTTGTCCTGAGGTTGACTTTGCTCTGAGGTTGACTTTGCTCTGAGGTTGACTTTGTCCTGAGGTTGACTTTGTCCTGAGGTTGACTTTGCTCTGAGGTTGACTTTGCTCTGAGGTTGACTTTGTCCCGAGGTTGACTTTGTCCCAAGGTTGACTTTGTCCTGAGGTTGATATGCTCTGAGGTTGACTTTGTCCTGTGGTTGACTTTGTCTTGAGGTTGACTTTGTCCTGAGGTTGACTTTGCTCTGAGGTTGACTTTGCTCTGAGGTTGACTTTGTCCTGAGGTTGACTTTGTCCTGAGGTTGACTTTGCTCTGAGGTTGACTTTGCTCTGAGGTTGACTTTGTCCCGAGGTTGACTTTGTCCCGAGGTTGACTTTGTCCTGAGGTTGACTTTGTCCTGATGTTGATTTTGCTCTGAGGTTGACTTTGCTCTGAGGTTGACTTGTCCTGTGGTTGACATTGTCCTGAGGTTGACTTTGCCCTGAGGTTGACTTTGTCCTGAGGTTGACTTTGTCCTGAGGTTGACTTTGCCCTGAGGTTGACTTTGCTCTGAGGCTGACTTTGCTCTGAGGTTGACTTTGTCCTGAGGTTGACTTTGTCCTGAGGTTGACTTTGTCCTGGGGTTGACTTTGTCCTGAGGTTGACTTTGTCCTGAGGTTGAATTGGCTCTGAGGTTGACTTTGCTCTGAGGTTGACTTTGTCCCGAGGTTGACTTTGTCCCAAGGTTGACTTTGTCCTGAGGTTGATATGCTCTGAGGTTGACTTTGTCCTGTGGTTGACTTTGTCTTGAGGTTGACTTTGTCCTGAGGTTGACTTTGCTCTGAGGTTGACTTTGCTCTGAGGTTGACTTTGTCCTGAGGTTGACTTTGTCCTGAGGTTGACTTTGCTCTGAGGTTGACTTTGCTCTGAGGTTGACTTTGTCCCGAGGTTGACTTTGTCCCGAGGTTGACTTTGTCCTGAGGTTGACTTTGCTCTGAGGTTCACTTCGTCATGAGGCTGACTTTGCTCTGAGGTTGACTTTTTCCTGAGGTTGATTTTGTCCTGAGGTTGACTTTGCTCTGAGGTTGACTTTGCTCTGAGGTTGACTTTGCTCTGAGGTTCACTTCGTCCTGAGGCTGACTTTGCTCTGAGGTTGACTTTGTCCTGAGGTTGACTTTGTCCTGAGGTTGACTTTGCTCTGAGGTTGACTTTGTCCTGAGGTTGACTTTGTCCTGAGATTGACTTTGTCCTGAGGTTGACTTTGCTCTGAGGTTGACTTTGCTCTGAGGTTGACTTTGTCCTGAGGTTGACTTTGTCCTGAGGTTGAGTTTGCTTTGAGGTTGACTTTGCTCTGAGGTTGACTTTGTCCTGAGGTTGACTTTGCTCTGATGTTGACTTTTTCCTGAGGTTGACTTTGCTCTGAGGTTGACTTTATCCTGAGGTTGACTTTGTCCTGAGGTTGACTTTGCTCTGAGGTTGACTTTGTCCTGAGGTTGACTTTGTCCTGAGGTTGAATTGGCTCTGAGGTTGACTTTGCTCTGAGGTTCACTTCGTCCTGAGGCTGACTTTGCTCTGAGGTTGACTTTGTCCTGAGGTTGATTTTGTCCTGAGGTTGACTTTGCTCTGAGGTTGACTTTGTCCTGAGGTTGACTTTGTCCTGAGATTGACTTTGTCCTGAGGTTAACTTTGTCCTGAGGTTGACTTTGCTCTGAGGTTGACTTTGTCCTGAGGTTGACTTTGCTCTGAGGTTGATTTTGCTCTGAGGTTGACTTTGTCCTGAGGTTGACTTTGCTCTGAGGTTGACTTTGCTCTGAGGTTGACTTTGCTCTGAGGTTCACTTCGTCCTGAGGCTGACTTTGCTCTGAGGTTGACTTTGTCCTGAGGTTGACTTTGTCCTGAGGTTGACTTTGCTCTGAGGTTGACTTTGTCCTGAGGTTGACTTTGTCCTGAGATTGACTTTGTCCTGAGGTTGACTTTGCTCTGAGGTTGACTTTGCTCTGAGGTTGACTTTGTCCTGAGGTTGACTTTGTCCTGAGGTTGACTTTGCTTTGAGGTTGACTTTGCTCTGAGGTTGACTTTGTCCTGAGGTTGACTTTGCTCTGATGTTGACTTTTTCCTGAGGTTGACTTTGCTCTGAGGTTGACTTTATCCTGAGGTTGACTTTGTCCTGAGGTTGACTTTGCTCTGAGGTTGACTTTGTCCTGAGGTTGACTTTGTCCTGAGGTTGACTTTGTCCTGAGGTTGACTTTGTCCTGAGGTTGACTTTGCTCTGAGGTTGACTTTGTCCTGAGGTTGACTTTGCTCTGAGGTTGACTTTGTCCTGAGGTTGACTTTGCCCTGAGGTTGACTTTGTCCTGAGGTTGACTTTGTCCTGAGGTTGACTCTGCCCTGAGGTTGACTTTGTCCTGAGGTTGACTTTGCTCTGAGCTTGACTTTGCTCTGAGGTTGACTTTGTCCTGAGGTTGACTTTGTCCTGAGGTTGACTTTGCTCTGAGGTTGACTTTGCTCTGAGGTTGACTTTGTCTTGAGGTTGACTTTGTCCTGAGGTTGACTTTGCTCTGAGGTTGACTTTGCTCTGAGGTTGACTTTGTCCTGAGGTTGACTTTGTCTTGAGGTTGACTTTGCCCTGAGGTTGACTTTGTCCTGAGGTTGACTTTGCTCTGAGGTTGACTTTGCTCTGAGGTTGATTTTGTTCTGAGGTTGACTTTGCCCTAAGGTTGATTTTGCTCTGAGGTTGACTTTGTCCTGAGGTTGACTTTATCCTGAGGTTGACTTTGTCCTGAGGTTGACTTTGCTCTGAGGTTCACTTTGCTCTGAGGTTGACTTTGCTCTGAGGTTGACTTTGTCCTGAGGTTGACTTTGTCCTGAGGTTGACTTTGTTCTGAGGTTGACTTTGCTCTGAGGATGACTTTGTCCCGAGGTTGACTTTGTCCCGAGGTTGACTTTGTCCTGAGGTTGACTTTGCTCTGAGGTTGACTTTGCTCTGAGGTTCACTTTGCTCTGAGGTTCACTTAGTCCTGAGGCTGACTTTGCTCTGAGGTTGACTTTGTCTTGAGGTTGACTTTGTACTGAGGTTGACTTTGCTCTGAGGTTGACTTTGCTCTGAGGTTGACTTTGCTCTGAGGTTCACTTCGTCCTGAGGCTGACTTTGCTCTGAGGTTGACTTTGTCTTGAGGTTGACTTTGTACTGAGGTTGACTTTGCTCTGAGGTTGACTTTGCTCTGAGGTTGACTTTGTCCTGAGTTTGAATTTGTCCTGAGGTTGACTTTGCTCTGAGGTTGACTTTGTCCTGAGTTTGAATTTGTCCTGAGGTTGACTTTGCTCTGAGGTTGACTTTGCTCTGAGGTTGACTTTGTCCCGAGGTTGACTTTGTCCCGAGGTTGACTTTGCTCTGAGGTTGACTTTGCCCTGAGGTTGACTTTGTCCTGAGGTTGACTTTGCTCTGAGGTTGACTTTGCTCTGAGGTTGACTTTGTCCTGAGTTTGAATTTGTCCTGAGGTTGACTTTGTTCCGAGGTTGACTTGACTCTGAGGTTGACTTTGTCCCGAGGTTGACTTTGTCCCGAGGTTGACTTTGTCCTGAGGTTGACTTTGCTCTGAGGTTGACTTTGTCCTGAGGTTGACTTTGCTCTGAGGTTGACTTTGTCCTGAGGTTGACTTTGTCCCGAGGTTGACTTTGTCCTGAGGTTGACTTAGCCCTGAGGTTGACTTTCTCCTGAGGTTGACTTTGCTCTGAGGTTGACTTTGTCCTGAGGTTGACTTTGTCCTGAGGTTGACTTTGTCCTGAGGTTGACTTTGCTATGAGGTTCACTTTGTCCTGAGGTTGACTTTGTCCTGAGGTTGACTTTGTCCTGAGGTTGACTTAGCCCTGAGGTTGACTTTGCCCTGAGGTTGACTTTGCCCTGAGGTTGACTTTGCTCTGAGGTTGACTTTGTCCCGAGGTTGACATTGTCCCGAGGTTGACTTTGCTCTGAGGTTGACTTTGCCCTGAGGTTGACTTTGCCCTGAGGTTGACTTTGTCCTGAGGTTGACTTTGTTCTGAGGTTGACTTTGCTCTGAGGTTGACTTTGTCCCGAGGTTGACTTTGTCCCGGGGTTGACTTTGTCATGAGGTTGACTTTGCTCTGAGGTTGACTTTGTCTTGAGGTTGACTATGTCCTGAGGTTGACTTTGCTCTGAGGTTGACTTTGCTCTGAGGTTGACTTTGTCCTGAGGTTGACTTTGTCCTGATGTTGACTTTGCTCTGAGGTTGACTTTGCTCTGAGGTTGACTTTGTCCTGTGGTTGACTTTGTCTTGAGGTTGACTTTGTCCTGAGGTTGACTTTGCTCTGAGGTTGACTTTGCCCTGAGGTTGACTTTGTCCTGAGGTTGACTTGGTCCTGAGGTTGACTTTACTCTGAGGTTGATTTTACTCTGAGGTTGACTTTGTCCCGAGGTTGACTTTGTCTTGAGGTTGACTTTGTCCTGAGGTTGACTTTGTCCTGATGTTGACTTTGCTCTGAGGTTGACTTTGCTCTGAGGTTGACTTTGTCCTGTGGTTGACTTTGCTCTGAGGTTGATTTTGCCCTGAGGTTGACTTTGTCCTGAGGTTGACTTTGTCCTGAGGTTGACTTTGCCCTGAGGTTGACTTTGCTCTGAGACTGACTTTGCTCTGAGGTTGACTTTGTCCTGAGGTTGACTTTGTCCTGAGGTTGACTTTGTCCTGAGGTTGACTTTGCTCTGAGCTTGACTTTGCTCTGAGGTTGACTTTGCTCTGAGGTTGACTTTGTCCCGAGGTTGACTTTGTCCCGAGGTTGACTTTGTCCTGAGGTTGACTTTGTCCTGATGTTGACTTTGCTCTGAGCTTGACTTTGCTCTGAGGTTGACTTTGCTCTGAGGTTGACTTTGTCCCGAGGTTGACTTTGTCCCGAGGTTGACTTTGTCCTGCGGTTGACTTTGTCCTGATGTTGACTTTGCTCTGAGGTTGACTTTGCTCTGAGGTTGACTTTGTCCTGTGGTTGACTTTGTCCTGATGTTGACTTTGTCCTGAGGTTGACTTTGCCCTGAGGTTGACTTTGCTCTGAGGCTGACTTTGCTCTGAGGTTGACTTTGTCCTGAGTTTGACTTTGTCCTGAGGTTGACTTTGTCCTGAGGTTGACTTTGCTCTGAGCTTGACTTTGCTCTGAGGTTGACTTTGTCCTGAGGTTGACTTTGTCCTGAGGTTGACTTTGTCCTGAGGTTGACTTTGTCCTGAGGTTGACTTTGCTCTGAGGCTGACTTTGCTCTGAGGTTGACTTTGTCCTGAGGTTGACTTTGCCCTGAGGTTGACTTTGTCCTGGGGTTGACTTTGTCCTGAGGTTGACTTTGTCCTGAGGTTGAATTGGCTCTGAGGTTGACTTTGCTCTGAGGTTGACATTGTCCCGAGGTTGACTTTGTCCCAAGGTTGACTTTGTCCTGAGGTTGATATGCTCTGAGGTTGACTTTGTCCTGTGGTTGACTTTGTCTTGAGGTTGACTTTGTCCTGAGGTTGACTTTGCTCTGAGGTTGACTTTGCTCTGAGGTTGACTTTGTCCTGAGGTTGACTTTGTCCTGAGGTTGACTTTGCTCTGAGGTTGACTTTGCTCTGAGGTTGACTTTGTCCCGAGGTTGACTTTGTCCCGAGGTTGACTTTGTCCTGAGGTTGACTTTGTCCTGATGTTGACTTTGCTCTGAGGTTGACTTTGCTCTGAGGTTGACTTTGTCCTGTGGTTGACATTGTCCTGAGGTTGACTTTGCCCTGAGGTTGACTTTGTCCTGAGGTTGACTTTGTCCTGAGGTTGACTTTGCCCTGAGGTTGACTTTGCTCTGAGGCTGACTTTGCTCTGAGGTTGACTTTGTCCTGAGGTTGACTTTGTCCTGAGGTTGACTTTGTCCTGAGGTTGACTTTGTCCTGGGGTTGACTTTGTCCTGAGGTTGACTTTGTCCTGAGGTTGAATTGGCTCTGAGGTTGACTTTGCTCTGAGGTTGACTTTGCTCTGAGGTTGACTTTGTTCTGAGGTTGACTTTGCTCTTAGGTTGACTTTGCCCTGAGGTTGACTTTGTCCTGAGGTTGACTTTGCTCTGAGGTTGACTTTGCTCTGAGGTTGATTTTGTTCTGAGGTTGACTTTGCCCTGAGGTTGATTTTGCTCTGAGGTTGACTTTGTCCTGAGGTTGACTTTATCCTGAGGTTGACTTTGTCCTGAGGTTGACTTTGCTCTGAGGTTCACTTTGCTCTGCGGTTGACTTTGCTCTGAGGTTGACTTTGTCCTGAGGTTGACTTTGTCCTGAGGTTGACTTTGTTCTGAGGTTGACTTTGCTCTGAGGATGACTTTGTCCCGAGGTTGACTTTGTCCCGTGGTTGACTTTGTCCTGAGGTTGACTTTGCTCTGAGGTTGACTTTGCTCTGAGGTTGACTTTTCTCTGAGGTTCACTTCGTCCTGAGGCTGACTTTGCTCTGAGGTTGACTTTGTCTTGAGGTTGACTTTGTACTGAGGTTGACTTTGCTCTAAGGTTGACTTTGCTCTGAGGTTGACTTTGCTCTGAGGTTCACTTCGTCCTGAGGCTGACTTTGCTCTGAGGTTGACTTTGTCCTGAGATTGACTTTGTCCTGAGGTTAACTTTGTCCTGAGGTTGACTTTGCTCTGAGGTTGACTTTGTCCTGAGGTTGACTTTGCTCTGAGGTTGATTTTGCTCTGAGGTTGACTTTGTCCTGAGGTTGACTTTGCTCTGAGGTTGACTTTGCTCTGAGGTTGACTTTGCTCTGAGGTTCACTTCGTCCTGAGGCTGACTTTGCTCTGAGGTTGACTTTGTCCTGAGGTTGACTTTGTCCTGAGGTTGACTTTGCTCTGAGGTTGACTTTGTCCTGAGGTTGACTTTGTCCTGAGATTGACTTTGTCCTGAGGTTGACTTTGCTCTGAGGTTGACTTTGCTCTGAGGTTGACTTTGTCCTGAGGTTGACTTTGTCCTGAGGTTGACTTTGCTTTGAGGTTGACTTTGCTCTGAGGTTGACTTTGTCCTGAGGTTGACTTTGCTCTGATGTTGACTTTTTCCTGAGGTTGACTTTGCTCTGAGGTTGACTTTATCCTGAGGTTGACTTTGTCCTGAGGTTGACTTTGCTCTGAGGTTGACTTTGTCCTGAGGTTGACTTTGTCCTGAGGTTGACTTTGTCCTGAGGTTGACTTTGTCCTGAGGTTGACTTTGCTCTGAGGTTGACTTTGTCCTGAGGTTGACTTTGCTCTGAGGTTGACTTTGTCCTGAGGTTGACTTTGCCCTGAGGTTGACTTTGTCCTGAGGTTGACTTTGTCCTGAGGTTGACTCTGCCCTGAGGTTGACTTTGTCCTGAGGTTGACTTTGCTCTGAGCTTGACTTTGCTCTGAGGTTGACTTTGTCCTGAGGTTGACTTTGTCCTGAGGTTGACTTTGCTCTGAGGTTGACTTTGCTCTGAGGTTGACTTTGTCTTGAGGTTGACTTTGTCCTGAGGTTGACTTTGCTCTGAGGTTGACTTTGCTCTGAGGTTGACTTTGTCCTGAGGTTGACTTTGTCTTGAGGTTGACTTTGCCCTGAGGTTGACTTTGTCCTGAGGTTGACTTTGCTCTGAGGTTGACTTTGCTCTGAGGTTGATTTTGTTCTGAGGTTGACTTTGCCCTAAGGTTGATTTTGCTCTGAGGTTGACTTTGTCCTGAGGTTGACTTTATCCTGAGGTTGACTTTGTCCTGAGGTTGACTTTGCTCTGAGGTTCACTTTGCTCTGAGGTTGACTTTGCTCTGAGGTTGACTTTGTCCTGAGGTTGACTTTGTCCTGAGGTTGACTTTGTTCTGAGGTTGACTTTGCTCTGAGGATGACTTTGTCCCGAGGTTGACTTTGTCCCGAGGTTGACTTTGTCCTGAGGTTGACTTTGCTCTGAGGTTGACTTTGCTCTGAGGTTCACTTTGCTCTGAGGTTCACTTAGTCCTGAGGCTGACTTTGCTCTGAGGTTGACTTTGTCTTGAGGTTGACTTTGTACTGAGGTTGACTTTGCTCTGAGGTTGACTTTGCTCTGAGGTTGACTTTGCTCTGAGGTTCACTTCGTCCTGAGGCTGACTTTGCTCTGAGGTTGACTTTGTCTTGAGGTTGACTTTGTACTGAGGTTGACTTTGCTCTGAGGTTGACTTTGCTCTGAGGTTGACTTTGTCCTGAGTTTGAATTTGTCCTGAGGTTGACTTTGCTCTGAGGTTGACTTTGTCCTGAGTTTGAATTTGTCCTGAGGTTGACTTTGCTCTGAGGTTGACTTTGCTCTGAGGTTGACTTTGTCCCGAGGTTGACTTTGTCCCGAGGTTGACTTTGCTCTGAGGTTGACTTTGCCCTGAGGTTGACTTTGTCCTGAGGTTGACTTTGCTCTGAGGTTGACTTTGCTCTGAGGTTGACTTTGTCCTGAGTTTGAATTTGTCCTGAGGTTGACTTTGTTCCGAGGTTGACTTGACTCTGAGGTTGACTTTGTCCCGAGGTTGACTTTGTCCCGAGGTTGACTTTGTCCTGAGGTTGACTTTGCTCTGAGGTTGACTTTGTCCTGAGGTTGACTTTGCTCTGAGGTTGACTTTGTCCTGAGGTTGACTTTGTCCCGAGGTTGACTTTGTCCTGAGGTTGACTTAGCCCTGAGGTTGACTTTCTCCTGAGGTTGACTTTGCTCTGAGGTTGACTTTGTCCTGAGGTTGACTTTGTCCTGAGGTTGACTTTGTCCTGAGGTTGACTTTGCTATGAGGTTCACTTTGTCCTGAGGTTGACTTTGTCCTGAGGTTGACTTTGTCCTGAGGTTGACTTAGCCCTGAGGTTGACTTTGCCCTGAGGTTGACTTTGCCCTGAGGTTGACTTTGCTCTGAGGTTGACTTTGTCCCGAGGTTGACATTGTCCCGAGGTTGACTTTGCTCTGAGGTTGACTTTGCCCTGAGGTTGACTTTGCCCTGAGGTTGACTTTGTCCTGAGGTTGACTTTGTTCTGAGGTTGACTTTGCTCTGAGGTTGACTTTGTCCCGAGGTTGACTTTGTCCCGGGGTTGACTTTGTCATGAGGTTGACTTTGCTCTGAGGTTGACTTTGTCTTGAGGTTGACTATGTCCTGAGGTTGACTTTGCTCTGAGGTTGACTTTGCTCTGAGGTTGACTTTGTCCTGAGGTTGACTTTGTCCTGATGTTGACTTTGCTCTGAGGTTGACTTTGCTCTGAGGTTGACTTTGTCCTGTGGTTGACTTTGTCTTGAGGTTGACTTTGTCCTGAGGTTGACTTTGCTCTGAGGTTGACTTTGCCCTGAGGTTGACTTTGTCCTGAGGTTGACTTGGTCCTGAGGTTGACTTTACTCTGAGGTTGATTTTACTCTGAGGTTGACTTTGTCCCGAGGTTGACTTTGTCTTGAGGTTGACTTTGTCCTGAGGTTGACTTTGTCCTGATGTTGACTTTGCTCTGAGGTTGACTTTGCTCTGAGGTTGACTTTGTCCTGTGGTTGACTTTGCTCTGAGGTTGATTTTGCCCTGAGGTTGACTTTGTCCTGAGGTTGACTTTGTCCTGAGGTTGACTTTGCCCTGAGGTTGACTTTGCTCTGAGACTGACTTTGCTCTGAGGTTGACTTTGTCCTGAGGTTGACTTTGTCCTGAGGTTGACTTTGTCCTGAGGTTGACTTTGCTCTGAGCTTGACTTTGCTCTGAGGTTGACTTTGCTCTGAGGTTGACTTTGTCCCGAGGTTGACTTTGTCCCGAGGTTGACTTTGTCCTGAGGTTGACTTTGTCCTGATGTTGACTTTGCTCTGAGCTTGACTTTGCTCTGAGGTTGACTTTGCTCTGAGGTTGACTTTGTCCCGAGGTTGACTTTGTCCCGAGGTTGACTTTGTCCTGCGGTTGACTTTGTCCTGATGTTGACTTTGCTCTGAGGTTGACTTTGCTCTGAGGTTGACTTTGTCCTGTGGTTGACTTTGTCCTGATGTTGACTTTGTCCTGAGGTTGACTTTGCCCTGAGGTTGACTTTGCTCTGAGGCTGACTTTGCTCTGAGGTTGACTTTGTCCTGAGTTTGACTTTGTCCTGAGGTTGACTTTGTCCTGAGGTTGACTTTGCTCTGAGCTTGACTTTGCTCTGAGGTTGACTTTGTCCTGAGGTTGACTTTGTCCTGAGGTTGACTTTGTCCTGAGGTTGACTTTGTCCTGAGGTTGACTTTGCTCTGAGGCTGACTTTGCTCTGAGGTTGACTTTGTCCTGAGGTTGACTTTGCCCTGAGGTTGACTTTGTCCTGGGGTTGACTTTGTCCTGAGGTTGACTTTGTCCTGAGGTTGAATTGGCTCTGAGGTTGACTTTGCTCTGAGGTTGACTTTGTCCCGAGGTTGACTTTGTCCCAAGGTTGACTTTGTCCTGAGGTTGATATGCTCTGAGGTTGACTTTGTCCTGTGGTTGACTTTGTCTTGAGGTTGACTTTGTCCTGAGGTTGACTTTGCTCTGAGGTTGACTTTGCTCTGAGGTTGACTTTGTCCTGAGGTTGACTTTGTCCTGAGGTTGACTTTGCTCTGAGGTTGACTTTGCTCTGAGGTTGACTTTGTCCCGAGGTTGACTTTGTCCCGAGGTTGACTTTGTCCTGAGGTTGACTTTGTCCTGATGTTGACTTTGCTCTGAGGTTGACTTTGCTCTGAGGTTGACTTTGTCCTGTGGTTGACATTGTCCTGAGGTTGACTTTGCCCTGAGGTTGACTTTGTCCTGAGGTTGACTTTGTCCTGAGGTTGACTTTGCCCTGAGGTTGACTTTGCTCTGAGGCTGACTTTGCTCTGAGGTTGACTTTGTCCTGAGGTTGACTTTGTCCTGAGGTTGACTTTGTCCTGAGGTTGACTTTGTCCTGGGGTTGACTTTGTCCTGAGGTTGACTTTGTCCTGAGGTTGAATTGGCTCTGAGGTTGACTTTGCTCTGAGGTTGACTTTGCTCTGAGGTTGACTTTGTTCTGAGGTTGACTTTGCTCTTAGGTTGACTTTGCCCTGAGGTTGACTTTGTCCTGAGGTTGACTTTGCTCTGAGGTTGACTTTGCTCTGAGGTTGATTTTGTTCTGAGGTTGACTTTGCCCTGAGGTTGATTTTGCTCTGAGGTTGACTTTGTCCTGAGGTTGACTTTATCCTGAGGTTGACTTTGTCCTGAGGTTGACTTTGCTCTGAGGTTCACTTTGCTCTGCGGTTGACTTTGCTCTGAGGTTGACTTTGTCCTGAGGTTGACTTTGTCCTGAGGTTGACTTTGTTCTGAGGTTGACTTTGCTCTGAGGATGACTTTGTCCCGAGGTTGACTTTGTCCCGTGGTTGACTTTGTCCTGAGGTTGACTTTGCTCTGAGGTTGACTTTGCTCTGAGGTTGACTTTTCTCTGAGGTTCACTTCGTCCTGAGGCTGACTTTGCTCTGAGGTTGACTTTGTCTTGAGGTTGACTTTGTACTGAGGTTGACTTTGCTCTAAGGTTGACTTTGCTCTGAGGTTGACTTTGCTCTGAGGTTCACTTCGTCCTGAGGCTGACTTTGCTCTGAGGTTGACTTTGTCTTGAGGTTGACTTTGTACTGAGGTTGACCTTGCTCTGAGGTTGACTTTGCTCTGAGGTTGACTTTGTCCTGAGTTTGAATTTGTCCTGAGGTTGACTTTGCTCTGAGGTTGACTTTGTCCTGAGTTTGAATTTGTCCTGAGGTTGACTTTGCTCTGAGCTTGACTTTGCTCTGAGGTTGACTTTGTCCCGAGGTTGACTTTGTCCCGAGGTTGACTTTGCTCTGAGGTTGACTTTGCCCTGAGGTAGACTTTGTCGTGAGGTTGACTTTGCTCTGAGGTTGACTTTGCTCTGAGGTTGACTTTGTCCTGAGTTTGAATTTGTCCTGAGGTTGACTTTGTTCCGAGGTTGACTTGACTCTGAGGTTGACTTTGTACCGAGGTTGACTTTGTCCCGAGGTTGACTTTGTCCTGAGGTTGACTTTGATCTGAGGTTGACTTCGCTCTGTGGTTGACTTTGTCCTGAGGTTGACTTTGTCCTGAGGTTGACTTTGTTCTGAGGTTGATTTTGTCCTGAGGTTGACTTTGTCCTGAGGTTGACTTTGCTCTGAGGTTCACTTTGCTCTGAGTTTGACTTTGCTCTGAGGTTGACTTTGTCCTGAGGTTGACTTTGTCCTGAGGTTGACTTGGCTCTGAGGTTGACTTTGTCCTGAGGTTGACTTTGTCCTGAGATTGACTTTGTCCTGAGGTTGACTTTGTCCTGAGGTTGACTTTGCTCTGACGTTTACTTTGTCCTGAGGTTGACTTTGCCCTGAGGTTGATTTTGCTCTGAGGTTGACTTTGTCCTGAGGTTGACTTTGCTCTGAGGTTGACTTTGCTCTGAGGTTGACTTTGCTCTGAGGTTCACTTCGTCCTGAGGCTGACTTTGCTCTGAGGTTGACTTTGTCCTGAGGTTGACTTTGTCCTGAGGTTGACTTTGCTCTGAGGTTGACTTTGTCCTAAGGTTGACTTTGTCCTGAGATTGACTTTGTCCTGAGGTTGACTTTGTCCTGAGGTTGACTTTGCTTTGAGGTTGACTTTGCTCTGAGGTTGACTTCGTCCTGAGGTTGACTTTGCTCTGAGGTTGACTTTGTCCTGAGGTTGACTTTGTCCTGAGGTTGACTTTGTCCTGAGGTTGACTTTGTCCTGAGGTTGACTTTGCTCTGAGGTTGACTTTGTCCCGAGGTTGACTTTGTCCCGAGGTTGACTTTGTCCTGCGGTTGACTTTGTCCTGATGTTGACTTTGCTCTGAGGTTGACTTTGCTCTGAGGTTGACTTTGTCCTGTGGTTGACTTTGTCCTGATGTTGACTTTGTCCTGAGGTTGACTTTGCCCTGAGGTTGACTTTGCTCTGAGGCTGACTTTGCTCTGAGGTTGACTTTGTCCTGAGTTTGACTTTGTCCTGAGGTTGACTTTGTCCTGAGGTTGACTTTGCTCTGAGCTTGACTTTGCTCTGAGGTTGACTTTGTCCTGAGGTTGACTTTGTCCTGAGGTTGACTTTGTCCTGAGGTTGACTTTGTCCTGAGGTTGACTTTGCCCTGAGGTTGACTTTGCTCTGAGGCTGACTTTGCTCTGAGGTTGACTTTGTCCTGAGGTTGACTTTGCCCTGAGGTTGACTTTGTCCTGGGGTTGACTTTGTCCTGAGGTTGACTTTGTCCTGAGGTTGAATTGGCTCTGAGGTTGACTTTGCTCTGAGGTTGACTTTGTCCCGAGGTTGACTTTGTCCCAAGGTTGACTTTGTCCTGAGATTGATATGCTCTGAGGTTGACTTTGTCCTGTGGTTGACTTTGTCTTGAGGTTGACTTTGTCCTGAGGTTGACTTTGCTCTGAGGTTGACTTTGCTCTGAGGTTGACTTTGTCCTGAGGTTGACTTTGTCCTGAGGTTGACTTTGCTCTGAGGTTGACTTTGCTCTGAGGTTGACTTTGTCCCGAGGTTGACTTTGTCCCGAGGTTGACTTTGTCCTGAGGTTGACTTTGTCCTGATGTTGACTTTGCTCTGAGGTTGACTTTGCTCTGAGGTTGACTTTGTCCTGTGGTTGACATTGTCCTGAGGTTGACTTTGCCCTGAGGTTGACTTTGTCCTGAGGTTGACTTTGTCCTGAGGTTGACTTTGCCCTGAGGTTGACTTTGCTCTGAGGCTGACTTTGCTCTGAGGTTGACTTTGTCCTGAGGTTGACTTTGTCCTGAGGTTGACTTTGTCCTGAGGTTGACTTTGTCCTGGGGTTGACTTTGTCCTGAGGTTGACTTTGTCCTGAGGTTGAATTGGCTCTGAGGTTGACTTTGCTCTGAGGTTGACTTTGCTCTGAGGTTGACTTTGTTCTGAGGTTGACTTTGCTCTGAGGTTGACTTTGCCCTGAGGTTGACTTTGTCCTGAGGTTGACTTTGCTCTGAGGTTGACTTTGCTCTGAGGTTGATTTTGTTCTGAGGTTGACTTTGCCCTGAGGTTGATTTTGCTCTGAGGTTGACTTTGTCCTGAGGTTGACTTTATCCTGAGGTTGACTTTGTCCTGAGGTTGACTTTGCTCTGAGGTTCACTTTGCTCTGCGGTTGACTTTGCTCTGAGGTTGACTTTGTCCTGAGGTTGACTTTGTCCTGAGGTTGACTTTGTTCTGAGGTTGACTTTGCTCTGAGGATGACTTTGTCCCGAGGTTGACTTTGTCCCGTGGTTGACTTTGTCCTGAGGTTGACTTTGCTCTGAGGTTGACTTTGCTCTGAGGTTGACTTTTCTCTGAGGTTCACTTCGTCCTGAGGCTGACTTTGCTCTGAGGTTGACTTTGTCTTGAGGTTGACTTTGTACTGAGGTTGACTTTGCTCTAAGGTTGACTTTGCTCTGAGGTTGACTTTGCTCTGAGGTTCACTTCGTCCTGAGGCTGACTTTGCTCTGAGGTTGACTTTGTCTTGAGGTTGACTTTGTACTGAGGTTGACCTTGCTCTGAGGTTGACTTTGCTCTGAGGTTGACTTTGTCCTGAGTTTGAATTTGTCCTGAGGTTGACTTTGCTCTGAGGTTGACTTTGTCCTGAGTTTGAATTTGTCCTGAGGTTGACTTTGCTCTGAGGTTGACTTTGCTCTGAGGTTGACTTTGTCCTGAGTTTGAATTTGTCCTGAGGTTGACTTTGTTCCGAGGTTGACTTGACTCTGAGGTTGACTTTGTACCGAGGTTGACTTTGTCCCGAGGTTGACTTTGTCCTGAGGTTGACTTTGATCTGAGGTTGACTTCGCTCTGTGGTTGACTTTGTCCTGAGGTTGACTTTGTCCTGAGGTTGACTTTGCTCTGACGTTTACTTTGTCCTGAGGTTGACTTTGCCCTGAGGTTGATTTTGCTCTGAGGTTGACTTTGTCCTGAGGTTGACTTTGCTCTGAGGTTGACTTTGCTCTGAGGTTGACTTTGCTCTGAGGTTCACTTCGTCCTGAGGCTGACTTTGCTCTGAGGTTGACTTTGTCTTGAGGTTGACTTTGTACTGAGGTTGACTTTGCTCTAAGGTTGACTTTGCTCTGAGGTTGACTTTGCTCTGAGGTTCACTTCGTCCTGAGGCTGACTTTGCTCTGAGGTTGACTTTGTCTTGAGGTTGACTTTGTACTGAGGTTGACCTTGCTCTGAGGTTGACTTTGCTCTGAGGTTGACTTTGTCCTGAGTTTGAATTTGTCCTGAGGTTGACTTTGCTCTGAGGTTGACTTTGTCCTGAGTTTGAATTTGTCCTGAGGTTGACTTTGCTCTGAGCTTGACTTTGCTCTGAGGTTGACTTTGTCCCGAGGTTGACTTTGTCCCGAGGTTGACTTTGCTCTGAGGTTGACTTTGCCCTGAGGTAGACTTTGTCGTGAGGTTGACTTTGCTCTGAGGTTGACTTTGCTCTGAGGTTGACTTTGTCCTGAGTTTGAATTTGTCCTGAGGTTGACTTTGTTCCGAGGTTGACTTGACTCTGAGGTTGACTTTGTACCGAGGTTGACTTTGTCCCGAGGTTGACTTTGTCCTGAGGTTGACTTTGATCTGAGGTTGACTTCGCTCTGTGGTTGACTTTGTCCTGAGGTTGACTTTGTCCTGAGGTTGACTTTGTTCTGAGGTTGATTTTGTCCTGAGGTTGACTTTGTCCTGAGGTTGACTTTGCTCTGAGGTTCACTTTGCTCTGAGTTTGACTTTGCTCTGAGGTTGACTTTGTCCTGAGGTTGACTTTGTCCTGAGGTTGACTTGGCTCTGAGGTTGACTTTGTCCTGAGGTTGACTTTGTCCTGAGATTGACTTTGTCCTGAGGTTGACTTTGTCCTGAGGTTGACTTTGCTCTGACGTTTACTTTGTCCTGAGGTTGACTTTGCCCTGAGGTTGATTTTGCTCTGAGGTTGACTTTGTCCTGAGGTTGACTTTGCTCTGAGGTTGACTTTGCTCTGAGGTTGACTTTGCTCTGAGGTTCACTTCGTCCTGAGGCTGACTTTGCTCTGAGGTTGACTTTGTCCTGAGGTTGACTTTGTCCTGAGGTTGACTTTGCTCTGAGGTTGACTTTGTCCTAAGGTTGACTTTGTCCTGAGATTGACTTTGTCCTGAGGTTGACTTTGTCCTGAGGTTGACTTTGCTTTGAGGTTGACTTTGCTCTGAGGTTGACTTCGTCCTGAGGTTGACTTTGCTCTGAGGTTGACTTTGTCCTGAGGTTGACTTTGTCCTGAGGTTGACTTTGTCCTGAAGTTGACTTTGTCCTGAGGTTGACTTTGCTCTGAGGTTGACTTTGTCCCGAGGTTGACTTTGTCCCGAGGTTGACTTTGTCCTGCGGTTGACTTTGTCCTGATGTTGACTTTGCTCTGAGGTTGACTTTGCTCTGAGGTTGACTTTGTCCTGTGGTTGACTTTGTCCTGATGTTGACTTTGTCCTGAGGTTGACTTTGCCCTGAGGTTGACTTTGCTCTGAGGCTGACTTTGCTCTGAGGTTGACTTTGTCCTGAGTTTGACTTTGTCCTGAGGTTGACTTTGTCCTGAGGTTGACTTTGCTCTGAGCTTGACTTTGCTCTGAGGTTGACTTTGTCCTGAGGTTGACTTTGTCCTGAGGTTGACTTTGTCCTGAGGTTGACTTTGTCCTGAGGTTGACTTTGCCCTGAGGTTGACTTTGCTCTGAGGCTGACTTTGCTCTGAGGTTGACTTTGTCCTGAGGTTGACTTTGCCCTGAGGTTGACTTTGTCCTGGGGTTGACTTTGTCCTGAGGTTGACTTTGTCCTGAGGTTGAATTGGCTCTGAGGTTGACTTTGCTCTGAGGTTGACTTTGTCCCGAGGTTGACTTTGTCCCAAGGTTGACTTTGTCCTGAGGTTGATATGCTCTGAGGTTGACTTTGTCCTGTGGTTGACTTTGTCTTGAGGTTGACTTTGTCCTGAGGTTGACTTTGCTCTGAGGTTGACTTTGCTCTGAGGTTGACTTTGTCCTGAGGTTGACTTTGTCCTGAGGTTGACTTTGCTCTGAGGTTGACTTTGCTCTGAGGTTGACTTTGTCCCGAGGTTGACTTTGTCCCGAGGTTGACTTTGTCCTGAGGTTGACTTTGTCCTGATGTTGACTTTGCTCTGAGGTTGACTTTGCTCTGAGGTTGACTTTGTCCTGTGGTTGACATTGTCCTGAGGTTGACTTTGCCCTGAGGTTGACTTTGTCCTGAGGTTGACTTTGTCCTGAGGTTGACTTTGCCCTGAGGTTGACTTTGCTCTGAGGCTGACTTTGCTCTGAGGTTGACTTTGTCCTGAGGTTGACTTTGTCCTGAGGTTGACTTTGTCCTGAGGTTGACTTTGTCCTGGGGTTGACTTTGTCCTGAGGTTGACTTTGTCCTGAGGTTGAATTGGCTCTGAGGTTGACTTTGCTCTGAGGTTGACTTTGCTCTGAGGTTGACTTTGTTCTGAGGTTGACTTTGCTCTGAGGTTGACTTTGCCCTGAGGTTGACTTTGTCCTGAGGTTGACTTTGCTCTGAGGTTGACTTTGCTCTGAGGTTGATTTTGTTCTGAGGTTGACTTTGCCCTGAGGTTGATTTTGCTCTGAGGTTGACTTTGTCCTGAGGTTGACTTTATCCTGAGGTTGACTTTGTCCTGAGGTTGACTTTGCTCTGAGGTTCACTTTGCTCTGCGGTTGACTTTGCTCTGAGGTTGACTTTGTCCTGAGGTTGACTTTGTCCTGAGGTTGACTTTGTTCTGAGGTTGACTTTGCTCTGAGGATGACTTTGTCCCGAGGTTGACTTTGTCCCGTGGTTGACTTTGTCCTGAGGTTGACTTTGCTCTGAGGTTGACTTTGCTCTGAGGTTGACTTTTCTCTGAGGTTCACTTCGTCCTGAGGCTGACTTTGCTCTGAGGTTGACTTTGTCTTGAGGTTGACTTTGTACTGAGGTTGACTTTGCTCTAAGGTTGACTTTGCTCTGAGGTTGACTTTGCTCTGAGGTTCACTTCGTCCTGAGGCTGACTTTGCTCTGAGGTTGACTTTGTCTTGAGGTTGACTTTGTACTGAGGTTGACCTTGCTCTGAGGTTGACTTTGCTCTGAGGTTGACTTTGTCCTGAGTTTGAATTTGTCCTGAGGTTGACTTTGCTCTGAGGTTGACTTTGTCCTGAGTTTGAATTTGTCCTGAGGTTGACTTTGCTCTGAGGTTGACTTTGCTCTGAGGTTGACTTTGTCCTGAGTTTGAATTTGTCCTGAGGTTGACTTTGTTCCGAGGTTGACTTGACTCTGAGGTTGACTTTGTACCGAGGTTGACTTTGTCCCGAGGTTGACTTTGTCCTGAGGTTGACTTTGATCTGAGGTTGACTTCGCTCTGTGGTTGACTTTGTCCTGAGGTTGACTTTGTCCTGAGGTTGACTTTGCTCTGACGTTTACTTTGTCCTGAGGTTGACTTTGCCCTGAGGTTGATTTTGCTCTGAGGTTGACTTTGTCCTGAGGTTGACTTTGCTCTGAGGTTGACTTTGCTCTGAGGTTGACTTTGCTCTGAGGTTCACTTCGTCCTGAGGCTGACTTTGCTCTGAGGTTGACTTTGTCCTGATGTTGACTTTGACCTGAGGTTGACTTTGCTCTGAGGTTGACTTTGTCCTAAGGTTGACTTTGTCCTGAGATTGACTTTGTCCTGAGGTTGACTTTGTCCTGAGGTTGACTTTGCTTTGAGGTTGACTTTGCTCTGAGGTTGACTTCGTCCTGAGGTTGACTTGGCACTGAGGTTGACTTTGTCCTGAGGTTGACTTTGCTCTGAGGTTGACTTTGTCCTGAGGTTGACTTTGTCCTGAGGTTGACTTTGTCCTGAGGTTGACTTTGTCCTGAGGTTGACTTTGCTCTGAGGTTGACTTTGTCCCGAGGTTGACTTTGTCCCGAGGTTGACTTTGTCCTGCGGTTGACTTTGTCCTGATGTTGACTTTGCTCTGAGGTTGACTTTGCTCTGAGGTTGACTTTGTCCTGTGGTTGACTTTGTCCTGATGTTGACTTTGTCCTGAGGTTGACTTTGCCCTGAGGTTGACTTTGCTCTGAGGCTGACTTTGCTCTGAGGTTGACTTTGTCCTGAGTTTGACTTTGTCCTGAGGTTGACTTTGTCCTGAGGTTGACTTTGCTCTGAGCTTGACTTTGCTCTGAGGTTGACTTTGTCCTGAGGTTGACTTTGTCCTGAGGTTGACTTTGTCCTGAGGTTGACTTTGTCCTGAGGTTGACTTTGCCCTGAGGTTGACTTTGCTCTGAGGCTGACTTTGCTCTGAGGTTGACTTTGTCCTGAGGTTGACTTTGCCCTGAGGTTGACTTTGTCCTGGGGTTGACTTTGTCCTGAGGTTGACTTTGTCCTGAGGTTGAATTGGCTCTGAGGTTGACTTTGCTCTGAGGTTGACTTTGTCCCGAGGTTGACTTTGTCCCAAGGTTGACTTTGTCCTGAGGTTGATATGCTCTGAGGTTGACTTTGTCCTGTGGTTGACTTTGTCTTGAGGTTGACTTTGTCCTGAGGTTGACTTTGCTCTGAGGTTGACTTTGCTCTGAGGTTGACTTTGTCCTGAGGTTGACTTTGTCCTGAGGTTGACTTTGCTCTGAGGTTGACTTTGCTCTGAGGTTGACTTTGTCCCGAGGTTGACTTTGTCCCGAGGTTGACTTTGTCCTGAGGTTGACTTTGTCCTGATGTTGACTTTGCTCTGAGGTTGACTTTGCTCTGAGGTTGACTTTGTCCTGTGGTTGACATTGTCCTGAGGTTGACTTTGCCCTGAGGTTGACTTTGTCCTGAGGTTGACTTTGTCCTGAGGTTGACTTTGCCCTGAGGTTGACTTTGCTCTGAGGCTGACTTTGCTCTGAGGTTGACTTTGTCCTGAGGTTGACTTTGTCCTGAGGTTGACTTTGTCCTGAGGTTGACTTTGTCCTGGGGTTGACTTTGTCCTGAGGTTGACTTTGTCCTGAGGTTGAATTGGCTCTGAGGTTGACTTTGCTCTGAGGTTGACTTTGCTCTGAGGTTGACTTTGCCCTGAGGTTGACTTTGTCCTGGGGTTGACTTTGTCCTGAGGTTGACTTTGTCCTGAGGTTGAATTGGCTCTGAGGTTGACTTTGCTCTGAGGTTGACTTTGTCCCGAGGTTGACTTTGTCCCAAGGTTGACTTTGTCCTGAGGTTGATATGCTCTGAGGTTGACTTTGTCCTGTGGTTGACTTTGTCTTGAGGTTGACTTTGTCCTGAGGTTGACTTTGCTCTGAGGTTGACTTTGCTCTGAGGTTGACTTTGTCCTGAGGTTGACTTTGTCCTGAGGTTGACTTTGCTCTGAGGTTGACTTTGCTCTGAGGTTGACTTTGTCCCGAGGTTGACTTTGTCCCGAGGTTGACTTTGTCCTGAGGTTGACTTTGTCCTGATGTTGACTTTGCTCTGAGGTTGACTTTGCTCTGAGGTTGACTTTGTCCTGTGGTTGACATTGTCCTGAGGTTGACTTTGCCCTGAGGTTGACTTTGTCCTGAGGTTGACTTTGTCCTGAGGTTGACTTTGCCCTGAGGTTGACTTTGCTCTGAGGCTGACTTTGCTCTGAGGTTGACTTTGTCCTGAGGTTGACTTTGTCCTGAGGTTGACTTTGTCCTGAGGTTGACTTTGTCCTGGGGTTGACTTTGTCCTGAGGTTGACTTTGTCCTGAGGTTGAATTGGCTCTGAGGTTGACTTTGCTCTGAGGTTGACTTTGCTCTGAGGTTGACTTTGTTCTGAGGTTGACTTTGCTCTGAGGTTGACTTTGCCCTGAGGTTGACTTTGTCCTGAGGTTGACTTTGCTCTGAGGTTGACTTTGCTCTGAGGTTGATTTTGTTCTGAGGTTGACTTTGCCCTGAGGTTGATTTTGCTCTGAGGTTGACTTTGTCCTGAGGTTGACTTTATCCTGAGGTTGACTTTGTCCTGAGGTTGACTTTGCTCTGAGGTTCACTTTGCTCTGCGGTTGACTTTGCTCTGAGGTTGACTTTGTCCTGAGGTTGACTTTGTCCTGAGGTTGACTTTGTTCTGAGGTTGACTTTGCTCTGAGGATGACTTTGTCCCGAGGTTGACTTTGTCCCGTGGTTGACTTTGTCCTGAGGTTGACTTTGCTCTGAGGTTGACTTTGCTCTGAGGTTGACTTTTCTCTGAGGTTCACTTCGTCCTGAGGCTGACTTTGCTCTGAGGTTGACTTTGTCTTGAGGTTGACTTTGTACTGAGGTTGACTTTGCTCTAAGGTTGACTTTGCTCTGAGGTTGACTTTGCTCTGAGGTTCACTTCGTCCTGAGGCTGACTTTGCTCTGAGGTTGACTTTGTCTTGAGGTTGACTTTGTACTGAGGTTGACCTTGCTCTGAGGTTGACTTTGCTCTGAGGTTGACTTTGTCCTGAGTTTGAATTTGTCCTGAGGTTGACTTTGCTCTGAGGTTGACTTTGTCCTGAGTTTGAATTTGTCCTGAGGTTGACTTTGCTCTGAGGTTGACTTTGCTCTGAGGTTGACTTTGTCCTGAGTTTGAATTTGTCCTGAGGTTGACTTTGTTCCGAGGTTGACTTGACTCTGAGGTTGACTTTGTACCGAGGTTGACTTTGTCCCGAGGTTGACTTTGTCCTGAGGTTGACTTTGATCTGAGGTTGACTTCGCTCTGTGGTTGACTTTGTCCTGAGGTTGACTTTGTCCTGAGGTTGACTTTGCTCTGACGTTTACTTTGTCCTGAGGTTGACTTTGCCCTGAGGTTGATTTTGCTCTGAGGTTGACTTTGTCCTGAGGTTGACTTTGCTCTGAGGTTGACTTTGCTCTGAGGTTGACTTTGCTCTGAGGTTCACTTCGTCCTGAGGCTGACTTTGCTCTGAGGTTGACTTTGTCCTGATGTTGACTTTGACCTGAGGTTGACTTTGCTCTGAGGTTGACTTTGTCCTAAGGTTGACTTTGTCCTGAGATTGACTTTGTCCTGAGGTTGACTTTGTCCTGAGGTTGACTTTGCTTTGAGGTTGACTTTGCTCTGAGGTTGACTTCGTCCTGAGGTTGACTTGGCACTGAGGTTGACTTTGTCCTGAGGTTGACTTTGCTCTGAGGTTGACTTTGTCCTGAGGTTGACTTTGTCCTGAGGTTGACTTTGTCCTGAGGTTGACTTTGTCCTGAGGTTGACTTTGCTCTGAGGTTGACTTTGTCCCGAGGTTGACTTTGTCCCGAGGTTGACTTTGTCCTGCGGTTGACTTTGTCCTGATGTTGACTTTGCTCTGAGGTTGACTTTGCTCTGAGGTTGACTTTGTCCTGTGGTTGACTTTGTCCTGATGTTGACTTTGTCCTGAGGTTGACTTTGCCCTGAGGTTGACTTTGCTCTGAGGCTGACTTTGCTCTGAGGTTGACTTTGTCCTGAGTTTGACTTTGTCCTGAGGTTGACTTTGTCCTGAGGTTGACTTTGCTCTGAGCTTGACTTTGCTCTGAGGTTGACTTTGTCCTGAGGTTGACTTTGTCCTGAGGTTGACTTTGTCCTGAGGTTGACTTTGTCCTGAGGTTGACTTTGCCCTGAGGTTGACTTTGCTCTGAGGCTGACTTTGCTCTGAGGTTGACTTTGTCCTGAGTTTGACTTTGCCCTGAGGTTGACTTTGTCCTGGGGTTGACTTTGTCCTGAGGTTGACTTTGTCCTGAGGTTGAATTGGCTCTGAGGTTGACTTTGCTCTGAGGTTGACTTTGTCCCGAGGTTGACTTTGTCCCAAGGTTGACTTTGTCCTGAGGTTGATATGCTCTGAGGTTGACTTTGTCCTGTGGTTGACTTTGTCTTGAGGTTGACTTTGTCCTGAGGTTGACTTTGCTCTGAGGTTGACTTTGCTCTGAGGTTGACTTTGTCCTGAGGTTGACTTTGTCCTGAGGTTGACTTTGCTCTGAGGTTGACTTTGCTCTGAGGTTGACTTTGTCCCGAGGTTGACTTTGTCCCGAGGTTGACTTTGTCCTGAGGTTGACTTTGTCCTGATGTTGACTTTGCTCTGAGGTTGACTTTGCTCTGAGGTTGACTTTGTCCTGTGGTTGACATTGTCCTGAGGTTGACTTTGCCCTGAGGTTGACTTTGTCCTGAGGTTGACTTTGTCCTGAGGTTGACTTTGCCCTGAGGTTGACTTTGCTCTGAGGCTGACTTTGCTCTGAGGTTGACTTTGTCCTGAGGTTGACTTTGTCCTGAGGTTGACTTTGTCCTGAGGTTGACTTTGTCCTGGGGTTGACTTTGTCCTGAGGTTGACTTTGTCCTGAGGTTGAATTGGCTCTGAGGTTGACTTTGCTCTGAGGTTGACTTTGCTCTGAGGTTGACTTTGTTCTGAGGTTGACTTTGCTCTGAGGTTGACTTTGCCCTGAGGTTGACTTTGTCCTGAGGTTGACTTTGCTCTGAGGTTGACTTTGCTCTGAGGTTGATTTTGTTCTGAGGTTGACTTTGCCCTGAGGTTGATTTTGCTCTGAGGTTGACTTTGTCCTGAGGTTGACTTTATCCTGAGGTTGACTTTGTCCTGAGGTTGACTTTGCTCTGAGGTTCACTTTGCTCTGCGGTTGACTTTGCTCTGAGGTTGACTTTGTCCTGAGGTTGACTTTGTCCTGAGGTTGACTTTGTTCTGAGGTTGACTTTGCTCTGAGGATGACTTTGTCCCGAGGTTGACTTTGTCCCGTGGTTGACTTTGTCCTGAGGTTGACTTTGCTCTGAGGTTGACTTTGCTCTGAGGTTGACTTTTCTCTGAGGTTCACTTCGTCCTGAGGCTGACTTTGCTCTGAGGTTGACTTTGTCTTGAGGTTGACTTTGTACTGAGGTTGACTTTGCTCTAAGGTTGACTTTGCTCTGAGGTTGACTTTGCTCTGAGGTTCACTTCGTCCTGAGGCTGACTTTGCTCTGAGGTTGACTTTGTCTTGAGGTTGACTTTGTACTGAGGTTGACCTTGCTCTGAGGTTGACTTTGCTCTGAGGTTGACTTTGTCCTGAGTTTGAATTTGTCCTGAGGTTGACTTTGCTCTGAGGTTGACTTTGTCCTGAGTTTGAATTTGTCCTGAGGTTGACTTTGCTCTGAGCTTGACTTTGCTCTGAGGTTGACTTTGTCCCGAGGTTGACTTTGTCCCGAGGTTGACTTTGCTCTGAGGTTGACTTTGCCCTGAGGTTGACTTTGTCCTGAGGTTGACTTTGCTCTGAGGTTGACTTTGCTCTGAGGTTGACTTTGTCCTGAGTTTGAATTTGTCCTGAGGTTGACTTTGTTCCGAGGTTGACTTGACTCTGAGGTTGACTTTGTACCGAGGTTGACTTTGTCCCGAGGTTGACTTTGTCCTGAGGTTGACTTTGATCTGAGGTTGACTTCGCTCTGTGGTTGACTTTGTCCTGAGGTTGACTTTGTCCTGAGGTTGACTTTGTTCTGAGGTTGATTTTGTCCTGAGGTTGACTTTGTCCTGAGGTTGACTTTGCTCTGAGGTTCACTTTGCTCTGAGTTTGACTTTGCTCTGAGGTTGACTTTGTCCTGAGGTTGACTTTGTCCTGAGGTTGACTTGGCTCTGAGGTTGACTTTGTCCTGAGGTTGACTTTGTCCTGAGATTGACTTTGTCCTGAGGTTGACTTTGTCCTGAGGTTGACTTTGCTCTGACGTTTACTTTGTCCTGAGGTTGACTTTGCCCTGAGGTTGATTTTGCTCTGAGGTTGACTTTGTCCTGAGGTTGACTTTGCTCTGAGGTTGACTTTGCTCTGAGGTTGACTTTGCTCTGAGGTTCACTTCGTCCTGAGGCTGACTTTGCTCTGAGGTTGACTTTGTCCTGAGGTTGACTTTGTCCTGAGGTTGACTTTGCTCTGAGGTTGACTTTGTCCTAAGGTTGACTTTGTCCTGAGATTGACTTTGTCCTGAGGTTGACTTTGTCCTGAGGTTGACTTTGCTTTGAGGTTGACTTTGCTCTGAGGTTGACTTCGTCCTGAGGTTGACTTGGCACTGAGGTTGACTTTGTCCTGAGGTTGACTTTGCTCTGAGGTTGACTTTGTCCTGAGGTTGACTTTGTCCTGAGGTTGACTTTGTCCTGAGGTTGACTTTGTCCTGAGGTTGACTTTGCTCTGAGGTTGACTTTGTCCTGAGGTTGACTTTGCTCTGAGGTTGACTTTGTCCTGAGGTTGACTTTGTCCCGAGGTTGACTTTGTCCTGAGGTTGACTTTGTCCTGAGGTTGACTCTGCCCTGAGGTTGACTTTGTCCTGAGGTTGACTTTGCTCTGAGGTTGACTTTGTCCTGAGGTTGACTTTGCTCTGAGGTTGACTTTGTCCTGAGGTTGACTTTGTCCTGAGGTTGACTTTGTCCTGAGGTTGACTTTGTTCTGAGGTTCACTTTGTCCTGAGGTTGACTTTGTCCTGAGGTTGACTTTGTCCTGAGGTTGACTTTGCTCTGAGGTTGACTTTGTCCTGTGGTTGACATTGTCCTGAGGTTGACTTTGTCCTGAGGTTGACTTTGTCCTGAGGTTGACTTTGCCCTGAGGTTGACTTTGCTCTGAGGCTGACTTTGCTCTGAGGTTGACTTTGTCCTGAGGTTGACTTTGTCCTGAGGTTGACTTTGTCCTGAGGTTGACTTTGTCCTGGGGTTGACTTTGTCCTGAGGTTGACTTTGTCCTGAGGTTGAATTGGCTCTGAGGTTGACTTTGCTCTGAGGTTGACTTTGCTCTGAGGTTGACTTTGTTCTGAGGTTGACTTTGCTCTGAGGTTGACTTTGCCCTGAGGTTGACTTTGTCCTGAGGTTGACTTTGCTCTGAGGTTGACTTTGCTCTGAGGTTGATTTTGTTCTGAGGTTGACTTTGCCCTGAGGTTGATTTTGCTCTGAGGTTGACTTTGTCCTGAGGTTGACTTTATCCTGAGGTTGACTTTGTCCTGAGGTTGACTTTGCTCTGAGGTTCACTTTGCTCTGCGGTTGACTTTGCTCTGAGGTTGACTTTGTCCTGAGGTTGACTTTGTCCTGAGGTTGACTTTGTTCTGAGGTTGACTTTGCTCTGAGGATGACTTTGTCCCGAGGTTGACTTTGTCCCGTGGTTGACTTTGTCCTGAGGTTGACTTTGCTCTGAGGTTGACTTTGCTCTGAGGTTGACTTTTCTCTGAGGTTCACTTCGTCCTGAGGCTGACTTTGCTCTGAGGTTGACTTTGTCTTGAGGTTGACTTTGTACTGAGGTTGACTTTGCTCTAAGGTTGACTTTGCTCTGAGGTTGACTTTGCTCTGAGGTTCACTTCGTCCTGAGGCTGACTTTGCTCTGAGGTTGACTTTGTCTTGAGGTTGACTTTGTACTGAGGTTGACCTTGCTCTGAGGTTGACTTTGCTCTGAGGTTGACTTTGTCCTGAGTTTGAATTTGTCCTGAGGTTGACTTTGCTCTGAGCTTGACTTTGCTCTGAGGTTGACTTTGTCCCGAGGTTGACTTTGTCCCGAGGTTGACTTTGCTCTGAGGTTGACTTTGCCCTGAGGTTGACTTTGTCCTGAGGTTGACTTTGCTCTGAGGTTGACTTTGCTCTGAGGTTGACTTTGTCCTGAGTTTGAATTTGTCCTGAGGTTGACTTTGTTCCGAGGTTGACTTGACTCTGAGGTTGACTTTGTACCGAGGTTGACTTTGTCCCGAGGTTGACTTTGTCCTGAGGTTGACTTTGATCTGAGGTTGACTTCGCTCTGTGGTTGACTTTGTCCTGAGGTTGACTTTGTCCTGAGGTTGACTTTGTTCTGAGGTTGATTTTGTCCTGAGGTTGACTTTGTCCTGAGGTTGACTTTGCTCTGAGGTTCACTTTGCTCTGAGTTTGACTTTGCTCTGAGGTTGACTTTGTCCTGAGGTTGACTTTGTCCTGAGGTTGACTTGGCTCTGAGGTTGACTTTGTCCTGAGGTTGACTTTGTCCTGAGATTGACTTTGTCCTGAGGTTGACTTTGTCCTGAGGTTGACTTTGCTCTGACGTTTACTTTGTCCTGAGGTTGACTTTGCCCTGAGGTTGATTTTGCTCTGAGGTTGACTTTGTCCTGAGGTTGACTTTGCTCTGAGGTTGACTTTGCTCTGAGGTTGACTTTGCTCTGAGGTTCACTTCGTCCTGAGGCTGACTTTGCTCTGAGGTTGACTTTGTCCTGAGGTTGACTTTGTCCTGAGGTTGACTTTGCTCTGAGGTTGACTTTGTCCTAAGGTTGACTTTGTCCTGAGATTGACTTTGTCCTGAGGTTGACTTTGTCCTGAGGTTGACTTTGCTTTGAGGTTGACTTTGCTCTGAGGTTGACTTCGTCCTGAGGTTGACTTGGCACTGAGGTTGACTTTGTCCTGAGGTTGACTTTGCTCTGAGGTTGACTTTGTCCTGAGGTTGACTTTGTCCTGAGGTTGACTTTGTCCTGAGGTTGACTTTGTCCTGAGGTTGACTTTGCTCTGAGGTTGACTTTGTCCTGAGGTTGACTTTGCTCTGAGGTTGACTTTGTCCTGAGGTTGACTTTGTCCCGAGGTTGACTTTGTCCTGAGGTTGACTTTGTCCTGAGGTTGACTCTGCCCTGAGGTTGACTTTGTCCTGAGGTTGACTTTGCTCTGAGGTTGACTTTGTCCTGAGGTTGACTTTGCTCTGAGGTTGACTTTGTCCTGAGGTTGACTTTGTCCTGAGGTTGACTTTGTCCTGAGGTTGACTTTGTTCTGAGGTTGACTTTGTCCTGAGGTTGACTTTGTCCTGAGGTTGACTTTGTCCTGAGGTTGACTTAGCCCTGAGGTTGACTTTGCCCTGAGGTTGACTTTGCCCTGAGGTTGACTTTGCTCTGAGGTTGACTTTGTCCCGAGGTTGACATTGTCCCGAGGTTGACTTTGCTCTGAGGTTGACTTTGCCCTGAGGTTGACTTTGTCCTGAGGTTGACTTTGTCCTGAGGTTGACTTTGTTCTGAGGTTGACTTTGCTCTGAGGTTGACTTTGTCCCGAGGTTGACTTTGTCCCGGGGTTGACTTTGTCCTGAGGTTGACTTTGCTCTGAGGTTGACTTTGTCTTGAGGTTGACTTTGTCCTGAGGTTGACTTTGCTCTGAGGTTGACTTTGCTCTGAGGTTGACTTTGTCCTGAGGTTGACTTTGTCCTGAGGTTGACTTTGCTCTGAGGTTGACTTTGCTCTGAGGTTGACTTTGTCCTGAGGTTGACTTTGTCCTGATGTTGACTTTGCTCTGAGGTTGACTTTGCTCTGAGGTTGACTTTGTCCTGTGGTTGACTTTGTCTTGAGGTTGACTTTGTCCTGAGGTTGACTTTGCTCTGAGGTTGACTTTGCCCTGAGGTTGACTTTGTCCTGAGGTTGACTTGGTCCTGAGGTTGACTTTGCTCTGAGGTTGATTTTACTCTGAGGTTGACTTTGTCCCGAGGTTGACTTTGTCTTGAGGTTGACTTTGTCCTGAGGTTGACTTTGTCCTGATGTTGACTTTGCTCTGAGGTTGACTTTGCTCTGAGGTTGACTTTGTCCTGTGGTTGACTTTGCTCTGAGGTTGATTTTGCCCTGAGGTTGACTTTGTCCTGAGGTTGACTTTGTCCTGAGGTTGACTTTGCCCTGAGGTTGACTTTGCTCTGAGGCTGACTTTGCTCTGAGGTTGACTTTGTCCTGAGGTTGACTTTGTCCTGAGGTTGACTTTGTCCTGAGGTTGACTTTGCTCTGAGCTTGACTTTGCTCTGAGGTTGACTTTGCTCTGAGGTTGACTTTGTCCCGAGGTTGACTTTGTCCCGAGGTTGACTTTGTCCTGAGGTTGACTTTGTCCTGATGTTGACTTTGCTCTGAGGTTGACTTTGCTCTGAGGTTGACTTTGTCCTGTGGTTGACTTTGTCCTGATGTTGACTTTGTCCTGAGGTTGACTTTGCCCTGAGGTTGACTTTGCTCTGAGGCTGACTTTGCCCTGAGGTTGACTTTGTCCTGAGTTTGACTTTGTCCTGAGGTTGACTTTGCTCTGAGGTTGACTTTGTCCTGAGGTTGACTTTGTCCTGAGGTTGAATTGGCTCTGAGGTTGACTATGCTCTGAGGTTGACTTTGTCCTGAGGTTGACTTTGCTCTGAGGTTGACTTTGCTCTGAGGTTGACTTTGCTCTGAGGTTCACTTCGTCCTGAGGCTGACTTTGCTCTGAGGTTGACTTTGTCCTGAGGTTGACTTTGTCCTGAGATTGACTTCGTCCTGAGGTTGACTTTGTCCTGAAGTTGACTTTGCTCTGAGGTTGACTTTGTCCTGAGGTTGACTTTGTCCTGAGGTTGACTTTGCTTTGAGGTTGACTTTGCTCTGAGGTTGAACTTGTCCTGAGATTGACTTTGCTCTGATGTTGACTTTTTCCTGAGGTTGACTTTGCTCTGAGGTTGACTTTGTCCTGAAGTTGACTTTGCTCTGAGGTTGACTTTATCCTGAGGTTGACTTTGTCCTGAGGTTGACTTTGTCCTGAGGTTGACTTTGTCCTGAGGTTGACTTTGCTCTGATGTTGACTTTGTCCTGAGGTTGACTTTGCTCTGAGGTTGACGTTGTCCTGAGGTTGACTCTGTCCTGAGGTTGACTTTGTCCTGAGGTTGACTTTGCTCTGAGGTTGACTTTGTCCTGAGGTTGACTTTGCTCTGAGGTTGACTTTGTCCTGATGTTGACTTTTTCCTGAGGTTGACTTTGCTCTGAGGTTGACTTCGTCCTGAGGTTGACTTTGTCCTGAGGTTGACTTTGCTCTGAGGTTGACTTTATCCTGAGGTTGACTTTGTCCTGAGGTTGACTTTGTCCTGAGGTTGACTTTGTCCTGAGGTTGACTTTGCTCTGAGGTTGACTTTGTCCTGAGGCTGACTTTGCTCTGAGGTTGACTTTGTCCTGAGGTTGACTTTGTCCTGAGGTTGACTTTGTCATGAGGTTGACTTTGTCCTGAGGTTGACTTTGCTCTGAAGTTGACTTTGTCCTGAGGTTGACTCTGTCCTGAGTTTGACTTTGTCCTGAGGTTGACTTTGTCCTGAGGTTGACTTTGCTCTGAGGTTCACTTTGTCCTGAGGTTGACTTTGTCCTGAGGTTGACTTTGTCCTGAGGTTGACTTAGCCCTGAGGTTGACTTTGCCCTGAGGTTGACTTTGCCCTGAGGTTGACTTTGCTCTGAGGTTGACTTTGTCCCGAGGTTGACATTGTCCCGAGGTTGACTTTGCTCTGAGGTTGACTTTGCCCTGAGGTTGACTTTGTCCTGAGGTTGACTTTGTCCTGAGGTTGACTTTGTTCTGAGGTTGACTTTGCTCTGAGGTTGACTTTGTCCCGAGGTTGACTTTGTCCCGGGGTTGACTTTGTCCTGAGGTTGACTTTGCTCTGAGGTTGACTTGGCTCTGAGGTTGACTTTGTCCTGAGGTTGACTTTGTCCTGAGGTTGACTTTGCTCTGAGGTTGACTTTGCTCTGAGGTTGACTTTGTCCTGTGGTTGACTTTGTCTTGAGGTTGACTTTGTCCTGAGGTTGACTTTGCTCTGAGGTTGACTTTGCCCTGAGGTTGACTTTGTCCTGAGGTTGACTTGGTCCTGAGGTTGACTTTGCTCTGAGGTTGATTTTACTCTGAGGTTGACTTTGTCCCGAGGTTGACTTTGTCTTGAGGTTGACTTTGTCCTGAGGTTGACTTTGTCCTGATGTTGACTTTGCTCTGAGGTTGACTTTGCTCTGAGGTTGACTTTGTCCTGTGGTTGACTTTGCTCTGAGGTTGATTTTGCCCTGAGGTTGACTTTGTCCTGAGGTTGACTTTGTCCTGAGGTTGACTTTGCCCTGAGGTTGACTTTGCTCTGAGGCTGACTTTGCTCTGAGGTTGACTTTGTCCTGAGGTTGACTTTGTCCTGAGGTTGACTTTGTCCTGAGGTTGACTTTGCTCTGAGCTTGACTTTGCTCTGAGGTTGACTTTGCTCTGAGGTTGACTTTGTCCCGAGGTTGACTTTGTCCCGAGTTTGACTTTGTCCTGAGGTTGACTTTGTCCTGATGTTGACTTTGCTCTGAGGTTGACTTTGCTGTGAGGTTGACTTTGTCCTGTGGTTGACTTTGTCCTGATGTTGACTTTGTCCTGAGGTTGACTTTGCCCTGAGGTTGACTTTGCTCTGAGGCTGACTTTGCCCTGAGGTTGACTTTGTCCTGAGTTTGACTTTGTCCTGAGGTTGACTTTGCTCTGAGGTTGACTTTGTCCTGAGGTCGACTTTGTCCTGAGGTTGAATTGGCTCTGAGGTTGACTATGCTCTGAGGTTGACTTTGTACTGAGGTTGACTTTGCTCTGAGGTTGACTTTGCTCTGAGGTTGACTTTGCTCTGAGGTTCACTTCGTCCTGAGGCTGACTTTGCTCTGAGGTTGACTTTGTCCTGAGGTTGACTTTGTCCTGAGATTGACTTTGTCCTGAGGTTGACTTTGTCCTGAAGTTGACTTTGCTCTGAGGTTGACTTTGTCCTGAGGTTGACTTTGTCCTGAGGTTGACTTTGCTTTGAGGTTGACTTTGCTCTGAGGTTGAACTTGTCCTGAGATTGACTTTGCTCTGATGTTGACTTTTTCCTGAGGTTGACTTTGCTCTGAGGTTGACTTTGTCCTGAAGTTGACTTTGCTCTGAGGTTGACTTTATCCTGAGGTTGACTTTGTCCTGAGGTTGACTTTGGCCTGAGGTTGACTTTGTCCTGAGGTTGACTTTGCTCTGATGTTGACTTTGTCCTGAGGTTGACTTTGCTCTGAGGTTGACGTTGTCCTGAGGTTGACTCTGTCCTGAGGTTGACTTTGTCCTGAGGTTGACTTTGCTCTGAGGTTGACTTTGTCCTGAGGTTGACTTTGCTCTGAGGTTGACTTTGTCCTGATGTTGACTTTTTCCTGAGGTTGACTTTGCTCTGAGGTTGACTTTGTCCTGAGCTTGACTTTGTCCTGAGGTTGACTTTGCTCTGAGGTTGACTTTATCCTGAGGTTGACTTTGTCCTGAGGTTGACTTTGTCCTGAGGTTGACTTTGTCCTGAGGTTGACTTTGCTCTGAGGTTGACTTTGTCCTGAGGCTGACTTTGCTCTGAGGTTGACTTTGTCCTGAGGATGACTTTATCCTGAGGTTGACTTTGTCATGAGGTTGACTTTGTCCTGAGGTTGACTTTGCTCTGAAGTTGACTTTGTCCTGATGTTGACTTTGTCCTGACTTTGACTTTGTCCTGAGGTTGACTTTGCCCTGAGGTTGACTTTGCCCTGAGGTTGACTTTTCCCTGAGGTTGACTTTGCTCTGAGGCTGACTTTGTCCCGAGGTTGACTTTGTCCCGAGGTTGACTTTGCTCTGAGGTTGACTTTGTCCTGAGGTTGACTTTGTCCTGAGGTTGACTTTGTTCCGAGGTTGACTTTGCTCTGAGGTTGACTTTGTCCCGAGGTTGACTTTGTCCTCAGGTTGACTTTGTCCTGAGGTTGACTTTGCTCTGAGGTTGACTTTGCTCTGTGGTTGACTTTGTCCTGAGGTTGACTTTGTCCTGAGGCTGACTTTGGTCTGATGTTCATTTTGCTCTGAGGTTGACTTTGCTCTGAGGTTGACTTTGTCCTGAGGTTGACTTTGTCCTGAGGTTGACTTTGTTCTGAGGTTGACTTTGTCCTGAGGTTGACTTTGTCCTGAGGTTGATTTTGTCCTGAGGTTGACTTTGTCCTGAGGTTGACTTTGTCCTGAGGTTGACTTTGCCCTGAGGTTGACTTTGTTCTGAGGTTGACTTTGCCTTTCGTTATTTCGAGGTCGATCAAAAAAAGTACCAGGCCAATACTGAGGTCGATTCTTCTTTTATATCTCTTCTCACTTTCTCTCACTCTCTGAATCTTGGAAGAAATCAGCTATGTTCAGACTTGGGGAAGGAATAGACTTGGCCAATATAAATTATAATTATCTGTGTCTCGACGTATGTCAGTCACAACGAAGCCCCTACGACTCCATCAGGAGTTACGGGTCCATTTGTTATCTTAGTTTAACAATAGGATTCAAAATAGATAAATTTAGTGAACGGGGAAACAATGAAATGTTTTGTCACAAACAACTTTATCGCATTCACTCACCTTTATAATGAATCTCGTGTTGATGATAAATTGCTATTTAAAGTACGTTTACATTTTAAGCAAGTTTCCACTCACTAACACACACGCACACCACATACACCCGTATGATCGCACACTCACGTGTATCTATATACTCACATACACATACATAGGTACACTGATATACATATACGCATGCACATACAAGTATATATATATATATATATATATATATATATATACTCACATACTTAGATACGCTGAATCATATAAACTCACACACGTACACGTATATGCGCACACTCACATATATTTACTCATACACACATACTCATATATATATATATATATTTATATATATATACTCACACATATTTGACACGCACCTGCAGATATAAACAAAGACAATATTTCAACTACTCTATATTGAATTAAAAATCGATAATGATATTCACGTGTTCGGGAAATTACCCAGAATTTAACTAGCAATAACAAAGAGAGAAGGTGGCGCATTGACAGAGTTATTAGAATGTCGAGCAGAGTGTGTTGCGCTATTCGTTCCGGCTCTCTGCTCTCTGAGATCAAATCCCGCCAACTTTGCCTTTCATCCATTTAAGGTCGATAGAAAAGCACCAGTCTAGTACTGGGGTCGATTGTTCCTCTTTATTTCTTTCTCACTTCCATTATCTCTCTTTCTCTAGGGCGGTGAATTGGCAGTATCGGTAGAGGGTCAGACATGCTTTCCAGCATAGTTACGTCCCTTTACGATCTGAGTTTAAATCCCGCCAAGGTTAACTTTGCCTTTCATCCTTACGAGGTTGATAAAATAAAGTACCAGTAATGCACTGGATAATTGCTGGCCTTGTGCCAAAAGTAGAAACAATTATCTCTCTTTCTCTATCCTTCTCTGGAAGAAATCTGCTGCATTCAGACCCGGAGAAGGGATGGGCTCTATCAGGGTTTTTTTTTAATGCCCTAGAAACGCTGTATATGAATAGGGCACCGCAAGACTCCCTTACGAGTTACGGCTCCATACATACAACAAAGAGAGAACGATCTAAAGTTTGTATTCTGTAGAAGTAAATCAGCAGAATGATCAGGAGTTCGAATCCTATTCACACCAACACCAAAACCAACACTATTACCTTATGTCTGTTGTAAAGACTCTTACCAATCAATTTATAAATAAACATTACGTTCAATGACCTCATGAGGCTTTTGCTGCGGGTGTCTCTGACTATTCTCCACGTTAACGCTTGCATTTTGACCACGAGGCGTGGTTGAAACACCACTCAGATTGGCGTGTAATGTCTGTCCCTCCCCAGAGCTGTCAACTCTCCTCCGTCCGACGGGGAGATCTCCCACCCACTTTGGGGTGGGTGAGAGATCTCTTTTCTTATGAAAATGGGTATAGCTTTCATTATGTAAAATCTCCCCATTTTGCCTCATTTCTCCCCGTTTGGGGCACTTGTTTCATGGTACTCGCCGTTTCGGTTTTTAGACGTTGGCAAGTATGCCTCCCCCTTTCTTTTTCTTTTACTGCTTGATCATTTTTTCTTTTTCTTCTTTTCATTTCCATTTTACCCCCTTTTTTTTATTCCCTTTAATAATGTGTTATTGGATGACTGTTGATTCTCCTGAATCTATCCGCCCTTTGACGGGTTTTGTTTTTCATCCCGCAGGGTGTCCAAAATCACCCTCCTTACCAAGTAAGCTTGGTGGGGCTACTGGTTTAGTCGTCGACAATCCATGCATGCATGGATTGAGTTACATGTTACCTGTAGTGCTCAAAAGCACGACATTTGACTAACGGGTGGTATTTAGCCCATAAATCATCTCTGAGTAAACCTATAACTAAAGCTAGTTCAACTGACACCGTTTCTTCTTTTTTTCAGGCAGAGTATTCAGACCTGCTTTAGCAATGTATCCTTCCTTATTAAGGGTGTTATTTGAATGAGATTTGGGTGTTATTTA
>OZ024742.1:20051715-20096715 GCA_964016885.1 Eledone cirrhosa
TCTCTCTCTTAAAATGAGGTCTATTTTAAAAAATGGGAGAACGCGGAAACAAAAACAAAATAATTAGGAAAAGCCTAGCAGTTATATTTTAGTCACATGTCTTAATATAATATTTATTCCGATTCCTGTCGCACATATAAAGAATGATATGGTTTTTTTTATAACCTTGTGGTTTGTCTGTGAGAAAAAACTACACCAACGGCTAAACACGTGCACGACCAATCTTATATAGAGTACACGCAGACGATGGTGAAATAAACCACTTTCTACACAAAAGAAGCTCGTGAATGTACCAGTTGCTTCTTTATAAAGTCATCCATAACCTAAATACAATATATAAAATATCTACTTTGCCAGGGAAAGAAAATAAGAGAAAAGAAAAAAAAAATTTGCTTGATAGTTTGTGTGAACATTCCCACGTCTTCTTTCAATAGAATCTGATATTTTCTTTATTTCCTTGTCAGTTCAATGTGTCACATTGAATTAATCCAGGTGACTGTCAGGTCAGGCTGACTCCTTTCTTCAACACAACTTACTTTGTCCACCAACGTTCGAAGCTCAAATCATGCTGAAAATGATTTTTATTTTCATTCCTCTGGAATCGATACCAATAAGTACCAATCATGTACTGGTATTAATTTAATCGACAAAAATCCATCTCTTACAAACCAATAAATAGCATGTACTTGTTAATCATGTACTAAAGTTAATAAAATCGATTCCTTACAAACCGACACGCCTTTGTCAACAGGAGACGAAACAAATTTATTGTTATATCACTGTTCACGTCTCCAATATCGATACATGAATCTATTCATTCTGTCTGTGAGTTTATAATGACCTGTAGACAGCATTGCTGAATCATTAAGAAGTTTGCTTTTCAATCATTAGGTCCTGGGTTCACTCCTGTTGCGAAGCATTTTGTCTAAAGTCTGTCACAAGCCCGGAGGCTAATGAGGCTGGTCCTTAACCAGGTTTCATTGGCGTTAAACGACTGAAAGTACAAGTCTACCCCTAGACAGAAGACGGTTCGAGTAAAATTTGGTTGTCGGAAACTGTTTGGAAGTATATCGGATGCACCGTATCTGTAATTTAAAGGGACAGCTTTTAGTCATATTTCCAATATTTACTTCCATTTAAAATAAAGTACCAGTTAAGTACTGAGCTGATTTGTTCAACTTTGTCCTTCTTCTAAATTTACTGGCCTTGTGCCTAAATTAAAAAACAATATTTACTTTCACTACTCGAGACATCCTACGTAGTTTTAAACAACATAATAAAGAGAATGTTTATTATTTGTATATTAGACAGCATATTACATATTAACAATGAATCAAAATGAAAAAAAACAAAGGAAAAGCCATCCAGGCCGTCCCAACTACAACAGGGACTGTTTAGAAAAACAGTTCATATATTACACACACGCATGTATATATAACTGTGTTTGTTTGCTTGTCTCTGTGTGTGTGTGTGTGTGTGTGTGTGTGTGTGCGTGCGTGTGCGTGTGTGTGTGTGTGTGCGTGTGTGTGTATGTGTGTGTGTTGTGTGTGTGTGTGTGTGTGTGTGTGTGTGTGTGTGTGTGTGTGTGTGTGTGTGTGTGTGCGTGTGTGTGCGTGTGTGTGCGTGTGTTTGAGTCTCCAGGGGGTAACTTACAATCTCTATAAATGGGTTACCTCCTAGAGAGAGAGACCAATGTGGAGGTTATATCTAGGGTTTTTATCCTTATGATGAATGTATTAAAAATACAAACAAAACATAACGTTGAAAACTATTATACTAAAACCTTCCCTTGCTAAGACTAAATATTTAGTTCCCAAGACCAACTGTATTGTCCAGTTAAAACTAATAATTGTCTGTGTAGTTGTTGTCCTCTTAAAACTAGTAATGGTGTGTCTCTGTCAGCATTTCTGAACCTGTTCACCCCTGTGGAACCCTTAAATTAGATTTCATGTCTCAGGGACCTCCTGCGTAAAAGATATATACTATTATTAATATCTATCTCTTTTATTTAGGTTGAAGCCTTTATTGCCATAACCAGGGATTTTCCAACAATATGTCGTACGTCTATAGTAAAATAACGAATATAAAATTAAACAAATACTACTCAAAAATGCATTAACTAGCATATTTATCAGTGTTTCTTGTGGAACACCTAGTGACCTCTTGCGGAACCCCAGGGTCTAGGAAAACACCGGTCGAGAAATGCTGGTCTATATCATTGTTTTTAAAACTAACAATGGTGTGTGTTATTGTTCTGTTAAAACTAGCAATGGTTGGTCTGTTGGGGACGTTGTGGTTCTGTTAAAACTGACATTGGTTGGTCAGTTGGGGCTGTTGTGGTTCTGTTAAAACTGACAATGGTTGGTCTGTTGGGGACGTTGTGGTTCTGTTAAAACTGGAATTGGTTGGTCTGTTGGGGACGTTGTGGTTCTGTTAAAACTAACAATAGTTGGTCTGTTGGGGACGTTGTGGTTCTGTTAAAACTAACAATGGTTGGTCTGTTGGGGACGTTGTGGTTCTGTTAAAACTAGCAATGGTTGGTCTGTTGAGGCCGTTGTGGTTCTGTTAAAACTAGCAATGGTTGGTCTGTTGGGGCCGTTGTGGTTCTGTTAAAACTAACAATGGTTGGTCTGTTGGGGACGTTGTGGTTCTGTTAAATCTAACAATGGTTGGTCTGTTGGGGCCGTTGTGATTCTGTTAAAACTAGCAATGGTTGGTCTGTTGGGGCCGTTGTGGTTCTGTTAAAACTAGGAATGGTTGGTCTGTTGGGGACGTTGTGGTTCTGTTAAAACTGACATTGGTTGGTCAGTTGGGGCTGTTGTGGTTCTGTTAAAACTGACATTGGTTGGTCTGTTGGGGACGTTGTGGTTCTGTTAAAACTGGCATTGGTTGGTCTGTTGGGGCCGTTGTGGTTCTGTTAAAACTGGAATTGGTTGGTCTGTTGTGGACGTTGTGGTTCTGTTAAAACTAACAATGGTTGGTCTTTTGAGGCCGTTGTGGTTCTGTTAAAACTAACAATGGTTGGTCTGTTGGGGCCGCTGTGGTTCTGTTAAAACTAACAATGGTCGGTCTGTTGGGGACGTTGTTGTTCTCTTAAAACTAGCAATGGTTGGTCTGTTGGGGCCGTTGTGGTTCTGTTAAAACT
Organism: Eledone cirrhosa; assembly: GCA_964016885.1. Classification (NCBI taxonomy): domain Eukaryota; kingdom Metazoa; phylum Mollusca; class Cephalopoda; order Octopoda; family Eledonidae; genus Eledone; species Eledone cirrhosa. The sequence goes on from OZ024742.1 coordinate 20,054,861, forward strand.
AGCAATGGTTGGTCTGTTGGGGCCGTTGTGGTTCTGTTAAAATTGACATTGGTTGGTCTGTTGGGGCCGTTGTGGTTCTGTAGTGACCTACATTCCGCGGGCTCACATACATTCTCTGTGCGTGATTTGGTTCAGCTCAGCCAATCAGCGCCATTAGAAGAGGATGTATCCCTACGCGTCCTGAGGGAGAAATTCCCCGCGAAGATTTGAAGAATCTTCCTCTCGCACCAGGAACTTCGAACCAGCAACATGTGACGGTGAGATTTTGCACCTTAGCCTGCCGGCTTTCCGGCGCAATGGCACATTACCTTTTGTAACCTCATTTTATGTGTAACTTCAACCATACAAGTTAACCAACATTATTTGTGCTACAACAAAATAAACATACATTTCATCTCTAATTTCTGCTGTTGACGTCATTATTATGTTACTCGTGCCTCAATAACATTTATACACCATGCTGCTAAAAGTGGTGACCCCGACGTGATGAATATTTTCAGTTCAAAATATTCCTTTTGAAATAAAATTAAAATTGGCAGTGTATGTATAAACAAATTTACGCCACGAGGAAATTTCAAAACGGCTACCACCAAGTACCAGCCGTCAGCAGCAACACATGGCTAACTATTAACCAACACCAGGGAATGGCTTGTAACTTTACCGACGCAACCACCATACCTTCTGTCTCGTTACCACAAGGACTCGAGAAATTAAGACATTAGTCTTCTCACCATTATGGCGTCAGACGTGCTGCCATGTTGGTGACTATAGGTTCTTCAACGCTAGACTTCGACTCTACAGAAGATTCATTGTGACTTTGCTTTAACAACAACAACTCTACTAGCTCCCTAGTAAGAGCGATCCCAAAGAAAAGAAAAGCGAACTTTTTGTTAAAAGAAAAGAAACATTCTTTCTTTCTTCCTTTTTTTTTTTCAGGCATTTATTTTGGACATTTGTTTTTTTAAAACTGTATTATCTGGAAATTCATTTTTTTTCTATCATTGTATATATGACTGCATCATTTTTTTATCATTGTATATATGACTGCACCCACACATTTATTTGCTGTTTTACATGCCTGCATATGCACACATTTCTTTGTCATCCTACAACATGTTGTTCTTATTCTTCAAACGTAATATACTGCGAGATCCCTTTTCACCTGGTTGAGGTGCCGTCACATGCTAGCGACTCATAGAGCTTAATTCACCTGGATTCAAACAGGCACCGCAACGCGAGAATGTTAATTGCAGCTGAACTCAAACAGTTTCGCATCTCGTTGCACACTCATCGTCCATAACAACCTCCATCTTGTTACCTTACCCGACTCACTGGGAAAACAACATATAGAACTGGACTTGTCAGCATTTCCACCACTTCTGTGGATTCGCCCGAATTATGGAATTTACACTACAACCCACCTACAGATTCAACTTGCTTTTTTTCTTTTCAAAGCAACCAGCCATTTTTTTTCCTGGCTCCCTAGCACATTCGATAATACATCTGGGAGGCCAACATTTTCTCGCCTACCCATCATCTTCTTGCCAGCACTGGTAAACTACCATAATAGCTTCATCCCCAGCTACTGGTACAACACTTACCATTAACATTTAATGCAAGAACAGCAACTTCGCCCATGTCAGACTTTATCCGTTTTATGTTAGACCTTTGGTGGTCACGTATAAACTACAAAACAGCTAGTCATTTGACACAGCGGCTCAACACGGCCCTTAGCGCCTCATTCTTTTTCTTGTATGCATCCTTCTGCACAATTATTTTTTCACTGATGTGCTCTTTCAGCATTTGTTCTTGCTGATTCAATAATCTGTATCGACTTCCGTCTAGAAAGGGAGTATTGTAGTGACCTACATTCCGCGGGCTTACATACATTCTCTGTGCGTGATTTGGCTCAGCTCAGCTAATCAGCGCCAGTAGAAGAAGATGTATCCCTACGCGTCCTGAGGGAGAAATTCCCCGCGAAGATTTGAAGAATCTTCCTCTCGCACCAGGAACTTCGAACCAGCAACATGTGACGGTGAGATTTTGCACCTTAGCCTGCCGGCTTTCCAGCGCAATGGCACATTCCCTTTTGTAACCTCATTTTATGTGTAACTTCAACCATACAAGTTAACCAACATTATTTGTGCTACAACAAAATAAACATACATTTCATCTCTAATTTCTGCTGTTGACGTCATTATTATGTTACTCGTGTCTCAATAACATTTATACACCCTGCTGCTAAAGTTCTGTTAAAACTAACAATGGTTGGTCTGTTGGGGCCGTTGTGGTTCTGTTAAAACTAACAATGGTGGGTCTGTTGGGGACGTTGTGGTTCTGTTAAAACTAGCAATGGTTGGTCTGTTGGGGCCGTTGTGGTTCTGTTAAAACTAGCAATGGTTGGTCTGCTGGGGCCGTTGTGGTTCTGTTAAAACTAACAATGGTTGGTCTGTTGGGGACGTTGTTCTCTTAAAACTAGCAATGGTTGATGTAGTTTCCGTGCCGTTAAAACTAGCAACCATCTGTCTATATTGTTGCTGTTGTTTTTCTATTAAAACTAACGACTGTCTGTCGTCTTTATTGTTCTATTAAAACTAGTGACGTTCTGCATTAGTATTGTTCCTTTAAAACTATTGATAGTCTACGTATGTGTTAGCTAAGTCCATCATGTAGAATCAGTTATCTAAGCCAGGGTTGGATTAAAGCCGGATTTGCTGACAGAGTAAAACATTCATTTCTATTTCTATTTGTGTATGTTTGTGTTTCTAGAAATAACCATCGTCTTTGTCATTTTCACAGTTTGATTGTATGACGACATTAAAGTTTAGTGTTCATTGTTGTTGTTGTTATGTTGTGTGTTGTTATTTATAGATTAGTTCATTACTGACTGCAGTAGAAGAAGAAGAAGGAGTAGAGACTAATACATTAATCGCCCTGGGAACCAGAAGGCCAGTGTTAATCGATAGAACGCCGACACGTGTTCTCTCTCTCTCTCTATATATATATAAGAGAGATAAAGAGGGAGTAAGGGGGGGGGGAGGAAAGAAAATGAGAACCTGAGAGAGAAAAACCTCGTTAATGTAGGTCACTGAACAATTGACTGTTAAACAGTGCTGCTGGCTGCCACCACCACCATTGACACCACTGACACCACTGTCACCACCACCACCACCACCACCACCACCACCACTACCACCACCAATACAACCACAACCACCACCACCACCACCACCACCACAGCCACCACTACCACCACTACCAATTCCACCACCATCACCACCACCACCACTGCCACCACCACTCCCACCATCACCACTGTCACCACCACCACCACCAGACCGTAAAGGGCACAACTCTGTGCTGCAAAGCATGGCGTCCGACTCTCTACCGATACTACCAATCCACCAATGAGGGCAAATTTTGAATAGGAAATACTGTTATGGTGAAAGTATAGAAGAGTGAGAGAATGAGACTGAGAAAGAGATACAGAGGAAGAATAGAAACTAGTGTTATATTCGACCTCGAATGGATAAAAGGCAAAGTTGACCTCAGCGGGATTTGATCTGAGAGAACAGTGAGCCAGAACCAGCGGTAGACTGGCCAGGTTGCCAGGTTGCCCAATGGAAAGTGGGCCCCAGGTGGCTCACGGTAGCATCGCAAGGGCCCACAGTATCATTGCAGGGCCCACTGTAGTATTTTAGGGCCAATGTTTAGCTTTCAAAAAATACCTGAAGTCTAAGAGAAAGAATAACATTTAAAAAAACAAAACAATAAGCAAACCATTTGGCCAACCAATTCCCCGGGGAATTAATAGAAACCAAAACATATGATAATGCAAATAGCTGGAATCGGTGGTTTACATTCTACTAAATCTAAAGCTTAGAGTATTCATTCATGCATACAAACATACATATATAGACATAGACACACAAGCATATATATATATGTATTGAAGTTTCTGTTGAAAATTGAAAAAGTCATAGGAGTGAAGAGTGCTCTATGTAAGTACCAGAGCAAAATTTAATGTATAATAAACAATACAATATAATTACCTCATTACCAGAGGTTTCCCGAATAAGACGAATACGAAAAACGTCCTCATTCGTTCGTCGGACAAGGCAATTTAAAACATAGTGAAATATTTAGAAAGTCTCCTCAAGAAAATCTTATATCAAATAATATCTTAAAAATCAAATATTTCACTATGTTTTAAATTGCCTGGTCCGACGAACGAATGGGGACGTTTTTCGTATTCGTCTTATTCGTGAAACCTTTGGTAATGAGGTAATTATATTGTATTGTTTATTATACATTATATATATATATATATATATATATTTATTTATTTATATACTTACACACGAACTACAGACCAAATAATTGTTTCTACTTTTTGGCACAAGGCCAGCAATTATCCCAGTGTATTACTGGTACTTTATTTTATCGACCCCGTAAGGATGAAAGGCAAAGTTAACCTCGGCGGGATTTGAACTCAGTCCGTAAAGGGACGTAACTGTGCTACAAAGCATGGCGTCGGACCCTCCACCGATACTGCCAATCCACCACAGACTAAATAATATTTGGTATCAATGGGTTAAAGACATTTGTCACATAAATTAGTGGTGCAGGTGGTGTACACACACACAGACACACACACACACACACACGCACACATATGTATTGAGTGTATGTGAAAGACCAAAGGTCATCGCCGAGGTTAACTTTACTTTTCATCCTTACGGGGTCGATAAAATAAAGTACCAGTAATGTACTGATTAATTGCTGGCCTTGTGCCAAAAGTAGAAACAATTATTGAAAGTCTCTGGATTTCGCAAAATACATAATATTTTTTATTGGATAAGGTAAGATATTTTCCCGCAAATATAGTCTAGATCACAGGTTCTCAACCCATTTAGGCCAAACATCCCCTTTTGTCCCTCGAAATCACGAAACGCCCTCCTACCCTATTTTTCCATTTTTCAATATACTACTGATTTTGATATCAGTAGATTACTGAAAAATTAACAATATTCCAAAGATACCATTGCAGGCAGCTGAGAGTATAAATACATTCCTTGAAAGGAAATATATAAATTTCAAAAAAAGGAACATAATGTTCTTTTTTATGAATAAGGACCAGTTGAATGTGTTATATTCCCACCAGGCGTTATCAGCTATTTTGAACATTTATACAAGAGCAACTCTGTCTATCCCAAGAGTGCTCTTATCTGGAAGATAGTGGCAATTATATCATTTCAAAGCTTTCCAATTTTCCCTTTAATGAAACGGACAGAATAAATGTTGATATCTAACTTGATGTCCCCTCTGCTTTGTGAGCTTAGAGACCACGGAAGAGGATTTTCATGACCACGCGGGAGGGTATATTTATTAGTAAATGGTAAAATATATACAACAAATGAGTAAGTGAATTGTAGTAGATGGTTCCCAGTTCAGTCAGACTGCAACTACAAATAAAAAAAATTGTTAGTTTGTTTTGTAACAATAGCATATCCAAGTTTTCAGATAAATCAACTTACTTTAACTTTGACCTCCTTTCAATGGGACCCTTGAGCTTCATGGAGTCTAGCTAACTCTTTGACGTGAGGCTGAATGTTCCTAAGATGTAGCCAGAGATCTCCACGTGTAATTACATTGTAGCGGTTGCGAGACTTACTGTGCAGTCTGGAAACAGCATCAAACCTCCTCTCGATTAAGTATGAGCTTGGAAAAGGCAGAGCAAATCTCTTAGCCTCTGCATGTAGGTGTGGAAATCGACGCTGAATTTCCTCTTGCATCCCAAAAAGGGGTTCACCTATTTTGGGAAATCTAATTTTGATCATGTTATTTGCTTGAAGTTCAATGAATACTTCCTGAAATTTAACATCCAAATTGTCGACGTTAGCTATGAAGTGATCTGCTATCCACATTGGAATGTCCTTCGGCAAAAGGTTGACAAACCATTCTCTCATGTTGTCTTGTAGTGCACGGAGGTGAATGGTATACATTTTGAGTTGGTCATCGCTTACAATGTTTTGAACATTGGCGACACTAGGAAAATTATAGAATTCCCGTCAACAAAGATTCCTTTCGATGACATTCAATTTGGCCAGGAATGTTTTCACAGCATTCCTTGCTTTAAGCAAGGTGATCTTCTTCCCCTGCAAAGCCAAAATGACGCTATTGCATTTGTCGAAGATGTCGGTGAGGTAGGGGTTTTCTTGTACAGTTCTGTGTTGCGTCCTCGCAGAAACTCAATGATAGAGTCGAAGAGTTCAAAGAAGTGAGTAAAGCACTTGCCCTTTGAAAGCCACCTCACTTAAGTATGAAGGAGCAACTTGATGAATTCTTCGTCATTATCTTGGCACAGTTGCCGGAAAATTCGTTCATTGAGGGAATGCCGTTTGATAAAATTGATGACATCAATGGCCACCTGCAAGAACTTGCTCAGCGGCTTGCTGAGTTTCTTCGCAGCCAAGTGTTGTCGATGAATGACACAATGAACAGCAAATATAGATAGATTTTCTCTCTTCAGAAGAGTGACGAAACCCTTATGTTGGCAGACCATTGCTCTTGCGTCGTCCGTAGCACATGATACAATGTGTGTTGCATGTGGTCCCAGCTGTATGTATTACCTACTTGTGTGTTGTATGTGGTCCTAGATGTATGTATTACCTGATTATGTGTTGTATGTGGTCCTAGATGTTTGTATTACCTGATTATGTGTTGTATGTAGTCCTAGATGTTTGTATTACCTGCTTGTGTGTTGTATGTGGTCCTAGATGTATGTATTACCTGCCTGTGTGTTGCATGTGGTCCTAGATGTGTGTGCTACCAGCTTCTGTGTTTTTACTTTTCTTTTTTTTATTTGTAATATTATTTATACAATAGGAAATAAAATAGATCTACATAGTGTTAACTCGTTAACTCGTTACGGTTGAGTCAATAATTTCACACATGAAATACATTGTTATCGGTGAAGGAAAGATAAGATTCTAACTGGTTGCGCTCAAAGTTTCCTTGACCCAGTTGACTGCAGGTTTTTCCATTTTTAGGATCTCAATTGCCGGTTAATGTCTAGACACGCCTGCACACCTGCTCACATCTGCTGTCAGACTATAGTTATGCTGTCTGCATGCTCATTCAAATGCATTCACACTGGCTGTCTCAAAGACATACAAATATGGCTTATAAAACTTACCAAAGTAAAGAGCTTTCCAGCCCCCCATTCCCCAAACGCCCCCCTGGAGTTCCGAAACGCCCCCGGGGGTGCATATGCCCCCCCCCCCCCCGTTGAGAACCTTTGGTCTAGATAGATCTGAAACAAAACGAGGATGTAGTTCATGGAACACCTAAATGATTTAGAAATCGACCTTAAGTAGGAGCAAACACATTAAGAAAGACATAAACGACACCACAACACTTTGTTTTGAAAGTTTTGAAAGTTTTGAAAGTAGGTTTATAAGTATGAATTTTCATAAGATTTTCGTAATTGTCTCTGTGGCCTAGCGGTAGGTACTACAGACGGTGGAGATCCTGGTCAAGAGGTACATGTAACCTTTTTCAGTTTTTATTTTACAACCCATAGAAAAAAAAATGAAAAGGCTTACGGGGAACCCTACTCCCGACCGGGATCAAACTTCAGACCGGGAGTACCACCGTTTATGGTTCCTCCAAGTAGGCCACCGAGACAGCTACAAAACTATAATGAAAATTGATAATTATAAACCTACTTTCAAAATCAAAGTTAAAATGATGTGGTGTCGTTCATGGCTTTCCTAGAGCTATTAGTCATATTTAAGGTCGACTTCTGGTCACTATTGAAAGTCTTTGGATTTCGCAAAATATATTTTTTTTATTGGAGAAGGTAAGATTTTTCCGCAAAAATTTGATTGCACTGTTTTGTTTCCACTCATGTATTTTTTTAAAATGTTATTTATTCATTATAAAAATTAAATGATAACATTCTATATGTAGGTGGGCCCCCTTCCTCTCTTGGCAACCAATATTTTTAGACCCAGTCCGCCATTGGCCAGAACGAATATCACAAAGCATTTTATCCGAGATTCTAACGATTCTGTAATTTTGCTATCTACTGTCTTGAAAAAAGGGAGAACATTTTGAATAATGGCGTCCTACAAACTGTAGCAGAGGAAATATGGGGTGCTTATAGATGGAACATATTTAGCCATAGGTCAGATCGATCAGGGTATATCAAGCATTAATTACAACAAAAATAATATAATATGGTATGTGTATTTGTTTTTGGTGTAAGTGTATTAAATGTGGGCGGTGAATTAGCAGAGTCATTAGAATGTCAGATAGAATGTTTTGTGGTATTTGTTCCGGCTCTCTGCTCTCTGAATTCAAATTCCACCGAGGTAAACTTTGACTTTCATCCATTCGAGGTCAATAAAAAAGTACCAGTCTAGTACGGGGGGGGGGGTCAATTCTTGCTCTATATCTCTTTCTCACTTCTATTCTCTCACCTAGAGAGGAGATGGGATCCGCCAGGAATAAAAAGAATGCTCTAGAAACATCGTATGTCAATACGGCGCCCCTACAACTTCCCCGGGACTGATGGGACAATGCATGCAAATTAAAGGTGAACATATATCATCTACAGAAAGAATGTGTGCATGCGGGGTGTGGGGTGGATAAATCTTTTGTGTTATTTCTAACGGCTCTTTACGCTCTGAGTTCAAATCTCGCCGTCGTCAACTGTGTCATTCATCTTTTCGTGGGTCAATAAAATAAAGCACCAATCAAGTACTGTGGATAATTTAATTCATTTAATCCCCCCCCCCCCCCAAAACCATTTACCGAGAGAACGGCGGTGGATTGGCAGAATAGTTAGAGTGTTGAATAAATATATTGTGGTATTTTACGGTTCAAATATCATCGTGGGCAACCTTGCCTTTCATCATTTCGGGGATCGATAAAATGAAGTACCATTAATATTCTGGGGGTTAATTCAAGTTAATTCTCCACTTTCAAATTATTGTCCTTGTGCCTAATTCAGAAATCATTTACAGAGAGAGGATGTTCAATAGGCAAGGAAAATTAATTTCCTTAATGTGTCTGAATATTCAATTTCGAAAGCCCCTCCAACAATTTAATTGAAGTTCTTAAGCAAGCTTGTTTTATTGACTAGCTTGGAAAACTCTGCTTTTGATAGTTAGGCTTAGAATATCTGCATATTTCAACCATGGATCCCGATAATATCTTCTGGTTGGTTTGGCAAACAATCATTTCTTTGTATGTGTTGTATTTTCTGCACGACACACATGTCTAATATACTTATGTTGTGCGTAGACAATGTAGGGGGAGTCTGTTCTACACCCACTTTCTTCTTAATTTGATATAGGGTACAGTTTGATCCCTAATCACTCATTTATCCACTTGATAACATTCATGTCTTATCATTTACTGAGCTCCAAAGTTCTGTTTAGAAATTCAGTTCTGAAATGGACTCGATTAAGTTCATTCAACTCGAGAATGATTAACGATATTCCAACCCACTGACTGAATTAATTAAAATGACGTTGTTTAAAGGGATATTTAAATGTCAATTTATTATCTTTTCTTCGTGTGAAGGATTAATCTTTTCTGTGCTGGAGATTTGTATGTGGTCAATACTTTAATCACCAACTGGGCGGTGGACTGCAAGAAACTATTTAATGACAAACTAATGACATTGTCATATTTAACTCAAATATCGCTAAAGTCGAGTTCATCCTTCATAATTTCAAGGCCGATGAAATTAGTACCAGTTACATATTGAGACTCTTCCTCTAAAATATCTGACCTTGATCTTTATCAATAACTCCGTGAGATCCTGTCGAATCTTTCTTTCTATTTCGTTGTTTACTTCACCTTAGAAAAGACATATCAGTAAGTGTGGGTGTGAGGTCAGTGTCACAGTACCGCAGCTTATCTTCATTAACTTCTATGTTTATAAACAAATTTCCTCCAATATCTATAATCTAAGAGAGTAATAGTCTTAGCTACACAACAATGTGCGTCTCAATAATTCAGAAATAACCTGTTCAGTCCTGTTTCCTCTCCAGATATCGTTGGTTAATGTTTTCTTGACGAGAACATCTCTCGCCCTTTGACAGATTATTTTAATATCTTGCTTTATGCCACCCACCCCCACCTTCACACCCCAGGCGGTCGATTTGGTAGATTTGGATATTTGCTTCTTGTTTCGGCGTTTTGTGCTCAAATCCCGCCATAGTTCACTTTTCCTTTCATAATTTCGGAGACGATAAATAAAGTACCAGCCCAGTGATGCTGCAATCTTCTTTCACGCCAGACGTCATATCTGACCTGTCAACTTTTCCCGTCCTACAGGGAGATCTCCCATCCACTTTCGGTTTTAGGAGATATGTTTTCTTTTGTGAAAATGGGTATAGTATTCAATTTGTAAAAGGACCCCATTTTGCCTTACTTCTCCCCGTTTTGGGGCACCTTTTTTCATGGTACTCCCCATTTGAGTTTTTAGAGGTTGGCAGGCCTGTGTGACATCCTAGATGTCTCGCTGGATTACTACCTTCTAACAGGTAGGAGGACTGTACTTCAATGTACTACCTACTAACAGCTAGGGGGACTGTACTTCAATGTACTTCAATGTACTACCTACTAACAGGTAGGTGGACTGTACTTCAATGTACTACCTACTAACAGCTAGGTGGACTGTACTTCAATGTACTTCAATGTACTACCTTCTAACAGCTAGGTGGACTGTACTTCAATGTACTTCAATGTACTACCTACTAACAGCTAGGGGGACTGTACTTCAATGTACTTCAATGTACTAGCTACTAACAGGTAGGTGGACTGTACTTCAATGTACTACCTACTAACAGCTAGGGGGACTGTACTTCAATGTACTTCAATGTACTACCTACTAACAGGTAGGTGGACTGTACTTCAATGTACTACCTACTAACAGCTAGGGGGACTGTACTTCAATGTACTTCAATGTACTACCTACTAACAGGTAGGTGGACTGTACTTCAATGTACTACCTACTAACAGCTAGATGGACTGTACTTCAATGTACTTCTATGTACTACCTACTAACAGGTAGGTGGACTGTATTTCAATGTATTTCAATGTACTACCTTCTAACAGCAAGGTGGACTGTACTTCAATGTACTTCAATGTACTACCTTCTAACAGGTAGGTGGACTGTATTTCAATGTATTTCAATGTACTACCTTCTAACAGCTAGGTGGACTGTACTTCAATGTACTTCAATGTACTACCTTCTAACAGCTAGGTGGACTGTACTTCAATGTACTTCAATGTACTACCTACTAACAGCTAGATGGACTGTACTTCAATGTATTTCAATGTACTACCTACTAACAGGTAGGTGGACTGTACTTCAATGTACTTCAATGTACTACCTACTAACAGCTAGACGGACTGTACTACAATGTACTTCAATGTACTACCTACTAACAGCTAGGTGGACTGTACTTCAATGTACTTCAATGTACTACCTACTAACAGCCAGGTGGACTGTACTTCAATGTACTTCAATGTACTACCTACTAACAGCTAGGTGGACTGTACTTCAATGTACTTCAATGTACTACCTACTAACAGCTAGATGGACTGTACTTCAATGTACTTCAATGTACTACCTACTAACAGCTAGGTGGACTGTACTTCAATGTACTTCAATGTACTACCTACTAACAGCTAGGTGGGCTGTACTTCAATCTACTTCAATGTACTACCTACTAACAGCTAGACGGACTGTACTTCAATGTACTTCAATGTACTAGCTACTAACAGCTAGGTGGACTGTACTTCAATGTACTTCAATGTACTAGCTACTAACAGCTAGGTGGACTGTACTTCAATCTACTTCAATGTACTACCTACTAACAGCTAGACGGACTGTACTTCAATGTACTTCAATGTACTAGCTACTAACAGCTAGGTGGACTGTACTTCAATGTACTTCAATGTACTACCTACTAACAGCTAGACGGACTGTACTACAATGTACTTCAATGTACTACCTACTAACATCTAGGTGGACTGTACTTCAATGTACTACCTACTAACAGCCAAGTGGACTGTACTTCAATGTACTTCAATGTACTACCTACTAACTGCTAGGTGGACTGTACTTCAATGTACTTCAATGTACTACCTACTAACAGCTAGATGGACTGTACTTCAATGTACTTCAATGTACTACCTACTAACAGCTAGGGGGACTGTACTTCAATGTACTTCAATGTACTACCTACTAACAGCTAGGTGGACTGTACTTCAATCTACTTCAATGTACTACCTACTAACAGCTAGACGGACTGTACTTCAATGTACTTCAATGTACTAGCTACTAACAGCTAGGTGGACTGTACTTCAATGTACTTCAATGTACTAGCTACTAACAGCTAGGTGGACTGTACTTCAATCTACTTCAATGTACTACCTACTAACAGCTAGGCGGACTGTACTTCAATGTACTTCAATGTACTAGCTACTAACAGCTAGGTGGACTGTACTTCAATGTACTTCAATGTACTACCTACTAACAGCTAGGTGGACTGTACTTCAAGGTACTTCAATGTACTACCTACTAACAGCTAGGTGGACTGTGCCTCACTTTGATACTTACTTTATTATGTATGGCCCCGCAACTCCTGATGGAGTCGTAAAGGCGCCCTAGTCATATACTGCCAATCCACGATTTATTATATTTTAAACCTGGCGGAGACCATCAGCTCCCCAGGTCTGAATACAGCAAATTCCTTCCATAGAAGAGAGAGAGAGAGAGAGAGAGAGAGAGAGAGAGAGAGAGAGAGAGAGAGAGAGAGAGAGAGAGAGAGAGAGAGAGAGAGAGTGGAAACGAGAAAGAGATATATGAAAGTTAGCTTGGTGCAAGTAATTGGAATTGAAAAGTTATACATACAGGTATTACATTAAAGAATTTTAACCATTCTTAAACTAAAATGCCCAGCTGAGGGCACAAATGAATTTCTCCGGCCGTCGCTGCTAGACTCCCCTACCATCTCTCTGCAGGGGGCCCGGGGCAACTGCCTCCTTTGCCCTCCCTCCCCCATTAAATCCAGCCCTGCTTACGGATATCCCAGATTGGAAAGTGCGATGTTATATCTGTGGATATATTTTGACCGACCACCAACTGGTTTCATTCTGAGCAGAATATTTTGCTATGCACCTCCGTCAATTTCGACGACGAGTGCTTCGATTGGTTAAACAACAGAACAGCTTACTCCTGAAATTAACGTGAAAATGACTGAACATTCCTGAGACAGCTGTACTCTTAACATAATTCTCAGGGATATCCAGCGTGATACATGTGTGACAAGGCTGACCCTTTGAATTACAGGAACAACTCTTTTTTATTAGTTGAGTGCACTTGAGAAACGTGAAATAAAGTGTCTTACTCAAGGACACACTGTACCGGGAATCGAACTCACAACCTTACTATGATGAGCCGAACACTTTAACCACTAAGCTACACGTCTTCATTGAGCAGAATTAATTACCTAATCTAATCTTTACATTCAATATCTACCTTAGGCCGATTACTTCTCTGGCATTGATTTTTTGACACCAATTACTTCCTTGAATCTCATCTGACCTTTACGGTTGCTCCATTAGCGTAGCTCATATAGTCTGATTTAATAGCCACGAACTTTTCTACTGGCCTTGTCATACCTCCTCTCATGTGAACTCAGCTGAACTCACTTTACTCCAGTTCATGTAGTACACTGTAATGTGGCACTTAGCTTTATAAATCGGCAAACACCATCCTCTACTTCAATGTGACTGTTTTCGGTTTTATTACTTAAACCTTCGGAGTTTGTCTTCTGCCGGCTTTAGTATGTATGGACCCGTAACCCTTGAAAGAGTCGTAGGGGCGGTGTATTGACATAACACATTTCTAGGATATTTTTGAAAACCTGACGAGGCCTATCTCCTCTTCAGGTCTGAATACAGCAAATATCTTTCAGAGAAGAGTAGAAGGTGAGAGAATGGAAGTGAAAAAGAGATATAGAGGAAGAATCGACCCGAGTACTAGATTGGTACATTTTTTTATCGACCTGGAATGGGTGAAAGCCTGCTTTAGAATCACTATATAAACATGGGAGTTTTGTGCCTGTCTTAGAATGACTATATTAACTTGGGAGTTGATCTTCTGTTTGTCTTAGAATCACTTTTGAACATTGGAGGTAAACTTGTGACTATGTTACAATTATTGTGTAAAACTTCGGTGGACGATGGAAAGCTGAATTATTAAGTTATCTAACAAATTGCTTTCCTGGTCACTAACACAGTTTTACTGGTTTGGAATTGTGTGAGAGACCAAGTTGAAAACGGCGAGATGAATATATTGACGCAAAGAAATACAGGGAGGCACGTGGCTTAGTGGTAAGGGTGTTGGATTTACAATCATAATGTGGTGGGTTCGATTCCTGGGCTGGGTTGTGTGTTGTAGTCTTGAGCAAAACACTTCATTTCACTTTTCTCCAGTAAATTCAGCTGAAAATGAGTACCAGCAATAGCTGGGGTTTTAACCCTGCGATGAACGGGTGTCCTGTCCAGGCTGGGGGTGTCTTGTACTCACAGTCGCATGACACCACGAGACCGGGATAAGTACCGGTCTGACCGGTACTTATCCCGGTCTGACCAACCTCCTGATTTGAGACAGACTTTAGTTAGGCAAGAAAAATATGATAAATGTAAAGTGAATTTAACAGTTTGTACTTTTAGAATAGCTAAAATGTTTTTTCTACACAGTACTTTCTTTAGTTTCAAGACCTGATATCAGATCAAGGCCCTTGTCAGACATGTATAATTCCCAAAACACCTTTCAATATATTTACATAAATAAAGGTGGTAGGTTGGCAGTATCAGTGGAGCGTTGGATAACATACTTTATGGCATAGAGTTACCGCCTTTTACGATCTGAGTTCAAATCCTGCTGAGGTTAACTTTGCCTTTCATCCTTACGGGGTCGATAAACTAAAGTACCAGTAATGTACTGGGGTCGATTTAATCATCTTTCCTTTTTGCAAAAATTGTTGGCCTTGTACCTAAATCAGAAACCAATATATTTAGATTAATTTTTATAAGGTTGCGAGTTCAAATCCCACCATAGTTAACTTAGTCTTTTGTATTCCCGGGGCCAGTTATTCAAATACCAATCAAATAGTGGCACAGATTAGCATAGTCGAATGGTTAAACGGTTTTCTCTGCAATATTTAGGTTCCACGTTCCAATATTTAGGTTCCACGTTCGATCTCACATCGTGGCATCATGGGAAAATGTTATTTACCATAGCATGAGGGGTGATCCATGCCTTGTGAGTTAAACTGGGTAGGACAAATGAGGCCCTGTGCTAGTTAATTATTGAGACCCCTTACTTGGGCCCTGAAAGATGTAATTCATCGTGCTTAAGAACATCTAAGCACAATGGTCAAGCCAGCACTGGGTAGACAGAAACTGTTGAGAAGCCCGTCGGATAGATTGTAACATATAATTCAAAAAGCCAGACCTGTCACACACACACACACACACACACACACACACACACACACACACACACACACACACACACACACACACACACACACGCACACACGCGCACACGCACACGCGCGCACACACACACACACACACACACACACACACACACACACACACACACACACACACACACACACACAAGATATTGTCATGCTAAATCTCCCTGAGAATTACTTTAAGAGTACACATGTCTGTTTGTAGAATTAATTCCCAGTCACACTTAACTTTAATGAGCAGGCTGTTCCGTTAATCGAAAAACTGGAGCAACTCATTGTTGACACCGACGGAGTTCCAATTGACTACATCTTCCTGTCCTCACTCTCCAAATTATTACATTTTACCAATGTTGGAAGTCATTAGCCCGAAACATTGCTTCAGTTATGTTTATATAAAAGTTATTATTTATCATGTTTTGTATATTAGTTTGTATCCAATTATAATTTGCTTGTGTAAAAACCCCAAAAAGCATATTTAGCTCATACACATGTAATACGTATATACACACAAAGATATATGCATACATGCATGCAAACACAATACACACACACACACACACACACACACACATATATATATATATATATATAAGCTGTGTGTGTATAACATACACATACAAACTTAAACACACATAGAATTAGGTACATACACACAAACACATATATATATAGGTATACAATCACACACAGACACACACAGACAGACATACACACAGACAGACACACACAAATACACACATCCACACACAGACACACACACACAGATACATATAGACACAGATATAAATACACATAGACACAAACAGAAAAACACACATGCACATACACCGACACACACACCGACACACCTACCAACCTAGACAATTACACACATACACCTACACACATACACACACACGCCTACACACCTACACACACCTACACACACACACACACCGAGAGAAGACCCTGTAAATATAAGCTATGTGATAAATCAACTGTAAAGTGGAGATATTTTAACACAGGAGATATTGCTCATATTAAACTTAATTAAAGTTTAAGGTTTAACTGATATTTTTTTTATTAAACAACCCAGACATTATCCAGCCCCTTCCAGTATAACCAGACATTAACCAGCCCCTTCCCAATATAACCAGACATTAACCAGCCCCTTCCCAATATAACCAGACATTAACTTGCCTCTTCCCACTATAACCAGACATTATCCAGCCCCTTCCAGTATAACCAGACATTAACCAGCCCCTTCCCAATATAACCAGACATTAACCAGCCCCTTCCCAATATAACCAGACATTAACTTGCCTCTTCCCACTATAACCAGACATTATCCAGCCCCTTCCAGTATAACCAGACATTAACCAGCCCCTTCCCAATATAACCAGACATTAACCAGCCCCTTCCCAATATAACCAGACATTAACCAGCACCTTCACAATATAACCAGACATTAACCAGCCCCTTCACGATATAACCAGACATTAACCTGCCCCTTCCCAATATAACCAGACATTAACCTGCCCCTTCCCAATATAACCAGACATTAACCAGCCCCTTCCCAATATAACCAGACATTAACCAGCTCCTTCCCAATATAACCAGACATTAACCAGCCCCTTCCCAGTATAACCACACATTAACCAGCCCCTTCCCAATATAACCAGACATTAACCAGCCCCTTCCCAATATAACCAGACATTAACCTGCCCCTTCCCAATATAACCAGACATTAACCTGCCCCTTCCCAATATAACCAGACATTAACCTGCTCCTTCCCAATATAACTAGACATTAACCTGCCCCTTCCCAATATAACCAGACATTAACCTGCTCTTTCTCAATATAACCTTACATTAACCTGCCCTTTCTCAATATAACCAGACATTAACCTGCACCTTCCCAATATAACCAGACATTAACCTGCCCCTTACAATATAACCAGATATTAACCTGCCCCTTCCCAATATAACCAGACATTAACCTGCCCCTTCCCAATTTAACCAGACATTAACCTGCCCTTTCTCAATATAACTACACATTAACCTGTCCCTTCCCAATATAACCAGACATTAACCTGCTCCTTCCCAATATAACTAGACATTAACCTGCCCCTTCCCAATATAACCAGACATTAACCTGCTCTTTCTCAATATAACCACACATTAACCTGCCCTTTCTCAATATAACCAGACATTAACCTGCCCTTTCTCAATATAACTACACATTAACCTGTCCCTTCCCAATATAACCAGACATTAACCTGCCCCTTCCCAATATAACCAGACATTAACCTGCCCCTTCCCAATATAACCAGACATTAACCTGCCCCTTCCCAATATAACCAGACATTAACCTGCCCTTTCTCAATATAACCAGACATTAACCTGCCCTTTCTCAATATAACCAGACATTAACCTGCACCTTCCCAATATAACCAGACATTAACCTGCCCCTTCCCAATATAACCAGACATTAACCTGCCCCTTCCCAATATAACCAGACATTAACCTGCCCCTTCCCAATATAACCAGACATTAACCTGCCCTTTCTCAATATAACCAGACATTAACCTGCCCTTTCTCAATATGACCAGACATTAACCAGCCCCTTCCCAATATAACCAGACATTAACCAGCTCCTTCCCAATATAACCACACATTAACCAGCCCCTTCCCAGTATAACCACACATTAACCAGCCCCTTCCCAATATAACCAGACATTAACCAGCCCCTTACCAATATAACCAGACATTAACCACCCCCTTCCCAATATAACCAGACATTAACCAGCGCCTTACCAGTATAACCAGACATTAACCAGCCCCTTCCCAATATTACCAGACATTAACCTGCCCCTTCTCAATATAACCAGACATTAACCATCCCCTTCCCAATATAACCAGACATTAACCAGCGCCTTACCAGTATAACCAGACATTAACCAGCCCCTTCCCAATATAACCAGACATTAACCAGCCCCTTCCCAATATAACCAGACATTAACCAGCGCCTTACCAGTATAACCAGACAGTAACCAGCCCCTTCCCAATATTACCAGACATTAACCTGCCCCTTCCCAATATAACCAGACATTAACCTGCCCCTTCCCAATATAACCAGACATTAACCTGTCCCTTCCCAATATAACCAGACATTAACCTGCCCTTTGTCAATAAAACCAGACATTAACTTGCCCCTTCCCAATATAACCAGACATTAACCTGCCCCTTCCCAATATAACCAGACATTAACCTGCCCTTTCTCAATATAACCAGACATTAACCTGCCCCTTCCCAATATAACCAGACATTAACCTGCCCTTTCTCAATATAACCACACATTAACCTGCCCCTACCCAATATTACCAGAAATTAACCTGTCCCTTCCCAATATAACCAGTCATTAACCAGCCCCTTCCCAATATAACCAGACATTAGCCTGCCCCTTCACAATATAACCAGACATTAACCAGCCCCTTCCCAATATAACCAGACATTAACCAGCCCCTTCTCAATATAACCAGACATTAACCTGCCCTTTCTCAATATAACCAGACATTAACCTGCCCCTTCCCAATATAACCAGACATTAACCTGCCCCTTCACAATATAACCAGACATTAACCTGCCCCTTCCCAATATAACCACACATTAACCTGCCCTTTCTCAATATAACCAGACATTAACCTGCCCTTTCTCAATATAACCAGACATTAACCTGCCCCTTCCCAATATAACCAGACATTAACCTGCCCTTTCTCAATATAACCAGACATTAACCTGCCCTTTCTCAATATAACCAGACATTAACCTGCCCCTTCCCAATATAACCACACATTAACCTGCCCTTTCTCAATATAACCAGACATTAACCTGCCCTTTCTCAATATAACCAGACATTAACCAGCCCCTTCCCAATATAACCAGACATTAACCAGCCCCTTCTCAATATAACCAGACATTAACCTGTCCCTTCCCAATATAACCAGACATTAACCTGCCCCTTCCCAATATAACCTAGACATTAACCTGCCCCTTCCCAATATAACCAGACATTAACCTGCCCCT
Organism: Eledone cirrhosa; assembly: GCA_964016885.1. NCBI lineage: Eukaryota > Metazoa > Mollusca > Cephalopoda > Octopoda > Eledonidae > Eledone > Eledone cirrhosa. Next base: position 20,074,503 of record OZ024742.1, read on the forward strand.
TCCCAATATAACCAGACATTAACCTGCCCCTTCCCAATATAACCTATACATTAACCTGCCCCTTCCCAATATAACCAGACATTAACCAGCCCCTTACCAATATAACCAGACATTAACCTGCTCCTTCCCAATATAACCAGACATTAACCAGCCCCTTCCCAATATAACCAGACATTAACCTGCCCTTTCCCAATATAACCAGACATTAACCTGCCCTTTGTCAATATAACCAGACATTAACCTGCCCCTTCTCAATATAACCAGACATTAACCTGCCCCTTCCCAATATAACCAGACATTAACCTGCCCCTTCCCAATATAACCAGACATTAACCAGCCCCTTCCCAATATAACCAGACATTAACCTGCCCTTTTCCAATATAACCAGACATTAACCTGCCCTTTGTCAATATAACCAGACATTAACCTGCCTCTTCCCAATATAACCAGAATTAACCTGCCCCTTCCCAATATAACCATACATTAACTAGCCCCTTCCCAATATAACCAGACATTAACCTGCCCCTTCCCAATATAACCAGACATTAACCTGCCCCTTCCCTATATAACCAGACATTTACCAGCCCCTTCCCAATATAACCAGACATTAACCTGCCCTTTCTCAATATAACCAGACATTAACCTGCCTCTTCCCAATATAACCAGACATTAACCTGCCCCTTCCCAATATAACCATACATTAACCAGCCCCTTCCCAATATAACCAGACATTAACCTGCCCCTTCCCAATATAACCAGACATTAACCTGCCCCTTCCCAATATAACCAGACATTAACCAGCCCCTTCCCAATATAACCAGACATTAACCTGCCCTTTCCCAATATAACCACACATTAACCAGCCCCTTCCCAATATAACCAGACATTACCCAACCCCTTCCCAATATATCCAGACATTAACCTGCCCTTTCTCAATATAACCAGACATTAACCTGCCTCTTCCCAATATAACCAGACATTAACCTGCCCTTTGTCAATATAACCAGACATTAACCTGCCCTTTCTCAATATAACCAGACATTAACCTGCCTCTTCCCAATATAACCAGACATTAACCTGCCCTTTGTCAATATAACCAGACATTAACCTGCCCTTTCTCAATATAACCAGACATTAACCTGCCTCTTCCCAATATATCCAGACATTAACCTGCCTCTTCCCAATATAACCAGACATTAACCTGCCCCTTCCCAATATAACCAGACATTAACCAGCCCCTTCCCAATATAACCAGACATTAACCTGCCCCTTCCCAGTATAACCTCTCAACTTTATACCTTTTATACTCTTTCATACTTTTCTCTACTTTCTTTCTCTCTTTCTTTTTCCCTCTACCCGTCACTCATTTTCTGTCTCTCTGTCTGTCTGATTGTCTGTCTGCATGCATCTCTCCCTCTCCCTCTCTCTATCTATCTATATCCCTCTCTCTCTCTCCCTCTCCCCGTCTATATCCTTCTCTCTCCCTATCCCTCCCTCTATTTCCCCTCTATCCATCTATATCCTTCTCTATCCCTATCCCTTCCTCTCTTTTCCCTCTCTCACTCTATCCATCTATATTCTTCTCTCTCCCTATCCCTCCCTATCTTTCCCCTCTCTCCCTCTATCCATCTATATCCTTCTCTCTCCCTATCCCTTCCTCTCTTTTCCCCCTCTCCCTCTATCCATCCATATCCTTCTCTCTCCCTATTCTTCCATCTCTCTCCCCTCTCTCCCCCTATCCATCTATATCCTTGTCTCTCCCTATCCCTTCCTCTCTTTTCCCTCTCTCCCTCTTACCATCTATATTCTTCTTTCTCCCTATACCTCCCTATCTTTCCCCTCTCTCCCTCTATCCATCTATATCCTTCTCTCTCCCTATCCCTCCCTCCCTCTCTCTCTCTCTCTTCTTGTGTTCTATCTTTGTTCTCGTCTTTTCTTCAAAGTCACCTCCAGACGAGTTAACTCATCTGTTGACAGGCTCGTCCTTCAGTTTTCACTGACCTTTAAATCCCACCTACCCTCCACAACAACCACTCTCACACATTCCTTGGTTTTAGCTTTTGAAACCAACAAACTCCATTCATTTTATTTTAATTTACACCCACAGATTCTTGTCTTGGAGATTTTAAAAGAAACGGAATGGAATGCCATGGATCTCCACCAGTTGCGACGATGGATATTCCAGTTGTTTTTATCAACGAAACTGTTTGCTTTTAAAATTAAGGACTAAGTGATTGAGTATTCCATAGACATGGTGTGGTTTTAACGTAATTCGCAGGGAGACACACACACACACACACACACACACACACGCACATATATGTATATGTATATGTATATATATATATATATATATATATATATATATATATATATATATATACATATATATATATATGTATGTATATTAAAGCATATATATATATATATATATATATATATATATATATATATGTATATATTTATATATATATATATATATATATGTATATATGTATATATATATGTATATTAATGCATATATATATATATATATATATATATATATATATAAATGCATATATATATATATATATATATATATATATATATATATATATATATATATATATGTATGCATATATATATGCATTTATTTACACACTCATATATATATATATATGTGTGTGTGTGTGTGTGTATGTGTATGAGACAAGGCTGGCTCTTTAGAATTACAGGTACAGTACATTGGACGGGCTTCCAAATAATTCAATCACATGACAGAGTTCGATCCGAGGTTGTGGTTAATGATATTTACACTAGATGCCAGGCAGGGAAATCGAACCCGGAACCTAACGATTACGAAGTGAACACATTAAACATTCGGTCATGCTGTGTCCACTAAAAAGGACCAGGTGATGCGTTGAGTCCTTCAGCAAGACACGTTATTCTTTCTGCCAAGAGTTTCAACCAGTAGATAGTACAGTAGAACCTCGGCTCACGAAACCCTCATATCATGAACAAATCGGTTCACGAACAATTTTGTCCGAACATAAACGTCCCGGTTAATGAACAGTGTCTCGAGCAACAATAGTTGGCGACAAGCTGGGAATATTGGCGGGAAAGCGTCATTTGCAGTGTAATTAGTTACTATTGTGATATATATATATTTGTCTTTCACACAGTCTCTCTCTCTCTCTCCCAGTCTCTCTCTCTCTCTTTCTCTCTTTCTCTCTCTCTCTCAACATTTCGTATGGAGAAAAATAATTTTGGACGACGAACATTTCGGATGACGAACGGCCTTAAGGGATGAATTAAGTTCGTGAGCCGAGTTTCCACTGTATTAGCAATGGAAAATTCCAACTGAAACATTGTTTCCTCGCTCCGATTTGACAAACCAAACCCGGACCAGCCGTCTCCCCAAAACTATATATATGTGTCTATATGTACGTGTGTGTTATATATTCATTAGTATTATCATAGAGAGAGAGTTGGGGCGGTGGAATGGCAGAATCGGTAGAGAGTCAGACACCATGTTTTACAGCATAGAGTTACTGTCCTTTACGGTCTGAGTTCAAATCCCGCTGAGGTTAACTTTGCCTTTCATCCTTACAGGGTCGATAAAATAAAGTACCAGTCACTCACTGGGGTTGATTTAATCGACTTTCCTCTCTGCTCAAAATTGCTGGCCTTGTGCCTATATAAGAAACCATTATCACAGAGAGGGAGTAGAAACGGTGAAGTGACGGCGACAATGTCTTGCGATAGATATTAACGTCTCTTTAGATTCTATGGTGTAAAGGAGCGTGGCTTAGTGGTTAGGGAATTGGATTCGCAATCGTGAGCTTACAAGTTCGATTTCCGGCCCGGGCGATGCGTTGTATCCTTGAGCAAGACAATTTGTTTTATGTTGCGATCGGTAGATAGAATCAGTAATGGAAAGACCATTAAATAAATAAATAAAAAAAATGATATATGCTTTTAAAAAGGTTAAAAAACAGATAGAAATTGTTAGAATATATATATATATATATATATATTCATTAGTTAAGCAAAACAAGACCACAAATTTCACAAGGAAGCCATTATTTAAAGATTGTCAACATAGTTGTAGTTTAATGTAAGGAATGTAAAGAATAATAATAATAATAATAATAATAATAATAATGGTTTCATTTATTGGCCACAAGGGCCGACATATAGGGGACAATACAAATGATGCCTGCGCATCATTAGCCACGGCATGCCCAGCCCTCCCCGTAGAGGGTGCTGGCAGCAGATGGACTGCCTCACCAGCGGAACCTGACCCCTCCACAAGAATTTGAAGAGGAGCCGCTCCAAGATGGCGAGCCGCGAACGAGGGCAAGGGACGACGGTCAGACGGTAGTAGATGACGGACGCGATGTACGCGTTCGCCACCTCCGCCCGACCTTTCAGTGATAGCTTCATCCCAGCCCATTTCTGGGTGAGACTGGCTACCCCGCCCGTCACCTCATCCCAATTCTTATCCACCTGGAGGTCTGGCCCGAACCAAACCCCGATCAACTTTACAGGTCCGTCCGTCCAGCGCCTAACGACGCTGTTGGACGGCATGGACTTGCCTCTCCAGGTGCCGAGTTGCAAGCCCACCGACTTTTCCGGGTTAAGTTTTGCTCCCGTCAACCTTTCATATTCCTCCAATAAGTTGCCGACCACCTCGATTTCTGATGTGTCCGACACCATCACGGTGATGTCGTCCGCATAAGCCAACACAGCCTTTCCGCGTCCCAGTTCGAGCGGGATGCCCTGCAACAGCTCCAGCTTCCGCAGTAAAGGCTCGAGAGTCAATACAGAAGGGAGGAGAGAGGGCACCCTTGACGGACCGATCGGGAGACCTGAAACGGTTCCGAGAGGTGGCCATTAATTTTGACCATCGAGCAGGTGCCGCTGTGCATTGCAGCGATCCAGCTTCTGAAGACGGGGCCGAAGCCAGCCGCCTTGAAAACAGCCTCCAGGTACCGATGGTCGACCCTATCGAATGCTTTCGATTGATCTAAATTGATCAGAGCCCTACCGAAGCCAGGTTTACACCCTACCCTCTCTATGATGTATCGCATTAGGTGGAGCTTGTCGTGTATGGACCTGGTTGGGATTGCGCAAGTTTGTGCCTCCTCAACCAAATCCCCGACGACAAGCGCCAACCTCTTCGCTAACACCCTGGCCAAAATCTTAAACTCTGTGTTGAGCAGAGTTATGGGCCTGAAATTGTCTAATGTGTCCCTCTTGTTCTCGTCTTTCCTTATCAGCGTCACTACACCCCGGCTCACAGAACTGGGAATACTCCCGTTTTGCTGCCAGTTGCAGTAGAGGGCTTAGAGGAGATTGGAGAACAAGTCTGGTATATTTACGTAAAGCTCGTAGGGCAGACCATCCAAACCGGGTGACTTGCGCCTCATGCAGCCGACAAGGGCATCCTGAATCTTGGCTGAAGTAATTGGCCTTTCGCAGCGCCCAGCGTCAGCCGTCGAGAGTTGCGGCAAGCCATCGAGGTAGGGACTGAAGTCCGCCACCATCTCTGACCCGCCACTTCCCCCGAACAACCGAGCAAAATGTTGGCGAAAGACCTCACACATCCGCTTGGAATCGCTCAGCTCGTGTCCGTCTCGGTCCGTCAAAGACCGAATCGTGGTTTTATTACTACGCTGCGCCTCTGCCACGCGGGCCCATCGAACATCTTTGGTTCCCTCGTTTCTCAGAGCACGCGCCTTAGCTCTGACAATGCAACCTTCGTGTTTCGCATTGAAGAAATGGTCTAATGTCATTCTCACCGCTAGCACGTCAGTTGCAATGCCACTACCAATAGCCTCGTCTAACTTATCTACCAACTCCCCCTCCTTTCTATTTTTCTCTAACGCTACTTCTTTGCTAAACTCTATCGACATTACTCTAATCTCTCTTTTGAGAGCCCCCCACCATCTATTGTTGACGACTCCCCCTGTCAACTTTTTCTTAAATAAATTGTTGACCTGGTCCCTGTAAGCCTTACGTGCCGGAAATGACATGTTTAGCTTCCAGTAACCAGGTCCTAACCTACGCGTCTTATCTAGGTCGACCATACAGATCACAAACTTCTGATCTGAATAGGCGACCGTTTCAAAACGTGGACAGCTTACACTATTTCTGTCTATTTTCCTAATGAATATCCTGTCTATATACGATCTAGATGACCCTATGCGGTTAGTCCAGGTCCACACTGGCGCATTAGGGAAATCTAGTCGGTACCTGTCAGACAGTTAGAACTGGCTGATCAGGTTCTTGAGGTTTTTGCACCCCCCTCTCCTATCGGATACTCCCACACAGTCCCAGCATGCGTCTAAGATGCCATTCCAGTCCCCCGCTAACAGTAAAGGGCGAGACGTACCCAGAAAGGCTTCCAGGCGTCTAAAGAAGTCCGGCCGTCCTGCCCCAGTAGGAGCATAGACGGCCACCAGTCTAAAGGCACCACCTTCGTTATTGTTCACGTCCAGGACCACCAACTTCCCGTCTGGATCCCGGAAGATCGACCTTACCTCGAGTTCCAGGCCTTTCCTAAACAGCACTGCCACCCCGCCTCCCATTCCCGACCGGCTAACAGATGCAAAGATCTGATAGTCGTCGAAAATGGGGGCTAGAGCGCGCGTGTCGGAAATCCTGGTCTCGCTGCCGGCAATTACATCCATTTCTATAGATCTGAGGTCGTTGAGCAGGTGACCCTGCTTCCAGGACGATCCCAGGCCTCGAACATTTAAACATCCTACTCTTAATACGGCCATGTTGGCAGATAAAAAGAGAGAGAGGAAAGGTTTACTTACCTTCCGGGCTCTTGTGAAGGTCGGGTTGTTCGACCTCCATAGTTGGTGGGGTTTCTTTTGGGAACCCCTTTAAAAGTCTTGAAGTGGGTTTTACGTTCGGGGTTCCCCACGTCCCTAGGAAAGCTGTCTCGTATTTCTTTGTATAAATCGAGCGACATTCGCATCAGAACCAAATCTTCCGGCATGCGAAATGTGCTCGATTTAAAAATTTCCTCCTCTTTTTGTATATTTTCACTTCGTGTTACAAGGGCCATCAGTTCCTTGTCGGCCCTCCAGACGAGCACGAAGTTTGTATGTTTTGTTGGTGTGATTTTATTTGTTTGCGTGGCTGTGGTGGTGATAGTTTTGGTGGTGTTGTTTCGGTTGTGTCTGTGGTTTCAGTTGTTTGTGTGTATATTTGTTCTTGCGACTGTTTAGGTTGTTCGCGTTTGGGGGATCCTGGTGGTGTTGATGTTGGTGTTATTGGAGAGTTGTTTGCGTGGGTGGTGTCTGCGTTTTTTATGGTGGGTGATTTTGTGCTTTGTTGAGTTGTTTTTTTTCTTTTTGTGTTTCCTTTTTTGTATTTTGGGGGATTTTGGTTTTCCCTCATCTTCACTACTGGTTGAAGAGGAGTCTGTGTCTGTAAGTGTGTCTGTGTGTATGTTTATGGTTTTATTGGTGTGTGTATTTTGGGAGGGAGGGGGAATTTGACAGCTTTCTTCGTTTCCCCCCTGGGTGGTCAATGTTGGTGGTGGTCTTTCTATTGGTGTTGTTGTTGGTGGTTTTGCTGGTGCTGGTGTTGTTTGTGGTCCTCGCCCCGGCGTCGACAGAAGTGGAGCCTTTCGACCCCTTGTCTCTTTCAGCAGTTGAGGGCAGAAGGCTCGCAAATGGGTTTTTTCCCCACAAACAAAACAATGCGGCCATCCACCTTCGGTCATAATGTGAATGACCGTCCCATTCTGAAGGCGGATGTGGTCCGAGATTGTCTTCACATTTTTTTTTTGTTATCTGTATTTTTGTTGTCGCTGTTACTGTCATTTTTTTCAAAATTAGAGTTCTCATTGGTATCATTGGTGTCTTTGTTTACATTGTTTGTGGTGGTGTTTGTGTTATCAATTTGTGTTAATTTCACTGTAGCGCTCCTCTCAACTTCTACGTCGTTGTCGCGCAACAGCAGAAATATCGCTGAGGGGCGTGGCTCAGCCTTGTTTTTTTTTTAAAGTTCAAATATTTGGGCCAAAAGACCCAAATATTATACTTTCCCCTTCACAGGGCAAAGTCTAAGGGCTTAAATCCCTTACACAACAAGAAATATTTAACAACAAATAATTTTAACAGGCAAATAAAGCGACTTACTGGGAGCGAGCAAAATACGTCCGATTAGACCAATAATAATAATAATAATAATAATAATAATAATAATAATAATAATAATAATAATAATAATATATAGGGAAGAAGACGCACGAGGTGGTAGAAGGTCATGAAATCGCTCCCGTAAGTTTTTGATTTTTAACATATTTAAATCAATTGTGAAATAACAATTCTTAGTACAAATGTTGCATAATCCACCGAATGAAGTCCCATAAAATTTCGGATCCATATTATATTGTTATATCGCTCAAATATTCAATTTTGTATTATATATTTTGTATTCAAAAAAAAGAAAATGGTTATAAATGGAAGAAAACACCCTCTGTCTACACTATATAGAACAGCCAAATAACAGCAATTTCACCAACACCGGAAAGTTGATACACCACCTATCCCATCACACTAAATATAACAGCCAGATAACGGCAATTTCACCACCACCCTCATCAATCCCGGCATGATAATAATAATTACTATTATTATTGTCTCAAATTTTAACAAAATGTTTAATTCCAATTTTACGGGAATATGTCAACACAATATATATTAAACATACGAACACAAACTCATAGATACTACATATCACAAAACCCAGTAACCACAACGCCACCGCCGCCACCACCCCATCCATCATCTTGCTACCACTATCCCATCGCCGCCGCCACCACTCCTTCATTGCTACCACCACTATTCCCCTGTTAACTTGAGAGAGAAAGGGGAAGGTGGCAGTATCACTAGACAAGGGAGAGGCTAGCAAAAGATATACATAGATTGACTTAGTGACCTGGCCACCGGCCAAACGTCAACATCAACAACTATGGGACTGCTGGCTCACCCCTTCCTCACCAACAATATAAAAAGCCCCGGCACCACCACCGACATAGTCAACAACAATAACAGGCAACTACAGCTAAAAGTATATTATATTATTGTAATGCACTGGGTGATTGCTGGCCTTGTGCTTGAAGTGGAGACACTTATTAATAATTTCATTCTTAAGCCACGCAATGCTCACATTAAGGAACCACTCATGATAATAACAATTTAAAAAAAAACAACAAAAAGAAAACCCCGTGACCAAGAAATACCGGGATGGCGGCCGGCGGGGAATAGCCGTGTCTCTAGGGGAGAACGACCCCTCTAGTCTTGGTTGACACTCGTTCTAGAAGTGGTAACACGAAATGATTACCCCTTGACGGATAAGGATAAAACGCGACAAAATAAAGTAAATGTCTAATGATAAAATCTCATACCGGATCGGCCGTCACCCGGGTAAAAAAGGGCCGCGTCCCTCAGAGAGGAACCAGACTGGGGTCGAAAAATCAGCTAATGGTTCAAACCTTCCCATCACTTCGGAGCTGGAGACCTCCCATAACCGGAATACTCCTACTGTTGGCCCTCCATGCTCACCACCAAGAAATCCAAAGAAAAAGAGAGAAAAATGGTCAAGGGAAGATAATAAAGAAGTCCTTGAGGCTTTCTACACGGCCATGTACTACCCATCAAATACATCGAATACAGAACAGACATATATCAACTGGAAAAAGAAACATACCGAAAACAGAGGCTATATTGACAGTAACAAACTAGCCAATATACGAAGAAATATTGTAAGAAAAAAGTTACTAACTGATATAGAAATTGATCAGATCAAGCTATTAGCACAAAGTCAGCGAAGGGAAAATGAAACATGTGTCAGTGAAAACGAGGTAAACTGTAACACTTCGAACCCCAGGGTTGGGGCGGAATCACTGGCAACAGAACAAATTAAAGAAAGGATCGAAAAAGTGGAGGGAGTGCATGCTCAGGATGAAACTCCAAATGAAAATAATGAGATCGTAAATGATAAAGAAATGAATGAGAATGAACTTGCCAACTTGAAGGATGAAATTATGATCGAATGGATGAAAATGAAAGAATCTGACATGGGGCAACGAGACACCCTCCCTAAGATCCAGAACTCCAAACAGAACCAAAAGATAATACACAAGACTAACATAATTCTCAAAAACATTATCATCACAAACAAACTAAACATTACTGATTTAAATCATCTCTATTATGCATCGGCTAAAGTCACCACTCACTTATGTGGAGTGAAGATGAAAAAACAAAGGAATTCCCACAAGAAATCTACTTGGTAAGAGAACATCAATCGCCAAATAAACCTTCTCCGATCTGACATAGAAATTTTAACAAACTATAAAGTAGGTGAACATGTTAAACAAACTAAACTTAAAAAATTGAAAAAACAAGTACAGTATAAAATCAACATGTGACATAGACATGCTGATAGAAATAATCAAGCAAAAAGTGTCGGCCAAAGCTGCTCGTATAAGGCGCTTTGAAAAACGATCTAGATTCTATAAGGACAATAATATGTTCAAAAACAACCAAAGAAACTTCTACAGAAAAATTGGTAAGTCAACAATAACTGCTAAATCAATACCACCCAAGGAGGAAGTGCAAGAATTCTGGGAAAAGATCTGGGCCGAAGAAAAAGTTCATAACATACATGCCCCATGGATAGACAGACAAATGAATGATACAGCTCACCTTGAGGAACAAATATGGGAAAATATAACAGTTGAACAGTTGCGCTTGGCTCTAAGAAAAACCAGCAAATGGAAATCCCCAGGAAAAGACAAAATACAAAACTTTTGGATAAATGCCTTCACAGAGTCTCATGAGCTGTTAGCCCAACTTTACAATGAAATAGTTAAGGAGCCAGAAAAGATACCACCATGGCTAGTTAACGGCATTACATTCCTGCTTCCGAAGAATGATGAGACAAACAATCCCAAAAATTACAGACCGATAACTTGCTTGACCACAATGTATAAAATTTTAACATCAGTCCTAACTGAATACACATATGACCACCTGATAACAAATGACCTATTTCCCATTGAGCAGAAAGGGTGTAAACGAGGCTCATATGGCTGTAAGGATCAGCTTCTGGTTAACAAAATGATACTGGAAGATTGTCATAATAGACACAAAAATCTATCGATTGCTTGGATAGATTATAAAAAAGCATTCGATAGTTTGCCACGCAGTTGGATTGAAAAATGTTTAGAGATTTTCAAAATATCCCCCGTTGTCAGGAGGTTTTTGTCATTCAGTATGAAGACATGGAAAACGACACTCCTTTTGAATAGTGAAACAAAATCACTGGAAGCTGGAGAAGTTAATATTAATTGTGGAATTTTTCAGGGTGATTCTTTATCACCGCTTTTATTCTGCATCGCACTTATACCATTAAGTAAAATGCTCAATGAAACAAAACATGAATATAAAGTCTATGACAAAACCATTAATCACCTGTTCTACATGGATGACCTGAAACTATTTGCAAAAAATGATGAACAATTCCACTGTGGGGCAGTTCAGTGATGACATTAAAATGGAGTTTGGACTAGATAAATGTGCCAAAGCAACGTTCACCAGAGGAAAGCTGCTGAAGAGTTCAGACATTAATCTTGATCGGGGGAACGTGATAAGAGAACTTGATCAAGAAAAAACTTACAAATATCTAGGTGTTTGTGAAGGAGACGGAATCAAGCACTCGACAATGAGGGAAAGGATAAGGAAGGAATGTTACCGCAGAGTAAGAGCAATCTTAAGAACGGAATTGAATGCATAGGATCGATGCCATAAACACGCTTGCCATACCAGTAGTAACCTACAGTTACAATGTCATCAACTGGTCAAGCACAGAGATCCGTAGGCTCGATACAAAAATTCGAAAATTCTTAACCATGCACAGAATGCATCACCCTAAGGCAGATATAGATAGAATATATCTCCCTAGGAAAGGAGGACGTGGGTTAATCCAGTTAGACATTGCGTTGAAAACTGCAACAATTGGATTATCTACATATCTAAGGGAATCACATGATTGGATGATCAAACTCGTTTTGAAACACGAAAGCATCAAAAGATCATATTCCATTACAAAAGATGCACAAAGATACAGTAATGGACTACAAATTTCAGAAGTCCCATTTACTGCTGAAATGGAAGACACAGAAAAAGCAAAGCAGGTAAAAGTAACTGCAAAGAAAGAATTGCTACAGAAACTGGCTAAGAAATGGCAAGAAAAGCCTCTGTATGGAAAATACCCAGAGCGAGCTAACAATCCTGATGTTGACAAAACTTTAACCCATCAGTGGTTGGCATCCTCTGGACTGAAATCGGAGACTGAAGGACTGATTATATCAGCACAAGATCAGTGTCTGCCAACAAAAAATTACCAAGCCAACATAATAAAAAATGGATGCAGCCCATTATGCCGTGTATGCAAAAAACAACCAGAGACCATTGACCATATAATTTCAATGTGCAGTCCTATAGCTCCAACCGAATACCTAAACAGGCATGACAGAGCTGCACAATACATACATTGGATAATGTGTAAGCATTTTGACCTGCCCCATCAAAAGAATTGGTGGGAGCATCAACCACCTCCCATACTTGAAAAAGATCACATCTCAATCTTGTGGAACTTTAGCATCCAAACAGACCGAAAAATAGATGCAAATAGACCTGATATAATATTGAAGGACTTTAAAAAGAGGGTATGTCTGCTAATTGATATGTCTGTCCCAATAGACAAGAATGTATCTATAAAAACATTTGAAAAATTGAGCAAGTATAAGGACCTGGAGATAGAAATTGGAAAAATGTGGAAATTGAGAACTAAAACAATACCAGTGGTTGTAGGCGCTCTGGGAATGATACCTAAGGGGTCTAATGATTACTTATCGCAGATCCCAGGAAACCCGCGTATAGGAGAAATACAAAAGATAGTACTAATGGGAACTGCCCATATACTAAGGAAGATTCTGTCAATATAAGTACATCACAAGTCTAAACACTAAAGATGCATGTGTGAGTATGTATGTTCTTCCTTGAACATGGCGGACCTTGTTGTCTCTTGAGGTCACTGGTTGTGACTTGGTGATAACTCGTATGAACATAAAGCAAGATAAATGCAACTGTAATAATAATAATAATAATAATAATAATAATGTTTTCTTTATTAACCACAAGGGTTTACATAAAGTAGACATTAAGGACAGTACAGGACAATACAGGACGGTACAAATGGGCATTTCTGCGTGTAAAAAAAAACAGAGGATGAAATAAAATAACAAAGAAAAATTCCCCAATAGGGGGGAGACTTCCGAGGTACATTTGTGGAGAAAGCCCATTAAAAGACCACAGTGACCCTGACCACCAGGGCAAGTGCCCTCTCCCAGTTTTCTACCCTTAATTTACAGACACATACTCAGAGAAGACCCATTCATTCGGGCCATACTTGCTTCTCTCACCCATCTTTCAACAAAATGCTGGGAATAGAGCACTTCCCTCTCTACCCTGATTTTGCTTTTCAAATGAAATTTGAAAAAGTTAATCAAGGCATCACCGAAGAGGTAAGTGCTCGTCTTCAGCCCTTTCAAACGTGTCCACCATACTATCTCTTTCGCCATGGCCACCAGACAGATAAAAACTGCCTGCCCTTCCCGGCTAAAGGAAGGGGTCGGGGCAATCCTCACGATGGACTCAGCTGATAGCTGGATCCGTCCTACACGTGACAGCAGGTGTTCGACATAAACCCACAAGTCAGCAATGCTCGGACACTGGACGAGTGCGTGCAGGACGGTTTCCTCGCCCTGTGCGCATCTCGGACATGCCCGGCTGACGGCACCTCCATGCCTGTAAAGTTTATCCCGAACTGGCAAAGCACCCCGGTAGCACTGCCAGGCCAGGGATTTCTGGAAGTTGTCCATAGGCCCCGGCCGGAAAGTCCTTCCGAAGAGATTGGCTAGTTGATTTTCGTCGACGCCTAGAGTTTCTCCAAGTACGTCGTCGCTCTTCCCCTCCACTAATCCCCTATAGAACGCCAAGGTGGAGTTTCCACCGATCACATTGCCCGATTGGTCGAGGGCTGTGAGCGCCTGAAGACATTCCAATCTCCAAGCGCTCCCTCTCGGTCTTCGCTTGACCCAGGACTGCAGCTCCGTCAAGGAGACGAGCTGGGGAAAAACGTGTCTTGCAAACGGCGACCAGACCTGATCACCGTCGAGGAAGAGGTGGAGATGTCGTAGCCTGAGCGCGTGTCTGCGCATCATCAGCCACGGCATGCCCAGCCCTCCACGTAGCGGGTGTTGACAGCAGATGGACCGCCTGACCATCGGAGCGCGTCCCTTCCACAAGAAGCGAAAGAGCAAACGCTCCAGCGCAGTCAGGCGGGGCTTAGGACAAGGTACGACGGTCAGGCGGTAGTAGATGACGGATGCGATGTACGCATTCGCCACCTCCGCTCGACCTTTCAGGGATAGCTTCCTCTCGGCCCATTTCTGGGTGAGAGAAGCCACCCTGCCCGTCACCTCGTCCCAGTTTTTGTCCGTCTGGAGGTCTGGACCGAACCAGACACCTAGCAATTTAACCGGTCCGTCCGTCCAGCGCCCGACGATGCTGTTGGACGGCATGGAACTGCCTCTCCAGGTGCCGAGCTGCAGGCCCACTGACTTTTCCTGGTTGATCATTGCTCCTGTCACCGCTTCGTATTCTCTTAGTGTAGTGCCGATCGCCTCGATGTGTTTGGCGTTCGACACCACTACGGTGACATCGTCGGCATATGCTGACACGGATCTTCCGCATCCTAGTTCGCGCGGGACCCCCCTCAACGTCTCCAGTTTGTGCAGTAATGGCTCGAGAGTCAATACGTACAATAGGGACGAGAGGGGACATCCTTGGCGGACCGAGCGCATGATGTTGAACGGTTCCGAAAGGTGACCGTTCACTCTCACTACAGAGCAGATGTCGCTGTGCATAGCAGCGATCCAGCCTCTGAAGACGGGCCCAAAGCCAGCCGCCCTCAGGACCGCCGCTAGGTAACGATGGTCGACCCCATCGAAGGCTTTCGACTGATCTAAATTGATCAAAGATCCACCCGTGCCAGGTTCCCTAGCTCCCCTCTCTACGATGTATCGCATGAGGTGGAGGTTGTCGTGGATGGATCTGTCGGGAATGGCGCATGTCTGTGCCTCTCCCACCAGACCACCAACGACAAGCGCCAACCTCTTTGCTAGCACCTTGGCCAAAATCTTGAACTCTGTGTTTAGCAGAGTTATGGGCCTAAAATTATCTATGTTATCCCCCTTGTTCGGATCCTTTCTCAGCAGCGCCACCGCTCCTCGGCTCACAGAGCTGGGAATTCTCCCGTTCTGTTGCCAGTTACAGTAGACGTCCGCCAAGAGGCCTCCGAACAAGTCTGGCATTTGTACGTAAAGTTCATAGGGCAGACCATCCAAACCAGGCGATTTACCCCTTGTGCAGCCAGTCATTGCCTCCCGTACTTCAGCGGTTGTTATCGGCTTTTCGCAACACTCCGCCTCAGTGGCCGAAAGCCGCGGCAGTCCGTCGAAGTAGACACTAAAGTCCATCCCTCGATCCGGCCCGCCACTTCCCCCGAACAGTTGAGCGAAGTGTCGCTGAAAAGCTTCACACATTTGCCCGGGATCGAGTAGCATGCGCCCGTCGTAATAATAATAATAATAATAATGATGTCCGTTTACAATTGTTTCGCTACTCTATATAATGTTTCTGGATCAAATGATTATAGATCATTATTGATCTGGTTCAGTTGAAGATAATTAACTTAGGTAAAATTGGAGCAGTTCATCGGAACTTCAAAAGGAATATAAATTAAGGTAAAAAAAGATGGTTACATGAATGTAATGTTCCATATATTGGTATTTCACTATGGTGTCCTGGGTACCTTAATTTATATTCCTTTTGAAGTTACGATGAACTGCTCCAATTTTACCTAAGTTAATTATCTTCAATTGAACCAGATCAATAATTGTTTCTACTTTAGGCACAAGGCCAGCAATTACCCAGTGCATTACTGGTACTTTATTTTATCGACCCCGTAAGGATGAAAGGCAAAGTCAACCTCGGCGGGATATCAATAATGATCTATAATCATTTGATCCAGAAACATTATATGGAGTAGCGAAACAATTGTAAACGGATATTATTAGTATTATTATTATTATTATTACTCTTTGAGTCTCAGTCATTGATGTTAGTTAACTGGAAAGTTTGTTGAAATGAATATCAAGCCACTACCTGCAGCCTCAGATATTCAGGACGTATCGGAGGGTTCTTGCTGTTCCCAGCAAGCATGCCTTTTGAAGCGTTCCAAAAAGCGTGAAGGGGCCAATTTTCTTTAACCATCCCTGGAAACTTTTTGAGATAGTCCCTAGTGCGCCTATGACAATCGGGATCACTTTGACTTCATGGCAGTTCCAAATCCTTTTTACCTCCCACTCTAAGTCCTGGGGGCAGGCCACATCCACAATCAGGCACGATCTTTTTTCTTTGTTCACAACCACCAGGTCAGGTCTATTGTGTTCCAGTTTCTTGTCCGTCTGTATCCTAAAATCCCACAGCACCTTCACCTGATCGTTTTCTATCACCGCCTCTGGCTTATGCTCATACCACTTCTCAGAATGTGGTAAATTGTTTACTTTGAATAGGTGCCAGTGGATCACTCTGCCCATCACATCATGTCTCCAGCCCTTATAGTGAATCTGGGCTAGGTGTTTACACTCAGATACAATGTGAGCCACAGTCTCCTCTCTCTCTCCACAGATCCTGCACAGTGGGCTAGCCTCCTCCTTGTAAATATGGTGTTTCAACCACTTCGTTTTGAGGGCCTGCTCCTGCGCAGCCTTTTTAAGGTCTCCTCTTTTCAACCAGTTCCATGTCTGTGGATCTCTAAATTCAGTTTTCTCAAAGAAGGTACTATGAAGGGATTTTTCCTGAAGGCTGCTCTTTCTCCTTGATGTTATTTCCTCCTTGGACATCCCCTGGCCTATTGTCCCCTACTTCAGTACAGTTCTGAGCATTGGCTCCTTACTATTAGTCACGTATTTGTGTAGGTTGTTTTTCTCCATCTGAACACAATCCTCTATGCTGATAAGACCTCTTCCACCTTCAGATCTCCTTAAGTAGAGTCTATCGACATCACTCCTCTTGTGGAACATGTTGTAGATAGTCAATAGCTTCCTAGTCTTCCTATCCATTTCTTTTTGTTCAGCAACATTCCATCTCAGAATTCCCGCACTGTACCTAATAATAGACACAGCTCGGGAATTTACTGCACTTATGGCATTCCTACTGTTCAGATGTGACTTTAATACGCTCCTTACTCACCGAATGTATTCAGTTCTTATCAATTCCTTCATTTTTTTGTTCTTGATGTCATGTGCCTCCAGAACACCTAACTATTTGTATCCCTCTTCAGTGTCAATTTCCTTTATCATCTCACCTGTTGGTACCCGGATTCCGTTACTGCTGCTCAATTTACCCCTCTTCATCACAAGGACTCCACACTTATTAACACCAAATTGCATACATATAGCATTGCTGAAAATACGGACAGTGTCAACAAGTACATCCAACTCCTTCTCACTCTTCCCGAAGAGCTTCAGATCGTCCATGAAGAGGAGGTGGTTGATGGTAAGCTCTCCCTTTCCCAACTTGTATCCTGCTCTCACTTTTCGCAGTATTTATTATTATTATTATCGTAGAGAGGGTAGCTAGGGAACCTAGCACGGGTGGGTCTTTGATCAATTTAGATCAGTCGAAAGCCTTCGATAGGGTCGACCATCGTTACCTAGCGGCAGTCCTGAGGGCGGCTGGCTTTGGGCCCGTCTTCAGAGGCTGGATCGCTGCCATGCACAGCGACATCTGCTCTGTAGTGAGAGTGAACGGTCACCTTTCGGAACCGTTCAACATCATGCGCTCGGTCCGCCAAGGATGTCCCCTCTCGTCCCTATTGTACGTATTGACTCTCGAGCCATTACTGCACAAACTGGAGACGTTGAGGGGGGTCCCGCGCGAACTAGGATGCGGAAGATCCGTGTCAGCATATGCCGACGATGTCACCGTAGTGGTGTCGAACGCCAAACACATCGAGGCGATCGGCACAACACTAAGAGAATACGAAGCGGTGACAGGAGCAATGATCAACCAGGAAAAGTCAGTGGGCCTGCAGCTCGGCACCTGGAGAGGCAGGTCCATGCCGTCCAACAGCGTCGTCGGGCGCTGGACGGACGGACCGGTTAAATTGCTAGGGGTCTGGTTCGGTCCAGACCTCCAGACGGACAAAAACTGGGACGAGGTGACGAGCAGGGTGGCTTCTCTCACCCAGAAATGGGCGGAGAGGAAGCTATCCCTGAAAGGTCGAGCGGAGGTGGCGAATGCGTACATCGCATCCGTCATCTACTACCGCCTGACCGTCGTACCTTGTCCTAAGCCCCGCCTGACTGCGCTGGAGCGTTTGCTCTTTCGCTTCTTGTGGAAGGGACGCGCTCCGATGGTCAGGCGGTCCATCTGCTGTCAACACCCGCTACGTGGAGGGCTGGGCATGCCGTGGCTGATGATGCGCAGACACGCGCTCAGGCTACGACATCTCCACCTCTTCTTCGACGGTGATCAGGTGTGGTCGCCGTTTGCAAGACACGTTTTTCCCCAGCTCGTCTCCTTGACGGAGCTGCAGTCCTGGGTCAAGCGAAGACCGAGAGGGAGCGCTTGGAGACTGGAATGTCTTCAGGCGCTCACAGCCCTCGACCAATCGGGCAATGTGATCGGTGGAAACTCCACCTTGGCGTTCTATAGGGGATTAGTGGAGGGGAAGAGCGACGACGTACTTGGAGAAACTCTAGGCGTCGACGAAAATCAACTAGCCAATCTCTTCGGAAGGACTTTCCGGCCGGGGCCTATGGACAACTTCCAGAAATCCCTGGCCTGGCAGTGCTACCGAGGAGCTTTGCCAGTTCGGGATAACCTCTACAGGCATGGAGGTGCCGTCAGCCGGGCATGTCCGAGATGCGCGCAGGGCGACGAAACCGTCCTGCACGCACTCGTCAAGTGTCCGAGCATTGCTGACTTGTGGGTTTATGTCGAACACCTGCTGTCACGTGTAGGACCTATCCAGCTATCAGCTGAGTCCATCGTGAGGATTGCCCCGCCCCCTTCCTTTAGCCTGGAAGGGCAGGCAGTTTTTATCTGTCTGGTGGCCATGGCGAAAGAGATAGTATGGTGGACACGTTTGAAAGGGCTGAAGACGAGCACTTACCTCTTCGGTGATGCCCTGATTAACTTTTTCAAATTTCATTTGAAAAGGAAAATCAGGGTAGAGAGGGAAGTGCTCTCTTCCCAGCATTTTGTTGAAAGATGGGTGAGAGAAGCAAGTATGGCCCGAATGAATGGGCCTTCTCTGAGTATGTGTCTGTAAATTAAAGGTGGAAAACTGGGAGAGGGCACTTGTCCTGGTGGTCAGGGCCACTGTGGTCTTTTAATGGGTTTTCTCCACAAATGTCCCTTGGAAGTCTCCCTCCTATTGGGGAATTTTTCTTTGTTATTTTATTTCAACCTCTGTTTTTTTACACGCAGAAATGCCCATTTGTACCGTCCTGTATTGTCCTGTACTGTCCTTAATGTCTACTTTATGTGAACCCTTGTGGTCAATAAAGAAAACATTATTATTATTATTATTATTGTTATTGTTATTCCTTGAATCTCAGTCATTGATGTTGGTTAACTGGAAAGTTCGTTGGATTGAATATCAAGCCACTACCTGCAGCCTCAGATATTCAGGACGTATCGGAGGGTTCTTGCCGTTCCAAGCAAGCATGCCTTTTGAAGCGTTCCAAAAAGCGTGAAGGGGCCGATTTTCTTTAACCATCCATGGAAACCTTTGGAGATAGTCCCCAGTGCGCCTATGACAATCGGGATCACTTTGACTTCATGGCAGTTCCAAATCCTTTTCACCTCCCACTTTAGGTCCTGGTATCGGTTAATTTTCTCCCTCTCCTTCTCTTGCACTCTCGTGTCGAACGGGCAGGCCACATCCACAATCAGGCACGATCTTTTTTCTTTGTCCACAACCACCAGGTCAGGTCTATTGTGTTCCAGTTTTTTGTCCGTCTGTATCCTAAAATCCCACAGCACCTTCACCTGACTGTTCTCCATCACCGCCTCTGGCCTATGCTCATACCATTTCTCAGAATGTGGTAGATTGTTTACTTTACACAGGTGCCAGTGGATCACCCTGCCCATCACATCGTGTCTCCAGCCCTTATAGTGGGTCTGGGCTAGGTGTTTACACTCGGACACAATGTGAGCCACAGTCTCCTCTCTCTCTCCACAGATCCTGCACAGTGGGCTAGCCTCCTTATTATTATTATTATTATTATTATTATTATTATTATTATTATTATTATTATTTACATTCCTTACATTAAACTACAACTATGTTGACAATCTTTAAATAATGTCTTCCTTGTGAAATTTGTGGTCTTGTTTTGCTTAACTAAGGAATATTTCCAGCTCTGTGCACCTAACCTCTGCATGAACCCAGCCACCTAGCTGCCTTCCACTGCATATTGCACATTGAGCACATGCCTTTACGCCTTTGGCTTCTAACTAATTCACCAATCTCTCTTCTCTCCTATCTCCATCTCTCTCTTTAAGATTGGTTACTCTTGAACTGTATATATATATATATATATATATATATATCCTGTATCTAATTATTTGCTCTAAATATAAACTGGAAGTGATCCAAGTTGGTGCCGAAGACACTTTGTTTTATGTTGCGACCGGTAGACAGTATCAGTAACGGTAAGACCACTAGAAACCTTGTTTACTTGGTCCTTATTTGACGATCTCCATCCCACTCGGTAAGTGAAGGACGCCTGAGATCTTGACTATCATATCTATCTTATCTCGCAATACTTTGAAAAGTAAGTTGTTTGTAGATTTACAAAGAAAAAAAAAAAGAAAAAAAGAAATTATATATGTTTTTAAAAAGGTTAAAAAATAGGATACCAAGTGTTAGTATATATATATATATATATATATATATATATATATATATATATATATATATATATATATATTTATTTATATATCCTGTATCTAATGATTTACTTTAAATATAAACTGGAGGAGATACAAGTTAGTGCCGACACTCCTTCAAAATACTATTGCCAAATTCACCGAGACTTAGTACTGATGGTGTTTTTATATGACCTAATGCTGTCATTATGTCAGTTGAGCTGTACGTTATACCAGGGGTGGTGGAACTGAGAGGGGGGGGGGTTATATTTTTCTCCCCAAACTATCAAAACACATCTATTTGTATATGTGCTTCAATTTATGTACATGTTATGGTTATCCCATATCGAAGTTTTTAATATGTTGGTTGATATTTGATAGCAGCTAAACTAATCAATACAACTGAATTGACCAAATTTCGCCCCCCCCCCCCTCCTCAATTCAGAAATGCTTCCAACGCCCCTGTCAGGGGTGTTATGTTGTGGGTTGTGTCTTTTTCATTGACTCGAAGTTAACTACTAGATTTTGTCATCATTATAAAGAATATTATTTCCATGAATTAGTGGACTAATATGTGAAACAGTGACCCTATAAATTTTTGTAAGAAGAAACGATCGAATTTCGTCAAATCGGACCGAGGAAACAATGTTTCCATTGGTCTTTCCAATTGCTAATACTATCTATCGGTCGCAACTCCAGGTAGAAGGAGCAACGTGAAATAAAATGTCTTGCTCAAGGACATAACGCATCGCTCGGTCTGGGAATCGAACTCATAACCTCACGATTGCGAATCAAATTCTCTAACCACTCGGCCACACGCCTTCACATTTTGGTTAATAAGTAGAAAATATCAGAGTTTTCTTTTATTTTGTTATTGATCCTTTGATTGTTCATATTAGTTTTCATACTGTCTCGGAAGAAGGGACGTGCAGAGATTTCGAGATACCCGGGACTAATTCCTTGATGTAGCCCTAAAACTCAGGTATAGGGTTTAGCACGGAGAAATGTAACGAAATGATATATTTTAAATACGGGAAAACAGACTAAACATGAAATAAACACATCATTCAAATTAATTTAAAATTAGCTACATTTATTAAGCCCAGTTCCCCAAAAGTGGAATCTCCTGT
>OZ024742.1:20101715-20131715 GCA_964016885.1 Eledone cirrhosa
GCAATAGGAACAACAACAACAACAACTACTACTACTACTACTGCTGCTCCTGCTACTACTGCTACTACTGCTACTGCTGCTGCTGCAGTACACAACACTACCGTGCCAACTCCCCTACTTACCACCACCACCACTACCACCCTATCACTACCACCACTACCACCACTACCACCCTATCACTACCACCACTACCACCACTACCACCCTATCACTACCACCACTACCACCACTACCACCCTATCACTACCACCACTACCACCACTACCACCCTATCACTACCACCACTACCACCACTACCACCACTACCACCACTACCACCACTACCACCACCACCACTAACACCACCACCACCACCACCACCACCACTACATCACCACCACTACCACCACTACCACCCTATCACTACCACTACCATCATCACCATCATCACCAATACCATCACCATCATCACCACCATCACCACCATCACCAATACCATCACCATCATCACCAATACCATCACCACCATCACCACTACCATCATCACCACCACCACCACCACCATCACCATCACCATCATCACCACTACCATCATCACCATCACCATCATCACCATCACCATCATCACCACTGCCATCACCACTACCATCATCCCCATCATCACCATCATCACCGCCATCACCATCATTATCATCACCGCCATCACCATCATTATCATCACCATCATCATCATCACCACCAACAACAACAACAGCAGTTAGCGATGTAATCAGTTCTCTCTGGCTGATGAAGTTGGTACGTAATTGTTTTATTAGTAAATTCAGTAGTATCAGCAAGAGTAGAGAGAGAGGGGAGAGATGAAATGGGAGGGTGAGAGAGGAGGAGGGTGAGAGAGGGGTGTGTGAGAGAGAGAGGGAGTAACAGACAGAGAAAGAGATAAGCAGAGAGAGGGGGGGGGGCGTGACAGAGAGTGACAGAGAGAGAGAGACAGAGACAACGAGAGAGGAAGAGAGAGACAGAAACAGGGAGAGAAAAAAATAAACAGAGAGAGAGATAGACAGAGAGAAAGAGACAGAGAGAAAGAAAGTGGGAGCGTGACAGACAGTGAGAGAGAGAGTGAGAGAGAGACAGAGACAACGATAGAGGGAAAGAGAGAGGGAGAGGGAGAGAGAGATAGACAGGGATGGATAGGACAATAGATATATAGAGAGAGAGGGTATGGGGAGAGAGGCTATGAGGATAGAGAGGGAGGGAGACTTGCAGGAAGGATGTTGTGATGTCCGCTTCCATCAGACGTTGACCTTCACACGGAAAACAGCCCACGACAGACCTATAACGCAATACTTACATATACACATACATACATACATATACACATACCTAGATACTTGTATACATACATATTTACATACATAGATACTTGTATACATACATATTTACATACATACATACATACATATACATACATACATACGTATACATACTTATATACATACATACATATACATATTTATATACACATACATACATATACGTACATACTTATATACATACATACATACATACATATACATACATATATACATATATACATACATATAAACATGCATACATACATATATACATATATACAAACATACTTATATAAATACACATATATACGTACACACACACACACACACATATATATATATACACACACACATTTAGATTTATATATATATATATATATATGTATATATGCTATTTATATATACACACATTATATATATCTATATATCTACAGTGTGTGTGTATATATTTATATATATATAGTATAATATATAGTACAATACTGTGACGTCATTGGTAGAGTTCAGAAGCGGCCGACACAGATCCGTCCGTTCTCGCTTTACCCGCGTGATGTTAGTTAAAAAGACGTGAATTACTACATGTGATTCCCACTTCACGTGTCCTATCGTAAATCTTGTACTAAACTACCTTGAAATATTTTTATCTCTTCCTCCCTCTCATTCTCTTTTCCTTTCTCTACCCACTCCTCTCTATTTATCCCTTACTTTGTCACTCTCTCACTCTCTCTTCCCCTTTCTCTATATGTCCATTTGTCTCTCTCTCTCTCTTTCTCTCTTTCTCTTTCTTTCTCTCTTTCCCTATTTATCATTCATATCTTTTTCACAAACATGATTCTCTCTTTCTTTTCTTCGTGTGTTTTTCTATCATTTCTATCACTGCTTTGCTTTCTTGCACTCTCTCTTTCCCCTTCTCTCTCTTTCTATAATCCTTTTCCTCTCACCCACTCTTTCTACCGCCCCCTTTCTCTTCCTTTATAATCTCTCTCTCTCTCCCTCCCCCTCTCCCCCTTCTCTCTCTCTGCTTTATTTCTCCTCTAATCCCCCTCATTTTCCCTCCCAATACTTCTGGCAATGTTTATAGTCGCCCCACTTTCTTAACAGATCCCTTTACTTCACTCAATCCTTCTCCTTTCCTTCTTCCCCTCCCGTCTTTCACCATTCTCTCTCTCTACCTCTTTGTCTGCCTGTCTCTCTATCTGTCTACGAGTCAGTCAGTTAACGTCTGCGCTAAATATGTACTTTCAAGGGCGGTGAATTAACAAAAAGCATACTATGCCAGAGGAAATGTATTGCGGTATATAGTTCAAATCCAGCCCAGGTCAATATTGTTTTTAAAACTTCCGGAGTCGGTTGAATAATGTACCAATTAAGTACTATGGTAGGTAGAACTATTTATACCTCTCCCGATATATTAAAACTTACAACATATATTCCAGTACTGTTGTAGTTTTAAATACTTTACTCCATTTCCTGTGCTAACCACTGGTTACCACATCCACGATGGGTGACGTCCGTAATGTCGAGTACTTTGAAAATTCGTTGCATCATGATTTGCCTACCAGAACCACCAGTTCTACAATTAGCTGATCACAATAACTTATATATATATATATATATATATATATAAACGGAAAAAATGAAACGAAATTTCATTTCTCATCTTAGTACGGCTGTTACTTAAATATAAGTATGTATACGTACATACATATATGTATACAGACGTACATTAGTATGTATATATATATATATATATATATACATATATACATACATGCACACACATATATATATATATGTAGGTATGGATTCACCGAACATTTATTATAATGCTCGGTGTGTTTGTAAACAAACATCCCGAATTAAGCCGTACAGTGTCTAGCAACCATCGTTGCTCATTTGTTAAACACTGACAAAGGAACGCTGTACTAGTTTCAAGCTTATTAGCTATCGTCAGCAACGTATACCTTCCTGCCTAATGGTTGAACGTCTGAAAGTATATACTTTCCTTCTGAAATATATATATATTAAAATAACAGATTAAAGTTTAAGCAAAGAATCGCTGCTTTCACCCTTAGCGGGATAAATATTTGCTTTAGGCTTCTTGTATATTTCATATATATTTTATCCTTATCTAGCCCTCTTTGGATATTAATCTTCACATTTATTATTATTACTATATATACACACACACACACACACACACACGCGCGCGCGCACGCACGCACGCACGCACGCACGCACGCACGCACGCACGCACGCACGCACGCACGCACGCACGCACGCACGCACGCACGCACGCACGCACACACACACACACACACACACACACACATACACACACACACACACATATATATATATATATATATATATAAGCAGAATAAATATATAAGTATATAAGCAGAATAAATGGAGAAGGCAATACATTCAACAAGAAAATTTACTTCTTACATCTACTCAATATCAAAATAACAGTTACACACACACACACATAGGTATATATATGTAAAAGGTAAACAGAAATAACAACACAATCGGTACAGTATAGGGAAGGGATATATTAGCTTAACGCTTGATATAGCAGGAAGGGGCTGATAACGTTTCGGACGCTAGTCCTTCATCAGAAGAAAGAATGTCTTTAGATAAAAATAACAGGCCCATATATATATAATTGGATATATGAGAAGGATGAACACAGATATAACTATACATGTGTCCCAATTACAAACGACCAAGTTGATATATATATATATATATATTGTTATATTTGGGGAGGGTCATATTTGCGTAATATTGCCAGAATTAATAACAGAACACACTCACTGTTTGGTTGGTTTTCGCTTCTCGCTGTCTTTTATATATATATATCTGCGATCTAACTTACTCGGTCCTCAATGTTGCCATTGACTGACCGGCGGTCAAAAATAATACAGATACAATATAGACAAACACATATATATATAGTTTACATAATTTACATAAATCTTTCGTTGCACATCTGCAACATCGTCAGTGGTGTTATATTCATTGTTCCTCCTGTTGTGTTGTATGTCTACGCCATTTTTTTGTTCAGTCTGTCTATATATTTATTTATTTATTTGCTTGTTTGTTTATCTTATTTTATTTTGTCTTCTTTGCGCATGCGTTTGCGTGTGTGTATAGTGTTATGTGTGATGTGTGACTAGTGTGTATAGTGTTGTGTCTGCTGGGTGACTAGTGTGTGTTTATGTGCTTGTGTATGTATTTATTTATCTTATTTTATTTAATTTAATTTACTTATTTATTTATACTTCTCTTAGGTCAGTGTTGTTTGTTTGGGTGTTGTTGTTGTTCCACTCATTCTTTCTGTTTAGCTTTGGTCTTCTAATTTCTATTTCACTGGCCTCTCTGATTTGCCTATCTGCTGGGTCATTCCTATGTTTAGATATTATTCTAATTTCTATGTTGTCTATGTTACCGTCATGTTGTTGTCTAGCATGTTCGTATAGTACTGACCCGTTTTTTCGTCCTTTTAGTTCCCCCCAGTGTTGGTCTATCCTTTCACCTATGCTACGAGCTGTCTCACCTATGTATGTTGTTGTCGTGTTTCTGCAAGTACCCTCTGTACATCTTATGCTATAGACTACGTTTCTAGTTTTACAGTTTATCCGGGGGTTCACCTTACATATGATACATTTCCTATTGGTACAGTGGGTTTTCTTAAAAGGGTAGGTTTTGCTGATCAGGGATTTTATGGTGGTTCCTGGCTTTTCTACCACCTTTATTTTTAAGTGGGTCTTTCTCAGGGCCTTTCTACACTGGTTAGCTAATTTCCCTCCAGGGGTGGCGTCCACAAACATGACACTCTGATATCTCTGGTTGTCGTACCATGATGTGGCCTTCCCTATCTTATGTCTAGCCCTATCTAAGCTATTCCATGATTTGCTCCTGTATAGTGGGCAAATTCCTTTCATGTCCAGTTCTATGAGGGTCTTATACTTTTCCATGGCTCCTTCGTATACTCTGACTCTGTCTCTTTGGTTGTAGCCAGAGAACTGCATGCGGTTGATGAAGTGTTGGATGTGTCCTTCCATTTCTGTTGGGTCGCACATGCTGGACACATTCTTCATCACTCGTACCAAATCTGCGATCAGAATATTAAACTTAGCACTACTGGACATTGCTGAGTTTTTGAGTATCAGGTATTTGGAGGCCATGGGTTTAGCATAGTGTGAGTGGAGAATTTGGGCTCTCTCGTCTATAGTGTTAATCCAGAGTTCTGTGTCTAATACAGGTAGTCTATTGTTAGGGTGTTTGGAAGGGAAGTCTATAGTTACAGTTATACTCTGGTGTATGGAATTAGCTATCTGCTGGATGCTTTCCATCGTGCTACGTTCTAAATCAAACTTGTTAGTGCTCTCTAGTGGGGGTGTTCTTATAGCTATATTGATATCGTCTACATAACGAGAGTACATGATGAGGTCTATGGAGCTTTCATTAAGGAGATCTTTAAGTCTCCTTTCCCACCATACCATGAAAAGGTTGGCAACATCACCAGCTATGCTGACACAGACGAACTGGGCCTCCTACTTAGACTTACCTACGACACTGACTACCTAGACAGCCATGACCTTAGATGTTTCTGCCCTAGTAGACCTATAAGAGGTAGACCCCCCACCATAACCTCAATGGCTAAAAAGACTCCCATAGGAAGGTGGATTGGGTGGACCAAAGCTATACGGACCCCCCAAAACACTGATCAGGTAAGAAAAATGGTCGCACATGCAATAGGGGCTAGTATCAAAACTACCCTAAAGGGCCACATATTTAAGTTCAATGAGAAAATCTACACCCAAAATGAGGGAGCAGCCATCGGCGTCAGCATAGCTGGTGATGTTGCCAACCTTTTCATGGTATGGTGGGAAAGGAGACTTAAAGATCTCCTTAATGAAAGCTCCATAGACCTCATCATGTACTCTCGTTATGTAGACGATATCAATATAGCTATAAGAACACCCCCACTAGAGAGCACTAACAAGTTTGATTTAGAACGTAGCACGATGGAAAGCATCCAGCAGATAGCTAATTCCATACACCAGAGTATAACTGTAACTATAGACTTCCCTTCCAAACACCCTAACAATAGACTACCTGTATTAGACACAGAACTCTGGATTAACACTATAGACGAGAGAGCCCAAATTCTCCACTCACACTATGCTAAACCCATGGCCTCCAAATACCTGATACTCAAAAACTCAGCAATGTCCAGTAGTGCTAAGTTTAATATTCTGATCGCAGATTTGGTACGAGTGATGAAGAATGTGTCCAGCATGTGCGACCCAACAGAAATGGAAGGACACATCCAACACTTCATCAACCGCATGCAGTTCTCTGGCTACAACCAAAGAGACAGAGTCAGAGTATACGAAGGAGCCATGGAAAAGTATAAGACCCTCATAGAACTGGACATGAAAGGAATTTGCCCACTATACAGGAGCAAATCATGGAATAGCTTAGATAGGGCTAGACATAAGATAGGGAAGGCCACATCATGGTACGACAACCAGAGATATCAGAGTGTCATGTTTGTGGACGCCACCCCTGGAGGGAAATTAGCTAACCAGTGTAGAAAGGCCCTGAGAAAGACCCACTTAAAAATAAAGGTGGTAGAAAAGCCAGGAACCACCATAAAATCCCTGATCAGCAAAACCTACCCTTTTAAGAAAACCCACTGTACCAATAGGAAATGTATCATATGTAAGGTGAACCCCCGGATAAACTGTAAAACTAGAAACGTAGTCTATAGCATAAGATGTACAGAGGGTACTTGCAGAAACACGACAACAACATACATAGGTGAGACAGCTCGTAGCATAGGTGAAAGGATAGACCAACACTGGGGGGAACTAAAAGGACGAAAAAACGGGTCAGTACTATACGAACATGCTAGACAACAACATGACGGTAACATAGACAACATAGAAATTAGAATAATATCTAAACATAGGAATGACCCAGCAGATAGGCAAATCAGAGAGGCCAGTGAAATAGAAATTAGAAGACCAAAGCTAAACAGAAAGAATGAGTGGAACAACAACAACACCCAAACAAACAACACTGACCTAAGAGAAGTATAAATAAATAAGTAAATTAAATTAAATAAAATAAGATAAATAAATACATACACAAGCACATAAACACACACTAGTCACCCAGCAGACACAACACTATACACACTAGTCACACATCACACATAACACTATACACACACGCAAACGCATGCGCAAAGAAGACAAAATAAAATAAGATAAACAAACAAGCAAATAAATAAATAAATATATAGACAGACTGAACAAAAAAATGGCGTAGACATACAACACAACAGGAGGAACAATGAATATAACACCACTGACGATGTTGCAGATGTGCAACGAAAGATTTATGTAAATTATGTAAACTATATATATATGTGTTTGTCTATATTGTATCTGTATTATTTTTGACCGCCGGTCAGTCAATGGCAACATTGAGGACCGAGTAAGTTAGATCGCAGATATATATATATAAAAGACAGCGAGAAGCGAAAACCAACCAAACAGTGAGTGTGTTCTGTTATTAATTCTGGCAATATTACGCAAATATGACCCTCCCCAAATATAACAATATCTGTTTCGACACACGATTTCATATAAAAAACCTCGCAAAACTAATTCATCGCCGCTATATATATATATATATATATATATATATATATATATATATATATATATATATATATATATATATATATATATATATATATACATTAAAATATATGATAAACACGAAACGTGTTTGCATTGTAACAGACAAAGTTAGCTATTAATGAAATAAACTAATTAAAGTGAATACAATTTGTCTGCCTCGATATAAGTCAATAAAGACAAGCTTATATTGGCAACGGCCATGATTCCTGGACAGATTTAAATTTCAAAATCCAAACCTGTTCTGTAGACGAATTTGAACCTCGAAACCTAAATCCGTTTCGCAACGGTGGTATGTGAATTGAAAAATAAAGAGAATCGAAATGGAATTGAAATAAAAAGTGAAATATCCAAATCTTCTGTGCTTACCAACAGGAATCCAGTAAAATTAGTACATCTCACATCAAATAATTTGTAGGTCTGACTACACGTGTGTAGCCAGGCCAAACTAGCCGTCACGCATTCCCGGTGCTAGAAATAACAGCCGTTTATGCGGGATTAAAGATCAGCTCTACAGTTAAGGAGCAATATACTATATTATATTTTGAGAATAAACTCTCAGTCGTTTACAATAATTAAGCTCCAAGAAAAGGGGCATTTCCGAGCAGTTAAATACATTAAAATATATGATAAACACGAAACGTGTTTGCATTGTAACAGACAAAGTTAGCTATTAATGAAATAAACTAATTAAAGTGAAATACAATTTGTCTGCCTCGATATAAGTCAATAAAGACAAGCTTATATTGGCAACGGCCATGATTCCTGGACAGATTTAAATTTCAAAATCCAAATCTGTTCTGTAGACGAATTTGAACCTCGAAACCTAAATCCGTTTCGCAATGGTGGTATGTGAATTGAAAAATAAAGAGAATCGAAATGGAATTGAAATAAAAAGTGAAATATCCAAATCTTCTGTGCTTATCAACAGGAATCCAGTAAAATTAGTACATCTCACATCAAAAATGTTGCAGGTCTGACTACACGTGTGTAGCCAGGCCAAATTAGCCGTCACGCATTCCCGGTGCTATCGAGACAGACAAATTGTATTCACTTTAATTAGTTTATTTCATTAATAGCTAACTTTGTCTGTTACAATGCAAACACGTTTCGTGTTTCTCATATATTTTAATGTATTTAACTGCTCGGAAATGCCCCTTTTCTTGGAGCTTAATTATTGTAAACGACTGAGAGTTTATTCTCAAAATAT
Organism: Eledone cirrhosa; assembly: GCA_964016885.1. NCBI lineage: Eukaryota > Metazoa > Mollusca > Cephalopoda > Octopoda > Eledonidae > Eledone > Eledone cirrhosa. The sequence continues at coordinate 20,110,982 of OZ024742.1, forward strand.
AATATAGTATATATATATATATATATATATATATATATATATATATATATATATATATATATATATATATATAAAATCTTTTCCTGAGTTCTGTATTTTCGTTGCTGTGGTAGTGCGGCTGGACTGCCGACTGCTATATTTGATTTGCTAAGCTGTCTAAACGTATTGTTATTACTCTGGGGTACTATTCCCATTCGAGTACTAAATCTACATACCGAATTTGCATTCGTTAGCTTGGCCGCAAACTAAAGCTTCGTTAATGCTGTACTAAAATTTATATATATATATATATATATATATATAACATATAAAATCACTATTTAGGGGAGAGAATAAGTCAAACAAACCAAAATAAGAGAGTCTCACTCATATAAACGTCTCCTCTCCATAGTTTCAAAACCGGAAGAAACAGTTGCGGGTATTTCAAATCACTGGAATAACCAATACTAAAGAATTCGTTTTCTTCGTCATGGGGAGTATTCTTTGGAAAAAGAGGAGTATTAATCATAAAGTGTACATCCCATTTCATTGTCATATATGTATAAATATATGAGTTCGGATCCAGCTGGAAAACGGCCGGAGCTCAGCCGTCGGGTACTGAATCTCTTCATATATAAATATAAATATAAATATATTAGCAACATGAATGGACCTGTTATTTTTCTCTGAAAACTTTTTTTCCAATTTCACCCAGCCCGCCCCTTCAATCTTTCTAATTTCTCATTGTTTCTTCTGATGAAGGACTAGCGTCTGAAACGTTAAGACCCTCTTCCTTCTATTTCAAGCGTTAACCTAATATATTCCTTCCATATACTGTATATACATATGTATATATATATATGTATGTATGTATGTATGTATGTATGTATGTATGTATGTATGTATGTATGTATGTATGTATGTATGTATGTATGTATGTATGTATGCATGCATGTATGTATGTATGTATGTATGTATGTATGTATGGAGAAGGAAAACTCTGATATAACACCTGCAACCCTGATGGTATCCAATGATGTTGACTTGTTCTTCTTTTTGGTAAGTATCATCTTGGTTAAGAGAGTGGGACTGGCTTTGTGCAGTGCCTTTGCTCACTATAAAAGCTTCACGGCACAGGCATTGCTTTATATCTGGAGATCTCTCTGCACTTGTCGTCACATGGTACCATGGGACCAGCACTATGTGTCAATAATTGTCACAAGTGTAGTGTTTGTACCAGAGTTTTCAAGTCGCTAACTGGACTAAAAAGTCACACTCATTCAGTGCATCGGTAGGGGTTCTCCTACATGGATATAAAGTAGTGGCCGTACTCAAAAACGAGTTGGCAGCCACCATGTATGTATGTATCTATGTATGCATATATGTATGTATGTATGTGTCCGCCTGATTCCGGATATGGGCAAACAACAGTTCACAAGACCAGCTCCAGCCAAATATCCAAGCAGTCAGTTCAGTTTGAAAAAAAAAAAAAAAAGTCTGAATTAGTAGCATGAGATAATCCGTTCATTATATCTTCTTCTTGGCCCACGTATTTCTGGGAGGGTTGTGAAGACATCAGTCACTCTTTCTCGAGGGGTCCTCTCAGACGCAACCATCTCAAAACGATCCAGCTAGATTCTGAAACGAGTGGTTAGAAGAAAGGGCGACCCTGATCTAAATGCCAACGAAGAGGTCTAATTAGACCTTTGTTCCGGTAAAGGGGACAGAACAAATATAAGACATTTTGTTCCATGATCTAACGACTCAATTTGTTGTTTGTAGAGACCAGAATGATTCTGTTTGCATTAGCTATTGTCTGTGTATCTATACATATGTATACATATGTATACATACATAGGTATGCATGAACACATTTTTGTACGTTCACCTGTCTTTACATTGGATTGCCTCGGAAACGTAACCTAATTACATACTATGCTGTCTGATGATATCGCGTGACTAGTTACATGATTAAACCATCACGTAGTCACATTCCCTATTGAAATATGTATTACAGCTTGGTTAATAAAGTTTTTAAACATCTACACATATACTCCCTCAATGACTGACAAATCATATTTGGAAGAAATACATGATACAGAGTGCTTAATCCGAATTGCATCAATATTCACTGATTAGTGCGTTGCATACGCAACCTCGTTTAGTCAACATGTTTACCGTAAGTATATATATATATATGGAAAAAATGAAACGAAATTTCATTTCTCACTCTTAGTACGGCTGTTACTTAAATATAAGTATGTATACGTACATACATATATGTATACAGACGTACAGTAGTATGTATATATATATACATACATGCACACATATATATATGTACGTATGGATTTACCGAAGATTTATTATAATGCTCGGTTTGTTTGTAAGCAAACATCCCGAATTAAGCCGTATAGTGTTTAGCAACCATCGTTGCCCTTTTGTTCAACACTGATAAAGGAACGATGTACTAGTTTCAAGCATATTAGCTATCGTCAGCAACGTATACCTTCCTGCCAGATGGTTGAACATCTGAAAGTATATACTTTCCTTATGCATATTAACGGTTGAGCAGCCTAATTTGCATATCGAGTGAGTTAATCGGCCGGGGTACCGAAAACAATGGAAAAAATGAAACGAAATTTCATTTCTTACTCTAAGAGCCGTTAATATGCATAAGGAAAGTATATACTTTCAGACGTTCAATCATCTGTCAGGAAGGTATACGGTGCTGACGATAGCTAATAAGCTTGAAACTAGTACATCGTTCCTTTGTCAGTGTTTAACAAAAGGGCAACGATATATATATGTGTGCATGTATGTATATATATACATACTACTGTACGTCTGTATACATATATGTATGTACGTATACATACTTATATATATATATATATATATAGGAGAATAGTAGGGACCCCTACCAATATAATACTACTGGTTTAGTTCGGATCTAGCTATCGAAACGGCCGGTGCTCAGCCGTCGGGGTCCTGACTCTTTTCATATATATATATATATATATATATATATATGTATCTATTAAAAATAAAATTAGAATTTTATTTCTCTCCCTAGCACACCTGATACATAAATGTAAATATGCACACGCACACACACACATATATATACATATGTATATATGTGTGTGCGTGTGCATACTTACATATATGTATCTATATATCTACTTATCTATACACAGACACCAACACAAAAGGGCACACAACAACAGCAAACAAAAAACACCACGCAAAAACAAAAACATGCATACACATACATAAACACAAGAAATAAAAAAACTACTAAATATTATATACAACAACAATTTAGTAAAAACCCAAGGGCCTAACTTCACCCAGGCAGGGGATTTCCCCCACCTCAAAATCATTAAGGCCCCAGGGGACACATATAAAACACTAAAAAACAAATTTAAAGAGGACGTGCCCCTCCCCCTGCGTCGGGCCCATAAACCACGTCCTCCTAAAAAATTTCCCCTCCCCCTCCCAAACACCCCAACCACACAACACACTGATGCCCCTACACTTCCACAAACCACCACCCCACCCAACAACCCATCCCCCACCCTCATGGAAATTGTGCAGCCCGATACCACCAACATGGCTATGCTAAGACTAGGCTGTCTAAATGTGCGTGGCCTGGGCTCAACTTGGAAGCAAGCAATGCTTCTAAATGACCTCAGGTCACAACGTATAGATGTGATGGTTATTTGCGAGGCCCGGATCAGCAACGTGCGACAGCTGGCCCCCACCTTTGATGACTTTGATATGCACGCATCTCTCTGTCAGCCCGGAGGTGGGGATGGGGTTGTCGTTCTGCTGCAAAAACATCTGGGTCTCGCAACACAGACGGTACATTTGGACCCGGATGGTCGACTAGTGGTTCAGGACCTTGGCAGTGGTGAAGGCGGAGCGTTTAGGCTGGTAGCCGTCTACGGCTCTTTCGGGTCAATGCGGCCGGACTTCTTCCATCGTCTGGAGACTTTTCTAGGGACGTCCCGCTCCTTACTATTAGTGGGGGACTGGAATGGTATCCTAGATGCACGTTGGGACTACGTAGGGGCCTGTCCCGATAGAGAGGGGTGTAACAGCCTCAAAGGGTTAATCGGTCGATTTGACCTGGCCGATACATATCGACTAGATTTTCCGACTGCGCCAACCTGGACTTGGGCAAACCGCAGCGGATCATCTAGGTCGTACCTAGATAGGTTCTTAGTTAGAAATAAGAATAAGGACTTTTTAAGTTGTCCAAAAATGCGCATGGTTGGCTATTCAGACCACAAGTTAGTGACCTGCATGGTCAACCTTGAACCTTGACAGAACGCATAGACAGGGACCCGGTTACTGGAAGCTCAACTTGTTCTTACCGGCAAGTAAGGCTTACAGGGACCGGATTAGCACTTTAATTAAGGAGCGGTTGACGGGCGCCATCGTCAACAGCAGGTGGTGGGGATCTCTCAAAAGAGAGAATAGAGTAGTCTCTATAGAATTTAGTAAGGAGTTAGCCTCAAATAGAAATAGGATGGAAAGGGAGTTGGTAGATAGTGTAGAAGAGGCAATTAGAAGCGGCGACGTAGCCAGAGTGCTAGCGTCGAGAACGGCCCTGGGCCAGTTCTTCGACGCGAAACACGAAGGCTGCATCGTCCGAAGAAAAATACGTGCTCTGGGAAACGAGGGGACCAAAGATGTTAGCTGGGCCCGCGTGACAGAAGCCAAAAGAAGGAGTAGATCCACTATCCGGTCTTTGCGAGACCAGGATGGACAGGTGATCCTTGAACCTAAGCAGATGTGCGAGGCTTTTCAAAAGCACTTTGCCAGATTGTTCGGAAGGGGCGGTGAGCCAGTTGGGGAAGTGGACTTCGGTCCATACCTCGACGGCCTGCCGCGTCTCTCGGACAGGGAGGCGAAGTCCTGCGAGGAGCCGATTTCAGCAGCTGAGATAGAAGACATGCTGAGCCTATGCGGCAAACGCAAATCCCCAGGTCTCGATAGTCTTCCATACGAACTATATCTAGCTATGCCGGACTTGTTCCCCGATCTCCTCGAGGTGGTCTACTGCAACTGGCAACAGAACGGGAGAATTCCCTATGCGGTGACCAAGGGCGTAGTCACGCTAGTGAGAAAGGACAAGAACAAGGGGGACGATATAAATAATTTCAGGCCCATTACTCTGCTAAATACAGAGTTACAGATTTTGGCCAAGGTGCTAGCAAAGAGGTTGGCGCTTGTCGTGGGCAACCTGGTGGGAGATGCGCAGACATGTGCTATCCCGTCCAGGTCCATCCACGACAACCTCCACCTCATGCGATACATCATAGAGAGGGTTGGGAACGAACCCGGCTTCGGTGGGGCCCTGAGCAACTTGGATCAATCTAAGGCGTTCGATAGGGTCGACCATGGTTACCTGGATGCGGTGCTAGCGGCGGCAGGCTTCGGACCCGTTTTCAGGGGCTGGATCAATGCCATGCAAAGCAGCCGCATCTGCTCTAGGGTGAAGGTGAACGGCTACCTCTCGGAGCCGTTCGAAATCGCGCGGTCCATCCGACAAGGGTGCCCTCTCTCCTCCCTTCTGTATGTAGTGACTCTAGAGCCACTGCTGCGGAAGTTGGAGTTGTTGCAGGGCATCCCGTTGGAACCGGGATTGCGGAAAGCGGTACCGGCCTACGCCGATGACGTAACAGTAATGGTGTCGACGGCCTCGGAAATCGGGGCGATCGGCACCTTACTGGAGGAGTACGAAAGGTTTACAGGGGCTAAGCTGAACCGGGACAAGTCGCTCGGTCTGCAAATCGGCACGTGGAGGGGAAAATTGATGCCCTCCGATGGCATCGTCGGGCGCTGGACGGAGGGCCCGGTGATGTTGCTCGGGGTCTGGTTTGGACCAGACCTCCAGGTGGAGAAGAACTGGGGTGAGGTAACGAACAGGGTGTTTGCACTGACCCAGAAGTGAGCCGAGTGCAAACTGTCCCTGAAAGGTCGGGCGGAGGTGGCGAACACTTATATAGCGTCCGTCATCTACAACCGCCTGACCGTCGTGCCTTGCCCAAGGGAAACGCTCGCCAAAATGGAGCGCGCACTCTTTCAATTCCTTTGGAAGAAGCGGGCTCCTATGGTGAGGAGATCCATCTGCTGTCAACACCCTTCGAAAGGAGGGCTGGGGATGCGTGGCTGATGATGCGTAAACACGCATTAAGGCTACGGCACCTCCAGGTATTCCTCTCCGGTCAACCGGTGTGGGTCCCGTTTGTGAGGCGAGCCTTTCCCAGACTCGTCTCGCTCACCGAGCTGCAATCCTGGGTCAAGCAAAGACCAAAAAACTGGGTGCCTGGCACACCGAGTGTGCCCAGGCGCTCACGGCTCTCTGGCAGGCGGACCCGGCTCTCTGGCAGGTGGACCCGGCTGTCAGTGGAGAATCCACCTCGTCATTCTATAGAGGGCTGGTGATTAGCAGGTGCGACGATGCTCTCGGAGAAGCCCTAGGCATGGAGGAAAACGAACTGGCCAACCTGTTTGGTAGGACATTCAGCCCGGGACCTATGGATAACTTCCAGAGGTCCCTGGCCTGGCAGTGCTACCGAGGGGCTCTGCCCGTTCGAGAAAGGCTCTACAGACACGGGCGCCCGGGTAGGGGCCCCTCGCAAAAGATCTGTCCCAGATGCGTGTGCGACGAGGAAATCGTTGCACACGCATTGGTACACCGCTCGGGCATTGCCGATCTGTGGGGCTATGTCGAACGACTGCTGTCACGGGTGGGACCGATCCGGTTGACCACCGAGTCTATTGTAACGATCAAGCCGCCTCCTCTCTTCAAAAACGAAGGAGAGGCGGTGTTTCTGTGCATAATAGCCATGGCGAAAGAGGTTGTATGGTGGACGCGTCTGAAAGGACTGAGGTCAGACACCTTTCTCTCTGGCCAACAACTGGTCCGTTTTTTCCGATATTATTTCGGAAGAAGGATCAGCCGTTTCTCTGAAAGATAGGTGAAAGTGGCGAGAATGGCCCGTGTGAATGGGCCTTCACTCTACATCAGACTGTAGGTGAGAAAGATGAAAGATCAAGGGGGTACCCTCTCTCTGTGCTCCTGAGGAGAAGGGTTGCACACTTTTTTCGGAGGTGTGTGCGACCCCCCAAGGCGCCTCCTCCCTATTGAGGATTTTGTTATTCAATTTATTTTTGTTATATTTTATATTTTTATATTTCGTTATTACCTCCTCCTTAGTGAGGACGCCTTTTTATGTAAACTCCCCCCATTGTACTTGTCCCACCTTTTGATGCCCTGGTGGCAAATAAAAAGAAAGTTATCTATACACATAGGTACATCACTGTCGTATGTATGTAAACATCCATTCATGTATGTGTGTATTTATATATATATACATGTCTCTCTCTCTCTCTCTCTCTCTCTCTCTCTCTCTCTCTATATATATATATATATATATATATATATATATATATATATATATACATATGTCTATGCGTTTGTATGTGTGCGCGTGCGTGTGTGTGAATTAGGTTTGAACATAATACATTTTTTTAAAATAAAGACTTCAAATTGTGTACAGTAGTACAAAGGAAACCCACCTGGTACACACTATTGATTCTACACCCTATGTCGTGGGTGCCAGCATTCAGACCTAGTTCTACTAATTTATATATATATATAACAAAGTAATTGTGGTAAGGAACCAGATGGACCATAACGCACCAGAGTGCTCAATATTTAGGGTAGTAGAGTGGGAAATAGGAAAAAGTATGACCCCGACGTCAGAGCTCAAGCCGTTTCGACTGATATTTCTGGACTCATATATATATATATATATATATATATATATATATATATATATATATATATATATATATTACGCCTGGCCGAACTCACTCGATATGCAAATTAGGCTGCTCAGCCGTTAATTTTCATAAGGAAAGTATATACTTTCGAACGTTCAACCATCTGGCAGAAGGGTATACGGTGCTGATGATAGCTAACAAGCTTGAAACTAGTCCATCGTTCCTGTGTGAGTGTTGAACAAAAAGGTGACGTGGTTGCCTTAACACCGTACGGCATAAATTCAGACTGTTCAGTTTGTTTACAAACGAACAAAGCGGGCGTTATAATAAGCGTCCGTTAAACTGATACGTACATATATGTATGTGTACCTGTATGTATATATATGTATATATATATATACACTTATATATATATATGCATGCTACTGTACGTCTGTATACATATATGTATGTACGTATACATACATACTTACAATATATATATAAATATATATATATATATATATATATATATATATATATATATATATATATATATATATATATATATATATATATAAACGGAAAAAATGAAACGAAATTTCATTTCCCACTCTTAGTACGGCTGTTACTTAAATATAAGTATGTACACGTACATACATATATGTATACAGACGTACAGCAGTATGTATATATATATACATACATGCACACATATATATATGTACGTATGGATTCACCGTTTACAAACACACCGAGCATTATAATAAATGTTCGGTGAATCCATACGTACATATATATATGTGTGCATGTATGTATATATATATACATACTACTGTACGTCTGTATACATATATGTATGTACGTGTACATACTTATATATATATATATATATATATATATATATATATATATATATATATATATATATATATATATATGTGTGTGTGTGTGTATGTATATATATATATGCATGTGTATATGTGCATGTGAGCATGTGCATACCTATATATATGTGTGTGTATGTATTATGTATTTATTTATGACTTGAAAGGAAATAAAACGAGATAAATCTTGTTTAAAAATGGTATTGTTCATTTCGGTGAGGAATCTGCAAAGATAAATGTGTATATAGGTGGAGTAGAATTAGAGTGTGTGTGGGGGGTGGGTGGGGGGTGGGGGGTTTAAGATAAGATAGAATGGTGAAATGGGGTGAGATAAATACAATGAGTTGAAATACTATGAACAGGCATGTGATTGCGGATAACGAGTGTTGTTGCTGAAATAGTTGTGGTTAGCTGTTAGTAGTGAGTTCGTTCTTATCTATAATCCCTCTTCTGCCTGTTTCCATTCCAGTCTAGCCAAATCTATCAAATCTAGTACCGACTGGAATATTAGTAAAAGTGTTTCTACGAATCCAGATCATTCCGACAGTTTAGGGAAGTTTCTAGTTTACTAATGAAATTGCCTTCGGCAATTCGGAGGTTTACAAGTAGTTTTGTTGGAACAGTTCTTCCACATTTTTTCTGTGTTGGAAGCTGCGCTTGGGAAGTGTTGTGGAAGTGTATACGGCATTTTCTATATAACTGTTATTTGTTGATATCATCAACTTACCTGTATTCAGTATTTTTGTAGGTAATTGTGTTAGTTGTTATCAACATCCCACCTGACTTACTGATTAGGGTCAGGATGGTAACATTGTCAGTTGAATTCCTGATAACGTGTTATGTCCTTGAGCAAAATACTTTATTTGATGCTGTTCAAAAATAAGTTGCACCTGTAATTTAAAGGACCAGCCTAGTAACACATTGAACACATTGTGTCACGCTGAATCTCCTTGGGAAATATGCTATGGATACACGTGTCTGTGGATGGCCTAGCTATTTGCACGTAAATTTTAAGAAGTTCGGTGAACTAGAATAGTCGTTGACGAAAGCGACGGATGTCCAACAACTTGTTTTTTGATTGACAATAATATCATCTGCATGTGAGAATCATTTCTAACCTAAGCCTTTAGATCTGGAGAGGGATGAGCACCGCCGGGTGTAAAATCCCTAAGACACCGTCTGTCAGAACGGTACCTTAACGATTCCTCAAAGAGTTAAGGGCCCTTGTATTATAACATTGGCACAATGCCACACATTTTTGGATAAGGATTAGTTGATTAAAACGACCTCAGTATTTGAATGGTATTATATCCTCTCTCTCTCTCTCTCTCTCTCTCTCTCTCTCTCTATATATATATATATATATATATATATATATATATATATATATATATATATATATATATATATAAAATAAAGTTAAATAAAAGTCAAATGATTAAAATTTAGCTTCGTTTGTTACTGCTATATATATTTCAGTGACAGCCATCTTTGGCTGTGACCTCTTCAGGCAGTTTGAATTAGTATGGTATAGACAAGTACATATGTTGTTTAGGTGTATGATATTGTCAATACTCTGATATGCCCAGTTCCTTGTTGGGTTGTTAATTCACTGGAGAACTGGAGTCATATGAATTCAAACAAACGAATTTTCGTGTCACAGGTCCCCTTCTCCGGACACAGCCATAATAATTTGGCCAACATCTATAACACAAACACTTTTAATTTACCAGATTTCTGACTTTCAAGTTCCAATCTTAAATCTTGATTTCTCTTTATTAATTTGTTATTTGTTTTCTGCCCTCTTCACTGTATCACCTTATATTTATTTTAAGTTGAGATAGATTATAACACAAACACATTGAATATCTCATCTTAACATCTTGTATCATACCAATCTATCCAACATATTCTGACCTTGAGATTGGTTATAGCACACACACACACACTTTATCCTACATTATTTCTCACTTCTCCATATACATTATCATTACTTTTTCACCAATCTCTCATTTACTCTTTATTCTTTATTCTCTATTTATTTATTTATTTTCAAATTACACAAATTATATTAATTATTTTATTTTATTATATTATTTATTTATTTTCTGTTTTCTTCATTTATTGCCTTATATTTCTTCATATACATGAAATAGTATGATAGAATATTAAATTCTAAGTGTTAATTGAACAAGTACTTTCATGCTTTCGCAATCTTCAGGTTCATAATATGTGGTGACAGTCAAGTTTGCAATTTTCAACTGTCACCACATATTATGAACCTGAAGATTGCGAAAGCATGAAAGTACTTGTTCAATTAACACTTAGAATTTAATATTCTATCATACTATTTCATTATAATACCATTATATATATTTTAAAGGATTGTAAATAAAACGAGTAAATCAGACAAAGTTGGAATTCCTCTTATTAATATAATCTTCTATACACAATCATACACACCCGTGTATATTTCTCTCTCTCTCTCTCTCTCTCTCTCTCTCTCTCTCTCTCTCTCTCTCTCTCTATATATATATATATATATATATATATATATATATATATATATATATATATATCACATAAACGGAGAATCAGTGTTGCGACGAATACAATTTATTAGACATATTACAATCGTTTCTCTGGCGACCAGCTCGAGGCACGATCGATGTAATGATCGAACCTGACTCTGAAATCGCAAGGTCCTCAAATACGTCTCGATTCTACGAGGCAGAGTTTCCAAATATCCAGTTACACCCATACTCTGCTCTGTAAGAGCATCGAGTGTTTAAACGGCCTACCGCACATCTGATGTGTTCTCTCCTTTGTTCTGTCCTACGCCATCTTGTAGGACAGAACAAAGGAGAGGCACAAAAACAAAGAAAAGAATCCCCAGTCACTGAAGAGGTCACAGAATGTGTGACGAAAGAACTTTGACAATATATGAACAATCATCTGGTTGTGGAACCAACCAACCAACCAACCGGAAATTTATAAATTCCTAAATTTATAAATTTAATTTATAATAAATTGAAGTGAAAGCAACTGGTGCGTGTGTTTCTTATTGGCAACATGACCCTCCCAAAGTATAACAATATATATGTATATATATATATATATATATATATATATATATATATATATTAATAAAAGGAATTCCAACTTTGTCTGATTTATTCGTTTTATTTACAATCCTTTAAAATTTATAATGGTATTAGAATGAAATAGTATGGTAGAATATTAAATGTTAAGTGTTAATTGAACAAGTACAGTCAAGTTTGCAATTTTCAACTGAAAATTGCAAACTTGACTGTCACTACACATTATGAACCTGAAGATTGCGAAAGCATGAAAGTACTTGTTCAATTAACACTTAACATTTAATATTCTACCATACTATTTCATTCTAATACCATTATAAATTTTAAAGGATTGCAAATAAAACGAATAAATCAGACAAAGTTGGAATTCCTTTTATTAATATAATCTTCTATACACAATCATAAACATCCGTGTGTATATATATATATATATATATATATATATATATATATATATATATATATATATATATATATATATATATAAATAATGTTTGGGTTTGTTTTATATCGAGTTTTTGGTTTGGAAATCTTGTTTTCAGTCAACGTGTGATCTTTTTCTGTCATTAATCAGGCTGGCAGGGGGTTTGTATTGTTCAACGTGAGTTTATATTTGGTTTTAAATGGTTATTTAATTGCGGGGTCTGAGGCTTCAAATCGTTGCTTTGTTCAAGTTTATTGGTTCGTTAAGCGGGATAGAGCTTGAATTAGATTAATCAGTGATTACAGGCTTTATCGGTTTGTTAAACGAGATAAGTTTTAAATTAGGTTAATTACTGTTTACAGGGTTTCGATTTGGTCAGTTTAGGTTCTGGTTACTGAGCATGTGGTCTATTTCTGTGAGTGTCTATATATAGGATCCGGTCGAGTATGTGTGTGTGCGTGTGTGTGTGTGGGGGGGGGGGAGAGAGTTATATGGTCGGAGAATATTTCTTGTGGCTACACTGTTTAGTTGTAGGTGTAATGCCAATCAAACAATAGGTTAGTAGCCGCTGCAGAGTATTATAGAAACCATGTAATATGACGGCTGTGGCCTGATGGCGTTAGTCAACTCCATGCTAATGGCTTGTGCGAGCTGGTTGTTGTTTTGCCGTGCGTAGTGTGTGTGGAGGGTGAAGAGGGTTGTTTGTTGTTTGGTTTTTACTTTTTCTCGTGGGGCATGTACCTGGTGAGTGGGGTTGATTCCGTTTTCTAGAGTTGGCGGATATCTTTGGATAGTTGTAGATTTGTTTACGTTTACAATAAGACAATCAGCGTTCTTAGATACACACCCACACACACATGTCCCCCACAGACATACACATACAAATGCCCACGCACATACACACATGTACATAAACACACACTTAGACACATAAACACACTCACACACACATAATGCACACATACGCACACAAAAATGTACGCACACACAAACATATACGAATATATATTAAGAGTAGAGCGGTGGATTGGCAGTATCGGTAGAGTGTCGGACAATAGGCTTTGTGGCATAGAGCTACGGCCCTTTACGGTCCGAGTTTAAATCCCACCGAGATTAGCTTTGCCTTTCATCCTTACGGTGTCGATAAAATAGAGTACCAGTAACGTACTGGGGTCGATTTAATTGACTTTACCCTCCCCTCCAAACATTATTGGCCTTGTGTCTAAACCAGGAACCAATATATTCTGAGAGAAATGTATGTAGATTGTTTACAAATATTCCATTTGTTGTTGAATGATTTTCTCGATGGTGGAGAACAGTTCAAGGAAGACTTTGTTCAAGATAAGATTGATAAACAACTACAACACTGAATGAATCTATATACATAAACATACATATATATATATACACAATCCCACACATGCTTAGATATATACATAATGAATACATTTATACATACATACATGCACATATAAATTTATTCATACACACGTACATACGTACATACATTCACACATCTATACATAAATACATGCATTCATACATATATACATACATACTTCTATACATACTTCTATACATACTTCTATACATACATACATTTATAAATACATGATGGCTGCCCCCTCGTTATCGCGTATGGCCATTGCACTATAAAAAAAAAATATTAAAAAAAAAAAAAAAAAATAAATAAATACACCTATACATATGTATACATACACATATGTACACATCTATCTATCTATCTAGGGCGGGTAAAATTCCCGAGATCCATGGACGAGTTCTCTCCAGCGGTCTCTATCCCTCATTATCGCCGCCATGTCCTGCACCTCCAACAGACCAGTGTCTGTCCTTAGGGCATCAACATATGTTAACCTTGGTCTTCCTCTTCCAGTGTGTCCATGCAGGGGCTTCCACAGGATCTGAGACTTGGACACTGACCAAGAAACACACTCAGATGGTGGATGGGTGCTACACGAGAATGCTGATGATGGCTCTGAACATTAATCAGTATACACTGAGGATGAAGAACTCAGAGCTGTACGGGAGCCTCCCAAAAGTCAGCTCGAAAGCGACACAGAGGAGACTGCGGTTAGCTGAACATGCTCACCGACACCGAGAGTTGACACTGCACTCAGTGCTCATGTGGGAGCCCCTGCATATGTACACATATATATATATATATATATATATATATATATATATATATATACAAACACATATCTACACATATACATATGTATACATACACATATGTACACATATACATATATATATTAATAATTAACGGTGCTGCGATCGAATATGGCTTTTTAACCCAGCCAATGATCTAAAATGCATATACATACATACTTCTACACACACACAAACATAGATGCATTCGTACATAAATACATACATGCATACATGCATACATGCATACATACAAACATACATATACACAATTTCACATACATACATACATACACACACACACATACACGCGCGGATACAGTCATTCAGATAAGCTTGTTTTCTTTACACTTTAGGCCTAGTATATTTCAGTTAGTTGTTTGCGTCTGCAGCCTGGCCAATCTCCACGTGTGGTATATTGGGCAAGTTTCATTTAAACCAGGATGGGGTGGGGTGGGGTGGGGGGTGGGGGTCACTCCAGGTTTTGGGGCCCCTCATATACAAAAAAAAAAATAGAATACACAGCAACCCGCCTAATTTACATATCAAAGTTAGTTTGGTGCAAGTTATTGGAATTGAAAAGTTATACATGCAGGTATTAAATAAAAAAATGTCTAACCTAAAACTAAAACGCTCAGCTGAGGGCACAAATACATTGCTACGGCCATTACTGGTGGGGCCCCCTACAGCAGGGGACTCGTGGCAATTGTCCCCTTTGCCTCCCTTCCCCATTAAATCTAGCTCTGGCCACGAGTGGCTTCATGCCTACATGTCTTGCAAAAATTGGGTAGACCTGAAACTATTTATAATCTCGTCGGATCGATTGTACCTGAATTCCTAGGAACCAGCCTTATGTCAGACCAAATTATCCTGGGAATTACGTTAAGGGGACACGTGTCTATGGAATGTTCAATAACTTATTCTTGGGTTTCGAATAATCGTTTCTCCACTCTCGTGGCATTTCTGTGACTATAAATTTCCTTTCTACATTAAAGCTCCTGCGTCTGGCAGCTGACTTGGTAGACATTCACAAGATTATTAAGGATTGGAAGTATCGGTAGAGTGTCAGACACCATGCTTTGCAGTAAAGAGTTATGTCCCTTTCCGGCCTGAGTTCAAATCTCGCCGAGGTTAACTTTGCCTTTCATCCTTACGGGGTCGATAAAATAAAGTACCAGTAATGCACTGGGATAATTGTTGGCCTTGTGCCAAATGTAAAAACAATTATTACCCATCATTCCAACATCAACCCTGATCACTTTTTTTGAATTCCATATGTCTAACACCCGTGGACATGCTTACAAAATCAGAAAACAGCACAGCTCCCATGACTTTCGGAAATATTTGTTCACGCTCAGAGTTGCTGAAGCATGGAACAAACTACTTGCATCAGTTGTTAGCTATTGGGACACGGCATCCTTCAAAACGTCCACACCTCACGAAATTCATTAACACTACACCTGATATTCCCCCTCCATACACACGCACGTATGTGTGGGTGTGTGTATATCATGACCCATACACTGTTCACTTTCCTGACATTTTGTACATTATTCTATGTATTATACATGCACATTTGTATATGAGTTCAAATCCCGCCGAGGTTAACTTTGCCTTTCATCCTTCCGGGGTCGATAGAATAAAGTACCAGTAATGCATTGGGTAATTGCTGGCCTTGTGCCAAAAGTAGAAACAATTATTATCATTATTAAAAAACATTATATATGACAAAAAAAAAGAGTATTACTAGAAATTCCATACGTCATAAAATAAATGATTACACAAACATCTGGAACACTCATCGTCGAAACCAACGGAGATCCATTGCATGTGAAGAAAATGCTTGGACATCGTGACTTTCAGCTGTGAACTTGAAAAACAAATACAAGACGGAGTCTCAACATGTAAACTAAACGACTAATTCTGGTTTTTAAAAGTCAACGTTCCATCGGACGCCATACTTTGCAGCACAGACTTACGTCTCTTTACGGACTGAGTTCAAATACGGCCGAGGTTAACTTTGCCTTTCATCCTTACGGGGTCGATAAAATAAAGTACTAGTAATGCACTGGGATAATTGTTGGCCTTGTGCCAAAAGTAGAAACAATTATTGGGACTCGAGATTACACAAACATCTGGAACACTCATCGTCGAAACCAACGGAGATCCATTGCATGTGAAGAAAATGCTTGGACATCGTGACTTTCAGCTGTGAACTTGAAAAACAAATACAAGACAGACAGGCTGTTACGTTAGTTGACCAGCTTTGGCCTTGAAATAATATATAGATAGATAGAGAGGGGGAGAGAAGGAGAGGAGAGATAGAGAGGGAGAGAGAGGTAGTGAGAGAGTGAGAGAGAGGTAGTGAGAGAGAGAGATAGAGATAGATAGATAGATAGATAGAGAGAGAAAGAGAGAGAGAGAAGTGCGGTTAGTTGACCAGCTTTGGCCTTGAAATAATATATACATGTAGAGAGAGGGGGAGTGAGTGAGAGAGAGAGAGAGAGAGAGAGAGAGAGAGAGAGAGAGAGAGAGAGAGAGAGAGAGAGAAGTGCGGTTAGTTGACAGTGTTGACTAGAATATAAAAAGCTTGAGTGGTGAGTGGGAAGGTAGATGGGTGAGAAGGATGTTGGTCTTGATAAACAAGAAGTCATGTGATTTATAGTACTTTCTAGTCCTTTTATCATTTAGTCACGTACACAATCTGTGATGTTTAGGGCCACACTAATGGTATAGCTACACACTCACACACACATACACAGACACACAGACACACAGACACACATAGACACACACACACACATACACGCACACAAACACATACACGCACGGACACATATACACAAACACACAAATATACAGATACACAGATACACACATACCTACATAAACGTGTGTGCGTGTTTACTAGCGCCATCTGTACTTAAGTGACTTCTCACATATGTCTCAGCAACCAGAGAGAGAGAGAGAGAGAGAGTGAGAGAGAGAATGAGAGAGAGAGAGAGAGAGAGAGATCGGAATCTCTGGTAAAATTGTTTCTACTTTTGGCACAAGGCCAGAGTTATTCCAGTGTATTACTGGTACTTTATTTTATCGACCCCGTAAGGATGAAAGGCAAAGTTAACGTCGGCGGGATTTGAACTCGGACCATAAAGGGCCGTAACCCTTTGCTGCAAAGCATGGTGTCCGACCCTCTACAGATACTGCCAAAATAAAAGTATGTAACAAATGAAGACCACTGAATCCACAAGTATGATGGTTAAAATATCATTGCAGTATTTGTTCTGACTCTTTACATTCTGAGATCAAATCCAAACCGAGCTCAACTTTGAATTTCATTTTCCTGAGATCAATAAAATACAACAGTGAAGTACTGGGGTTAATTTAATCAACTTTGCCCTGACTCTAGATTTGATGGCCTTGTGCCTAAATTTAGAAATCAATATTAATATAATGGTTTCTTATATAGGCACAAGGTCAGCAATTTGGGAGGAGGGGAAAGTCGATTAAATCGATTCCAGTGTGTGACTGGTACTTTATTTTACCGACCCCGTAAGGATGAAAGGCAAAGTTAACCTCGGCGGGATTTGAACTCAGAATGGCAAGGGCCGTAACTCTATGCTGGAAAGCATGGTGTCTGACCCTCTACCGATACTGCCAAATATAATAATCCATATTAAGGGCGCTGAATTGGTGGAGCGGACAACGTTTCATGGCATAGAGTTACAACCCTATACGATCTGATTTCAAATCCTGCCGAGGTTAGCTTTGCCTTTCATACTTACAAGGTCGATAAAATAAAGTAACAGTATCGCATTGGGGTTGATTTAATCGACTATCCCATCCCCAAAAATTGTTGGCCTGGTGCCTAAATCAGAAACCATTGTAATAATCCATATAATATGGATTAGCAGGACCGGTAGAGCGCTGGACAGATTGATTTGTTCCGGCTCTTTACGTTCTGAGTTCAAATCCTGCCGCCGTCAATGTTACCTTTCATCCGGGGTCGATAAATTAAAGAAGCACTCAGGTACTGGTGCTGATTTAATGATAGTTCCCCTTACCCCCAATATTTGCTGGCTTTGGGCCTATAATAGAAACCATTATATACTCTTGCTCGGTGGATTGGCAGTATCGGTAGAGTGTCGGACGCCATGCTTTGCAGCATAGAGTTACGGCCCTTTATGGTCTGAGTTCAAATCCCACCGAGGTTAACTTTGCCTTTCATCCTTACGGGGTCGATAAAATAAAGTACCAATAACGCACTCGGGTCGATTTAATCGACTTTCCCCTCCCCCCAAATTACTGTCCTTTTGCCTATATAAGAAACCATTATATACTCTTGCTAGTGCGGTGGATTGGCAGTATGGCTAGAGCACCGGACAACATGTTTTATGGCATATAGTTACATCCCTTTACGATCTGGCTTCAAATTTGTGGACAAGGTGGAGAAACCTTACTCACGGAGAACAGCCAGGATCACCCGCTACACCAGCCATTCAACATCACTTGGGTCCTTCATCCTTC
Organism: Eledone cirrhosa; assembly: GCA_964016885.1. Taxonomy (NCBI): domain Eukaryota; kingdom Metazoa; phylum Mollusca; class Cephalopoda; order Octopoda; family Eledonidae; genus Eledone; species Eledone cirrhosa. The sequence goes on from OZ024742.1 coordinate 20,129,854, forward strand.
CTTAGAGGTATATAATTGTTTCTACTTTAGGCACAAGGCCAGTAATTAACCAGTACATTACTGGTACTTTTTATTATCGACCCCGTGAGGATGAAAGCAAAGTTAACCTCGGCGGGATCTGAACTCAGACTGTAAAGGGACGTAACTATGCGTCAATGCATGGCGTCCAACCCTCTACCGATACTGCCAATTCACCGCCCTTAGAGGTATATAATGTTAAACAAATATATCAGGAGTGTGTATATAATGTTTTTGCCTGTATACAATGTGTTTGTGTGTATATAATGTTTTTGTGGGTATATAATGTTTTTGTGTGTATATAATGTTTTTGTGTATATTATGTTTTTGTGTGTATATAATGTTTTTGTGTATATAATGTTTTTTGTGGGTATATAATGTTTTTGTGTGTATATAATGTTTTTGTGTATATAATGTTTTTTGTGGGTATATAATGTTTTTGTGTGTATATAATGTTTTTGTGTATATTATGTTTTTGTGTATATAATGTTTTTTGTGGGTATATAATGTTTTTGTGTGTATATAATGTTTTTGTGTATATAATGTTTTTTGTGGGTATATAATGTTTTTGTGTGTATATAATGTTTTTTGTGGGTATATAATGTTTTTGTGTGTATATAATGTTTTTTGGGTATATAATGTTTTGGGGGGATATAATGTTTTTGTGTGTATATAATGTTTTTGTGTATATTATGTTTTTGTGTATATAATGTTTTTTGTGGGTATATAATGTTTTTGTGTGTATATAATGTTTTTGTGTATATAATGTTTTTTGTGGGTATATAATGTTTTTGTGTGTATATAATGTTTTTTGTGGGTATATAATGTTTTTGTGTGTATATAATGTTTTTGTATGTGTATAATGTTTTTGTGGGTATATAATGTTTTTGTGTGTATATAATGCTTTTGTGTATATTATGTTTTTGTGTGTATATAATGTTTTTGTGTATATAATGTTTTTTGTGGGTATATAATGTTTTTGTGTGTATATAATGTTTTTGTGTATATAATGTTTTTTGTGGGTATATAATGTTTTTGTGTATATAATGTTTTTTGTGGGTATATAATGTTTTTGTGTGTATATAATGTTTTTTGGGTATATAATGTTTTGGGGGGATATAATGTTTTTGTGTGTATATAATGTTTTTGTGTGTATATAATGTTTTTGTGGGTATATAATGTTTTTGTGTGTATATAATGTTTTTGTGTGTATATAATGTGTTTGTGTGTATATAATGTTTTTGTGGGTATATAATGATTTGTGGGTATATAATGTGTTTGTGGGTATATAATGATTTTGTGTGTATATAATGTTTTTAAGGGTATATCTCTTTGTAGGTATATAATGTATTGTGGGTATATATTTTTGTGGGTATATATTTTTGGAGTATATATTTTTGTGGGTATATATTTTTTGGAGTATATATTTTTGGGAGTATATATTTTTGTGTGTATATAATGATTTGTGTGTATATAATGTTATTGTAGGTATATATTTTTGCGTGTATATAATGTTTCTGTACAACACAGATGTTAACTTCTTCCGGATTGCTGTTGTTGCAAAATCGTTTGAATGAGCGCCATCTTGCGACATAGCAAGAAACTGACTCATATTGAGTACTTCTCTACAATGTTAGCAATATAGTCACTTTGGTTTATATTACTGGTGGTGGTGGTGGTGGTGGTGGTGGTGTTGTTGTTGTTGTTGTTGTTGGTGATGTTGTTGTTGTTGTTGTTGTTGTTGTCGTTGTTGTTGATGCTGTTGATGCTGTTGTTGTTGTTGCTGTTGCTGTTGTTGTTGTTGTTGTTGTTGTTGTTGTTGTTGTTGTTGTTGTTGTTGTTGT
>OZ024742.1:20144215-20149215 GCA_964016885.1 Eledone cirrhosa
AGCCGGGAGTACACTATATATATATTTGTGGTAAGGTTGTTTGGATGCGTCTATAGGCGGTATGCTGGTTGAGCACTCTATGCTCCTTCGAAGCAGAGTATGATAATATGGGAAACGAAGAATCAGTGATGCATCGGGACGCAATTTATTACGTATTACAAATGTTTCTCCGGCGAACAGCTCGAAGTGCGATCTGTTCATGGGTGGATCGAACCTGACTCTGGATTCGCAAGTTCCTCAGATACGTCTAGTGATTTCGAAGCACTAGACGTATCTAAGGAACTTGCGAATCCAGAGTCAGGTTCAATCCACAAACAGATCGCACCTCGAGTTGTTCGCCGGAGAAACATTTGTAATACGTATTAAATTTGTGTTCTGATGCATCACTGATTCTTCGTTTTCTATATTATATATATATATATATTATATATATATTGTTATACTTGGGGAGGGTCATATTGTTGTAATAATATTGCCAGAAATAATAACAGAACACACTCACTGTTTGGTTGGTTTTCGCTTCTGATCTTTTATATCTCCACAGTTAATTCATTTAGTCCTCAATGTTTATAATTGACTGACCAACGGTCAAAAATACAGATATAATATCGATATAAACATATATATATAGTCTAACAAAGTTCTTTCGTTGCACATCTGCAACATCATCAGTGGTACTATTATGTTCCTCCTGTTGTATTGTATATCTACGCCATTTTTACTTTATCTGTTTATTATTTTTATTTTGTCTTCTCTGCGCATGCGTTTGCGTGTGTGTATAGTGTTTGGTGTGTGTTCGCGTTTGGGTGACTGTGTTTTGGTTATTGTATTCTATCTTAGTTTACTAGTGTGTGTTTATATATGTTTGATGTTATTGTGCTTGTGTATATATTTATTTATTTATTTATTTATTTATATTTCTCTTAAGTCAATACTGTTGGTCAGTCAATGATAAACATTCAGGACCAAATGAATTAACTGTGGAAATATAAAAGATACAGAAGCGAAAACCAACCAAACAGTGAGTGTGTTCTGTTATTATTTCTGGCAATATTATTACAACAATATGACCCTCCCCAAGTATAACAATATTTGTTTCGACACACGATTTCATATCAAAAACCTCGCAAAACAAATATATACATATATATATATTTTAAAATTACCCTACAAACGTCCCTGACCCGAATAAACTTCCTGGACGTTACTCTTGACCTCGATAATGATCTGTACTACCCATACAGGAAACCCAACGACAACCTGCACTGCATCCACCGCCGGTCAAACCATCCTAAGAACATCACCAATAACCTGGTTAAAAACATCTCCCTCCGCATATCTCGTTTGTCTGCTAATGAGCAGATATTCGAGGAACGAATTACAACCAGGCCCTCAAGCGGAGTGGTTTCCGGGAGGAAATATCCTACTGTCCAGCTTCCATTAGCGGAACCAGCAGGCGACACCACCGCTCACGCAATGTAACATGGTTCAATCCTCCCCCACAACGCCGAGGTGACAACTCCTATCGGGAAAATCTTCTTTAGGCTCATCGAAAAACACTTCCCACTACAACACCGCTACCACAACATAATTAACAAAAATACCATCAAACTCTCCTACAGCACCACACCAAACTTTGCATAAATCATCGTCTCCTCTAACAACAAAAAACTCAACCCCTATGGAATAAATTACCTAAATATCAGTGGAGAGCCGACCAGGAGGTGCAACTGTCCTGATGGATCCATTTGCCCCCTCGACAACAGATGCAGAGATCGTAATGTGATCTACCAGTGCAACGTGAGGACGGACACCTTCAACAAAGCTTATATAGGATTAACCGCATGTGACTTCAAGACCCGGCTATACCAACACGACGAAAAGCCGAAACCCGGCCCGGCGTCACGCCACCACACTATCGGGCCACATCTGAGACCTCAAGGATAACAATATTACCTTTGATCTCACTTGGAGCTTACTTCCAGAGCCAACTCTTACACGAGAGGACGCCGTCCGTGCAATTTATGCTCGGAGGAAACTTTACAAATGCTGTTTTCGACGGACCAACTCCTAAACAAGAAGGACGAACTGGTAACGGCATGCAAACACAGATTGCGTAGGACTTACCTCGCCCTCAAACCCCATAATGACTGGGGGTAGACAGGGGCTGTAACACCCCACTTGCCGACTTTGTAATGGGTAACCCCTGCTTGCAAAAGTAGACGTAAGATCTTCTTTTATAGCTTTTTATCGCTTCCTCTATATTTCCTTCTTACCCCATCCCTTCCTAGTCCTTTCACCTCAGTCCTCTTTCTTTGTCGTCGTCCTTTTCACTTTCTCGCCCACCCGAGGCAGCCCCTCGGTCCTTTGTAGCCTCAGTACCCCCACCTCCTTCCCCTATTCTATGATAGAATTGGCCGACTCCGCTTTTTATAGCAGATGTGATAGACCCCGTATACTTGCTTTCTTATCCGATGGCTGCCCCTTTTCCGTGCTTTCTACATTTCTTAGTGGTATCTTTGCTTTAATTTCTCGTATATCAGTATTTTTTGGGTGGGGGTGTGTGGGGGTGGGGGGTGGGGGGTGATGGGTGATTCTGAATTAATTTTCCGTATCAAATTTTTCATATACTTCGTACGAGCATTTATGTAGTTTGCACTAGAATTTTTGTATCGTAGCGGCACCCTTAGAGATAGTATTAGTATTCTTTTTCGGGATTCTGATTTATTATTTCGTATTAGTTTATTTTTTGCACTGGGTGGTTGCTGGCCTTGTGCCTAGGGTGGAAACAATTATTTCGTATTGGTCTCGGGACTCTGAATTATTATTTCGTGGTAGTTTCTTTAGTATTTTGGCCCCCCACTTGTTGACCCGTCACCGTAAGATATACTCGGTTGATTACTACTACCTCTTAAAAGGGTCTCATTATAATTCCGTCCCACCTAGTAAACTTTTCTATAGTCTAGCAGTACCAGTGAGAGACTTGATGGCTGTCGTTGGGGAATAGTAACCAGTAATTGTCTTTTTTTTTTATATTTAATTGTTTTTTTTAACATTCTCGGTATTCTTCTATATTTTTACCCCATATTGTTTTACTTTTTGTTTCGACTTCCTCCCCCTCCCCCTCCCTAGTATACTTCCTGGGTTTCCTCCACCCCCTCTCCCTCTTTCTTCTACTGGCAGGTTCAGCTACCCCTTCCTTCCACAAATTGCCATGATAGAATTATGTGTCTCAACAACAGACTTTTGACCAATCCTTGTGACAATCACTTTTACCATATATCGAATTACCCCCCGAGAAGCTCGGCTATTCATATACCAGGATAAAAATTTTCATTTAGTCCAGAATTAGCCGTCGAAACGGCTTGAGCTCAGCCGTCGGGGTCCTACTCGTTCCTATATATATATATATATATATATATATATATATATATAGAGAGAGAGAGAGGGGAAATACTGTATATATTTTATCTAATGGTTCTTCGGACTTGCATTTTTATATATAGCTCTGATTAATAATTATTTGCTTAATTAATTCGTCATTGAGCCACACCGTCAAAGGTTGCCAAACTCATATATGTATCTGTGACTGTCTAATTATATATATATATATATATATATATATATATATATATATATATATATATATATATATATATATATATATATATATATATATATATATATATATATATATCTTTGAATTTAATATATACTCCCATATGGTTAAGTAAAACTTTAGGCAGTATTCGGCTGCGCTTTCTAGCAACCAGCCTACTCGCCGACAGGCACCAATCACAAACTTTCTGCCTTGACCGCTAGCCACGTGATAGTTCTTAGTCATTTTGTATTCATTTCTGGCGAGGATCATGGTAGAAGAAACTTAGTCCAGTCTGAGGTATCTCCTGAAGAGTTCCAGGCCTCGTGGATGTATCCAAGATCGGATATATCCAAAAAGTAGAACGAAACCACCGTTGGTCGGGACTAGGAGAATTTTGGTGAAATTTATGTGCATTTTTTCTTCAAACTTCTATTTTGTACCTAATTCCGTGTAGTTAACTATTTGTCTAGTCAATTTCTACAGGCTAGAAGAAATAATTAGATAAGTGTCATATGGCTGTACATCGGGGAAATTAATCTGTATCATTTGTCTATTATTTCTTCATAAGTACATTTTAAATTTATAAGCCTCGTTTATATGATTTTTTATGTGGTTAATTTATACTGATTGAGAGAGGAAATACTGTATATATTTTATCTAATGGTTCTTCGGACTTGCATTTTTATATATATACTAGCTGAGGTACCCAGTTTCGCTAAGGTTAACAAATGATAAGAGAAGACCGGCAGAAGAGAAAACGTCTGTATTGAATGCATTGTCTTGTTTACAGTGTGTGTGTATTGTATATTGTGTGTGTGTTTGTGTGTGTTTGTATATATATATATATATGTGTATGTGTAAGTGTTCGTGCGTGTGTGCCTGTTTGAGTGTTCGTGTGCGTGCGTGTGCGTGTGTAAACCACCGTTGGAATCGGAGACATAGGCCGCGAAACACGATCATCACTGACAACGAACTCGAGAGAGAATCCCTTATGGTTGATTCCCAATCTGCTAGAAATAGCAGTCAGGTTGGTTAGCATACATGGTATGTCTTTCTTCTTCTTTGGTGTTATAAAATTAGTATCAATAAACTTTCCTGGATATACTCTTATCCCAATCCTGTACATACTTTCCGATTGTCACTTTTCGTTTTTTTCGTGTGATACGCGAAGGAACCAACCAACAAACATCTCTCTTTTATATCTCTTTTATTTGTTCATTCAAAATATTTTTCATCTAATTTTGTCGTACAATGTACATCAGCAATCTTTATATAATGTTTAAAACATTTGAATAGCTGCGATATATGCACCATATAAATCAAAAACGATATGAGAATTGAACACCATACTAAAGCGCCAGTAAGCTTGCTAAGAACCTGCAGATAGAAAATTTAATAA
>OZ024742.1:20154215-20169215 GCA_964016885.1 Eledone cirrhosa
TAGTGTACGTTCGTAAATATGGGATTTCTTGTAATGTTCTTTTGTCATATATAATGTCGTTTTAATGAAAATAAAATTATAATTAGATTCTCCAGCTGCTGTATAAATATGAATCACTTACAATAGAATTTTGCCGGAGATAGATTAGCAAAATTTAATAAGCAGATGGGGGTAGAATAAAAACTGGGGAGAGGTGGGAAAAATCTGACAGATTAATAAGCGGAAGCTGGGGATGATTATTCAAGACCTGAGAGTACGTGGATTATTGATGGATGTAAGAAGGAAAACTTAATACCGAAGTAGGGTTTAAATATTCATTTATTAAGGCCAAGCCTTGTTACTCTGGAGTCTCACCTGCGTACTCACTAGACAAAACTGGTAACCCTGTGAGTGCGCAGGTGAAACTTTAGAGTAACAAAACTCACCAATGGCCATAATAAATGACAAACAGTCAGTGTGTTCTGTTATTATTTCTGGCAATAGTACTACAACAACATGACCCTCCCCAAGTATAACAATATTTGTTTCGACACACGATTTCATATCAAAAACCTAGCAAAACAAATTCATCGCCGTCATATATCTCTATATATAAAAGCAAGTCGCTCTGTGTGTGTGTGTCTGTCTGTGTGTCTGTCTGTCTGTGTACAAATACTAGGCTACTTTTAACTTTTGAAGTACTAGGCCGATTTCAACCAAATTTGGCACACATGTTGCTTATATGCGAGAGCAGGTTTTGGACAAAAACACATTTGAAAAAAAATCGATATTGGGGCCGAAAAATCGATTTTGTGTGTGTATCTGTCTGTGTACAAATACTAGGCTCCTTTTAACTTTTGAAGTACTAGGCCGATTTGCTTCAAGGAATGATATTTCTATGTCAAGTGGATGGTCAACGTGGTAGTGGCAGCACCATCTTACGCATAGGGTTTAGTCTACTGAAGGACATACGGTGCGTCTATTCCATCTTTATCCCCTGAATCATACCTACTACAGCAAGGCCGGACCTGAAATCATTCACGTCAATTAACTCAAGCTACCCGATGAATTGTTTTTACGTTGCCGTTTATTTCACTCAATCATGTCACTGTACACCCATTTTGTTAAACTGCTTTTTACAATTACATTTCAATTTTTTGATTAACCTTTGGCTCTCTTTATACGGACAAACAGGCTGTCATTCATTTCCCGAGCAACGCTGGGTACATCTGCTAGTATATATATATATATATATATATATATATATATATATATATATATATATAACGTCATATATATATATATATATATATGAATGTATATATATATAATAAATGAATGTATATATATATATATATATATATATATATATATATATATATATATATATATATATGGACGTTAAACGAAGATGATGATGTGGATGATGATATATAGGAGATGAACAAATTGGGTATAATACCAGTTTCTTACCAAATGCGAAAAAGCTTGGTATATTAACCCGTTAGGAAAGGATGCAGCCATAATTTTTTTTAAATGATATATATACACAGTGGCGGTGGAACTGAGAGGGGGTGGAGCATGCCCCTCCAATAATTATATTTTCTCCTCAAACTACCAACACACACACATCTATTTGTATATACGCTATAATTTATGTACATGTTATGTTTATCAAATATCGAAATTTTCTGACCATTTTAGAGTACAAAGAACTAAACTAATCACTACAACTAAATTGTCCAAACTGCACCCCCCTCCCTTAGAAATGCCTCCACCGCCCCTGTATAAAGCTGGAACCCCGTCAGTTATAACGATGACTGTTCTAGTTGATACTATTAACAGTACAGCCTGCTCATGTAATTAAAGTGCGAGTGACTGATCCACAGTCACACATGCCCCTAACGTATTTCTCAGGGAGATTCAGCGTGACACAGAATATGACAAGGTTAGGCCTTTGAATTACAGGTACAACTTTTACCCACTCCCAAACTGAGTGAACTGGAGCTACTTGAAATAAAGTGTCTTGCTCAAGGACACAACGCACCACCAGGAATCGAACGAATGACCTTACGAACGTGAGCTGAAAGAAGAAGAAGAAGAAGAAGAAGAAGACGACTATTTATAAATAAAATTAGAGGTAGTTGCTGTTGGTATTTTTTGGAATATCAGGTGAGAGACGATGTTGGGAGCAAATATTGAATATATCATCAATAAGTTAAACCTAGTTAAACCTTCTAAAAATGTGGCTATTTAATACAAGGACAAAGCCCCTTTTTCCTTTTTCTACCTTTCCCAGCTTTCTGCTCGACCTTGCATGACAAAGGAAATATTTTACCTGTACTTCTAACTATTTTATTTTTTTTTTATTTTAATCCTTTTGTTTTTGTTTCTTTTTTGTATATTGTTCTATCCTGAATTACTTGTTTGAAACATTATTTGTTCTCTTCACTGCGAAGTCGATAGAAATTCCTTTTGGGGAATGTAGGTCATTCGTTGACCCGTTTACTTTAATACAAGGTTAGTCTTTCACGGACCCCTACTTCAAAATACCACTTCTATCTCTTCTTCTCTCTTTTCCCTTCTCTCAAATTTTATTTCTAGCTTTTCTATATATGTAGTCCTTTATTTAGCCAATTATTTACTTGTTTATATATTTATGTATGTATTTCTGTTTGACATTTAACCTTCTAAATAATCGTTTCTTTTCTTTTTATCTTTTTTGAGGAATTTAGTAAAATATTCAAAGTTTATCTCTTCTTCTTTAAGCTGTCCTTTTCCAACTAACAATTGTCAAGCTTCACTCTTTACAACAGTACACCATCACCCCTACTACAACTAACACCACTACTACAAACAACACCACTAATACAACTAACAACACTGCCATCACAACCACCACCAACAACAACACCTCTAGCACCACCACCACCACCATCACTACTACAACTAACACCACTACTACAGCTAACACCACCACCACAAACAACACTGCCATCACAACCACCAGCACTACTAACACTAATACCACCACCACCACCGCTACCACCGCCGCTGCCACTACTACAACTAACAACACAACTAACACCACCACCACTACTACAACTAACACCACCAGCACTAACACTACCATCACACTACCAGTATTACTAACACTAACACCACTAGCACCACCACGGCCGGATTTAATGGGGTGCAAAAGGGGCACTCACTTCGGATCCCCTGTAGTGGGCGCGGGAGGTGGGTGTGTGGGAACCAGCAATGGCCGTAGCAATTTATTTGTGCCCTCAGCTGGGCTTTTTAGTTTTAGGATGGTTAAAATTCTTGAATTTAATACCTGTATGTATAACTTTAATACTTGCGCCAAGCTAACTTTGATATTTAAAATTGGAGGGTTTGCTGTGTATTCTAATTTTTTGTGTATGAGGGGCCTCACAAACATGATGTGCCCCGGTACCCCAAGGTCTAAATCCAACTCGACCACCAACAACACCACTATCCCGATCACCACCACCAGCACTACTAGCGCTAACACCACTAACACCACCATTACGAGCACCACCACCACCACAACCACAACCACTACTTACGCATCACAACCACCACCATTACGAACACCATCGCCACCACTCATACCGCTACTAACAACACCATCACGACACCACCACTACCACCACCAACACTACCCACTCCACGCCCACCACCACCATCATCACCACCACCACTACCCCATCACCACCACTACCCCATCACCACCACCACCACACTACCCACTCCACGCCCACCACCACCATCATCACCACCACCACTACCCCATCACCACCACTACCACCACCAACACTACCCACTCCACGCCCACCACCATCATCATCACCACCACCACCATCACCACCACCACTACCCCATCACCACCACTACCACCACCAACACTACCCACTCCACGCCCACCACCACCATCATCACCACCACCACTACCCCATCACCACCACTACCCCATCACCATCACCACCATCATCATCACCACCACAACCATCACCACCACCACTACCCCATCACTACCAACACCACACCACCACCACCATCACCACCACCACCACTACCCCATCACCATCACTACCCACTCGACGCCCACCACCAACACCACAGCAACACCACCATCACCACCACCACCACTACTATCACCACCACTACCAACACCACTACCACCACCATCACTACCCACTCCACGCCCACCATCACCATCACCACCAACACCACAGCACCACCACCACCACCACTACTATCACCACCACCACCACCACTATCACCACCACCACCACCACCACTATCACCACCACCACCACCACTATCACCACCACCACCACCACTATCACCACCACCACCACCACCACTATCACCACCACCACCACCACTATCACCACCACTACCAACACCACTACCACCATCACTACCCACTCCACGCCCACCATCACCACCATCACCACCATCACCAACACCACAGCACCATCACCAACACCACACCACTATCACCATCACCATCACCACCACGACCACGACGACCACCACCACTATCACCAACACCACCACCACTATCACCATCACCATCACCACCACGACCACGACCACCACCACCACTATCACCACCACCACCACCACTATCACCACCACCACGACCACGACCACCACCACTATCACCATCACCATCACCATCACGACCACGACCACCACCACCACTATCACTATCACCACCACCACCACCACTATCACCACCACCACCACCACTATCACCACCACCATCACCACCACGACCACGACCACCACCACCACCACCACTATCACCACCACCACCACCACTATCACCACCACCACCACCACTATCACCACCACCACCACCACTATCACCGCCACCACCACCACTATCACCACCACCATCACCACCACGACCACGACCACCACCACCACCACCACTATCACCACCACCACCACCACTATCACCACCACCACCACCACTACCCCATCACTACCAACACCACACCACCACCACCACCACGACCACCACCACCACCACCACCACTATCACCACCACCACCACCACTATCACCACCACCACCACCACTATCACCACCACCATCACCACCACGACCACGACCACCACCACTATCACCATCACCATCACCACCACGACCACCACCACCACCACCACCACCACTATCACCACCACCACCACCACTATCACCATCACCACCACCAGTGGAGTGGCCTCACCAGCGACTGCCAGCACCACAACAGCCACTATTACCACCACTGTCACTTATTCTCTCTTTCTCGCACTCTCTCACTCTCCCTCTCTCTCTCTCTCTCTCTCTCTCTTCCGCTCTCTCTCTCTCTGTCACTCTCTCGCCTCTCTTCCCCCCTCACCCTCTCTCTTGCCACCTCCTTTCTTTCATAAATATATGTAACTAAAAAAATGTCGGCATTGCTGCGAGCACCACCACTTTCTTTCTTTCTTTCTTTCTTTCTTTCTTTCTTTCTTTCTTTCTTTCTTTCTTTTTTTCTTTCTTTTTTTTTTTTTTTTTTTTCTTTTCTTTTCTTTTCTTTTCTTTTCTTCTTCCCCTCTTTCTTTCTTTCTTTCTTTGCCACCCAATCCCTGGCATACACCCACACACACTCTTATGTCCTATCAATGTGACATACTTTTTACACGACATATACTACAGCTTTAATATAATAGATTTCTTTGAAAATCTGGCTGTGCTGTCATCATTTATTGTGACAAGAAATGATCAAAGAATGAAATGTTAAACATGTTAGTTCATTTATTCTGCTGTAAGAACAATTAATGACATACTTATGATATGAAAATAACATCTGATCCATCACTTGTCACATCAGCAGTGACCAAGCTTTATAGTTGTCTCGCTACAATGGTTATTGATCAACAAGGTGTAATAACTGAATTACTTTAATTGTTGTTATAGATCGTGATGATGTCATAGAGATGTATTTCACAGGTGAGTTAAGAACCATACATCGAATAACTGATGTAGAGAATATCACTGGGAGGGGGGGGGGGATGATGTAGTGTGTGTTGCTGGCTGTTCTCCACGGTAATGCTATCGTCATCTTGTCAGCGGGGCATGGTTGATATATAACGTCTAGCCGAAGGAATAGAATATGTCATGCGAGGAGAAGTGGCCGATGTAGTAGGTGTTGCTGGCTGTTCTCCACTGTAATAATTGTTTCTACTTTTGGCACAAGGCCAGCAATTACTCCAGTATATTACTACTACTTTATCTTATCGACCCCGCAAGGATGAAAGGCAAAGTTAACCTCGGTGGGATTTGAACTCAGACCATAAAGGGTCGTAACTCTTTGCTGCAAAATAATGTTGCCACAGCGTAGAAAGCCAAAATAAATACCACAAAGCATTCTATCCGACGTTTAAATGACTCTGGCAATAAAAAAATTATGGATGCGGTGGTATGGTACTGTAACTCCTGGGGGAGTTGTAAAGGCGCCGTAGTGACATGGCCTCTCTTGACCATTTTAAGCCTGGCGGAATCCCTCCCTCCCCAGGTCTGTACACAGTTGAATTCTTCCAGAGAAGGATAGAAAGTGAGAGAAAGAGAAAGTGGGAAAGAGATATAGAGAAAGAACCTACCCCACTACGAGACCGTACTTTGTTTATCGACCACGAATAGATGAAAGGAAAAATTGACCTTAATAGGATTTGAACTCAGAGAGCAGAAAGACGAAACGAATACTGCAAAGTATCCTATCTGACGTTCTAACGACTCCGCCAATTTCTTGCTTTTACAAACTATACTCGGTGCTAAATAACACATTCTCTACTCAGTAATAAACACGTTATACTTACTGTATAAACTAGAACTACAGCTGTCACTCGCAATTGAGTATCACATATACAGGGCTTAATCGAGGATTAAGCCCTATATATGTGATCCCTGCAGTGGTAATTTATTTGTGTCCCTCAGCTGGGCTTTTTAGTGTTGGATGGATTTTTGAATACTTGTATGTATAACTTTTCAATTCTAATTACTTGTGCCAAGCTAACTTTGATATGTAAAATTGGGGTGAGGTTGCTGTGTATTCTAATTTCTTGTGTATGAGGTGGCCCCCTAAAAAAAAATCTGAAATGCCCCGGGCCGCCAAAGTCTATATCCAACCCTGCGCATGAACTATGATGTTGCTAAAGGTTTTAGGTGTCCATACAGTCGCCGGCACACTCCCTCCTTTGATCCAGCTTTAAATGTGACAGTGCTGCACAGCACTTAGCTCGTATGAAAGGCAAAGTATGAAAGCAAAGTGTCCCTCGGTGGGAATTCAACTCAGAATGCAGAGAGCCGTAATAAATATGCATTGCTCTAACGACACTGTTTAAATGTCTGAGTTGAGGGTTGTTCTATCGACAGGGTATTAAACAACCCATTTGTGGCACCTCCCCCCTATTGGGGATTTCGATTGTTGAAATTGTTTGTTTTTATATTTTTTACACGACTGTATGTAAAATCCCCGGCATGTCTTTGTATTGTCCCCTTTCTTGTTGCGCCCTTGTGGCTAATAAAGAAATCTATCTATCTATCTAACGCAAACACTACCAGAAAACATACCCCTCCCACCCAACAAGGAAGACGCACCCCTTTCGTCGCAAGACGAAAAAGATCCCTTCCAAACAGTAAAAAGAAAGAAGAGGAGGCGCACCACAGACACACTTGTTAACTTTAACCCTCCCCAAGAGAACACGAACTATATACAAACCACCCCTCCCCGTCACACAACACTAACTGCTACACAAAAAAAAAGACTTTACAATATACATACATGAACACAGACAACAAAGAACTACTGAAAACAATTTCAGCAAACCCTTCGGTCCAAACTGAAGGGCCTAACTTTATAACTGCTGTGGGACTACCTCATTTAAAAATGATTAAAGTCCCAATGAACTTTTATAAAACACTGAAAATAAATTTCACGGAGGACGTGGGCCCCCCCCCCCTGCGCCAAACCAATCAACCGCGTCCTCCTAAAAAATTTCACCACCCCACCCCACCCAGACACTCACTCAACAACAAACACCCCAACCCCACAACACACTGATGCCCCTTCACTTCCACAAACCACCACCCCACCCAACAACCCATCCCCAACCAGCATGGAAATTGAGCGGCCCGTTTCCCGGGATGCAGAGAGGTAAGTGCCTTTTCTCCTTACCACCAACATGGCTGTGCTAAGAGTAGGGTGTCTAAATGCGCGTGGCCTGGGCTCATCTTGGAAGCAAGCAATGCTTCTAAATGACCTCAGGTCACAATCTATAAATGTGATGGTTATCTGCGAGGCCCGGATCAGCAGCATGCGACAGCTAGCCCCCACCTTTGACGACTTTGAGATGCACGCATCTCTCTGTCAGCCCGGAGGTAGGGGTGGGGTTGTCGTTCTGCTGCAAAAACATCTGAGTCTTGCCACACAGATAGTTCACTTGGACCCAGGGGGTCGACTGGTGGTGTTGGACCTTGGCAGTGGTGAAGGTGGAGCCTTTAGGCTGGTAGCCGCATATGCCCCTTTTGGGACAGAGCGGCCCGACTTTTTCCAGCGTCTGGAGTCTTTTCTAGGGACGTCCCGTTCCCTGCTTTTAGTGAGGGACTGGAATGGTATCCTGGATGCACGTTGGGACTATGCAGAGGCACATCCCGATAGAGAGGGGTGCAACAGCCTCAAGGGGTTACTCGGCCGATTTGACCTGGCCGATAGATTTCGACTAGATTTTCCGACGGTGCCAACCTGGTCTTGGTCAAATCGCAGCGGATCATCTAGGTCGTACCTAGATAGATTTTTAGTTAGAAATAAGGACAGGGACTTTTTAAGTTGTCCAGAAATGCTTATGGTTGGCTATTCAGAACACAAGTTGGTGACCTGCATGGTCAACCTTGATAGAACGCATAGACAGGGCCCCGGTTACTGGAAGCTCAACTTGTCCTTGGCGGCAAGTAGAGCTTACAGGGATCGGATTAGTACGTTAGTTAAGGAACGGTTGACTGCAGCGATCGTCAACAGCAGGTGGCGGGTATCTCTAAAGAGAGAGATTAGAGTAGTCTCGATAGAATTTAGTAAGGTTCTAGCTGCGGATAGGAATAGGAAGGAAAGGGAGCTAATAGATAGAGTAGAAGAGGCAATTAGAAGCGGCGACGTGGCCAGAGTGCTAGCGTCGAGAACGGCTTTGAGCCAGTTTTTCGACGCAAAGCACGAAGGCTGCGTTGTCCGAAGTAAAATACGTGCTCTAGGGAACGAGGGGACCAAAGCTGTTAGCTGGGCCCGCGTGACAGAGGCCAAGAGTGGAACTAAATCCACCATCCGGTCTATGCGAGACCAGGATGGACGGGCGATTCTTGAGCCTAAGCAGATGTGTGAGGCCTTTCAAAGGCACTTTGCCCGACTGTTCGGAAGGGGCGGGGAGCCGGTTGGGGATGTGGACTTCGGTCCATACCTCGACGGCCTGCCGCGTCTCTCGGACAGGGAGGCGAAGTCCTGCGAGAAGCCGATTTCGGCCGCTGAGATAGAGGACGTGCTGAGCCAATGCGGCAAACGCAAATCCCCGGGTCTCGATGGTCTTCCATACGAATTATATCTAGCTATGCCGGACTTGTTCCCCGATCTCCCCGAGGCGGTCTACTGCAACTGGCAACAGAACGGGAGAATTCCCTGTACTGTGACCAAGGGCGTAATCACGCTAGTGAGGAAGGGTGAGAACAAGGGGGACGAAATAAGTAACTTCAGGCCCATAACTCTGCTAAATACAGAGTTACAGATTTTGGCCAAGGTGCTAGCAAAGAGGATGGCGCTTGTCGTGGGCAACCTGGTGGGAGATGCGCAGACATGTGCTATCCCGTCCAGGTCCATCCATGACAACCTCCACCTCATGCGATACATCATAGAGAGGGTTGGGAACGAACCCGGCTTTGGTGGGGCTCTGATCAACTTGGATCAATCTAAGGCGTTCGATAGGGTCGACCATGGTTACCTGGATGCGGTGCTAGCGGCGGCAGGCTTCGGACCCGTTTTCAGGGGCTGGATCACTGCTATGCACAGCAGCCGCATCTACTCTAGGGTCAAGGTGAACGGCTACCTCTCGCAGCCTTTCAAAATCGCGCGGTCCATCCGACAAGGGTGCCCTCTCTCCTCCCTTCTGTATGTCTTGACTCTCGAGCCACTACTGCGGAAGTTGGAGTTGTTGCAGGGCATCCCTTTGGAACCGGGATTGCGGAAAGCGGTGTCGGCCTACGCCGATGACGTGACAGTAATGGTGTCGACGGCCTCCGAAATCGGGGCGGTCGGCACCTTACTGGAGGAGTACGAAAGGTTCACAGGGGCTAAGCTGAACCGGGACAAGTCGATCGGTTTGCAACTCGGCACGTGGAGGGGCAGACCGATGCCCTCCGATGGCGTCGTCGGACGCTGGACGGAGGGCCCGGTGAAGTTGCTCGGGGTCTGGTTCGGACCAGACCTCCAGGTGGAGAAGAACTGGGCGGAGGTTACGAACAGAGTGTTTGCACTGACCCAGAAGTGGGCCAGTTGCAAACTATCCCTGAAAGGTCGGGCGGAGGTGGCGAACACCTATATAGCGTCCGTCATCTACTACCGCCTGACCGTAGTGCCTTGCCCAAGGGAAACCCTCGCCACGATGGAGCGCGCGCACTTCCAATTCCTTTGGAAGAGGCGGGCTCCCTTGGTGAGGAGATCCATCTGCTGTCAACACCCTTCGAAAGGAGGGCTGGGGATGCCGTGGCTAATGATGCGTAAACACGCACTAAGGCTACGGCACCTCCACGTATTCCTCACCGGTCAACCGGTGTGGGCCTCGTTTGTGAGACGAACCTTTCCCAGACTCGTCTCACTCACCGAGCTGCAATCCTAGGTCAAGCAAAGACCGAGAAAACTGGGCGCCTGGCACACTGGGTGTGCCCAGGCGCTCACCGCCCTCTGGCAGGCGGATCCGGTTATCAGTGGAGACTCCACCGCAACATTCTATAGAGGGCTGGTACGCAGCAGGTGCGACGACGCCCTCGGAGAACCCTAGACATGGAGGAGGACGAACTGGCCAGCCTGTTCGGTAGGACATTCAGCCCGGGACCTATGGACAACTTCCAAAAGTCCCTGGCCTGGCAGTGCTACCGAGGGGCTCTACCCGTTCGAGAAAAGCTCTACAGACACGGGCGCCCGGGTAGGGATCCCGCCAAAAAGATCTGTCCCAGATGCGTGTGCGACGAGGAAACCGTTGCACACGCATTGGTACACTGCTCGGGCGTAGCCGATCTGTGGGGTGGGACCGATCCGGTTGACCACCGAGTCTATTGTAATGATCAAGCCGCCTCCCCCCTTCAAAGATGAAGGAGAGGCGGTGTTTCTGTGCGTAATAGCCATGGTGAAAGAGGTTGTATGGTGGACGCGTCTGAAAGGACTCGGGTCAGGCACCTTTCTCTCTGGCCAACAACTGGTCCGTTTCTTCCGATATCATTTCGGAAGAAGGATCAGGATGGAGAGAGAGGTGCTCCACCCCAGTCGTTTTTATGAAAGATGGGTGAAAGTGGCGAGAATGGCCCGTTTGAATGGGCCTTCTTTTTACATAAGCCTGTAGGTGGAAAAGAGGAAGGAACGGGGGAGCACCCCCTCTCTGTGCTCCTGAGGAGAAGGGTTGCACACTTTTTTCGGGCCTCCTCTCTATTGAGGATTTTGTTTTAAATTTTATTTTTTGTTATATGTTATTTTATTTTTATATATTGTTATTGCCTCCTCCCTATTGAGGACGCCTTGTTTTGTGTAAACTCCCCCCATTGTACTTGTCCCACTTTTGATGCCCTGGTGGCAAATAAAAGAAACATATCTATCTATCTATCTATCTATCTATCTATCTATCTATCTAGGGTCGACCATCGATACTTGGAAGCGGTTTTCAAGGCGGCCGGTTTCGGTCCCGTGTTCAGAGGATGGATCGAGGCGATGCACACCAGCATCTGCTCGAGGGTCAAGGTGAACGGCTACCTATCGGAGCCGTTCGCAATCACGCGTTCCATTCGACAGGGATGCCCTCTCTCCTCCATTCTGTATGTATTGACTCTAGAGCCACTACTGAGGAAATTGGAGCTGTTGCAGGGCATCCCCCTAGAACCGGGACTGCGCAAAGCGGCGTCGGCTTATGCCGACGACGTTACAGTAATGGTGTCGAGCACCTCGGAAATCAGGGTGATCGGCAACTTACTGAAAGAATACGAAACGCTGACGGGAGCAAAACTAAACCCATACAAGTCTGTCGGTTTGCAACTCGGTACGTGGAGAGGCAAACCGATGACATCCGACAGCGTCGTTGGACGCTGGACGGACGGACCGGTGAAATTGCTCGGGGTCTGGTTCGGTCCAGACCTCCAGGTGGAGAAAAACTGGAACGAGGTCACGGCCAAGGTGTTTGCACTCACTCAGAAGTGGGCAGAGTGCAAACTGTCCTTGAAAGGTCGAGCGGAGGTGGCGAACACTTTCATAGCGTCCGTCATCTACTACCGCTTGACTGTCGTGCCTTGTCCCCGTGAACACCTCGCCAAGATGGAACGCATGCTCTTCCAGTTTCTGTGGAAGAAGCAGGCTCCGCTGGTGAGGAGATCCGTCTGCTGTCAGCACCCTTCCAACGGAGGGCTGGGAATGCCGTGGCTGATGATGCGCAAACATGCGCTGAGGCTACGGCATCTCCAGGTATTCCTCACCGACCCCCAACCGGTGTGGGCACCGTTTGTGAGACAGGCTTTCCCACAGCTCGTCTCGCTAACGGAGCTGCAGTCCTGGGTGAAGAAAAGACCGAAAACGATGGGCGCCTGACACATTGAATGCACTCAGGCGCTCACAGTCCTCTGACAAGCGGGCGCAGCAATCAGTGGAGACTCCACTTCGACATTCTATAGAGGGATTGTACGTTACAAGGGCGACGACGTGCTCGGAGAGACTCTGGGCGTCGAAGACGATGAGCTCACCAGTATGTTTGGTAGGACTTTCCGCCCGGGACCTATGGACAACTTCCAGAGGTCCCTGGCCTGGCAGTGCTACCGAGGAGCTCTACCGGTTCGTGACAAGATCTACAGGCACGGACGCCCTGGCAGGGATCCTTCCAAGAGGACGTGTCCAAGATGTGCGCAGGACATTGAAACAGTTCTGCACGCAATTGTACACTGCCCGGGCGTAAGCGACCTGTGGAACTATGCAGAACAACTGCTGTCGCGTATGGGACAAATACAGTTGACTGCCGAGTCCATAGTAAGGATCAAACCGCCAGACTCTTTCAAAAACGAAAGAGAGGCGGTTTTCCTCTGTACGGTGGCTATGGTGAAAGAAGTTATATGGTGGACGAGGTTGAGAGGACTGAGGACAGATGCCTTTCTCTCCGGACAACAATTGATTCCATTCTTTAAGTATCACTTTAGAAGGAGAATCAGGGTGGAGAGAGAGGCACTGCACCCCAGTAAATTTACTGAAAGGTGGGTGAATGAAGCGAAAATGGCCCGAGTGATTGGGCCTTCTCTGTTTATAAGCCTGTAGGTTGAGGAAGAGAGCAAAAGGAAGAAAGGAGCACTTGCACAACACGCTCCTTGAGTTGAGGGTTGTTCTATCGACGGGGTATTAAACAACCCATTTGTAACGCCTCCCCCCTATTGGGGATTTCGATTGTTGAAATTGTTTGTTTTTATATTTTTTACACGACTGTATGTAAAATCCCCGGCATGTCTTTGTATTGTCCCCTTTCTTGTTGCGCCCTTGTGGCTAATAAAGAAATCTATCTATCTATCTATCTATCTATCTATCTATCTATCTATCTATCTATCCAATTCCTTTGGAAGAGGCGGACTCCTTTCGTGAGAAGATCCATCTGCTGCCAACACCCTTCCAACGGAGGGTTGGGGATGCCGTGGCTGACGATGCGCAAATACGCGCTCAGGCTGCGGCATCTTTACGTATTCCTCACCGGACAACCGGTGTGGGCCCCGTTCGTGAGGCGAGCCTTCCCACGACTCGTCTCGCTGACCGAACTGCAGTCCTGGGTCAAGCAAAGACCGAGGAAAATGGGCGACTGGCACATCGAATGTGCTCAGGTGCTCACTGCCCTTTGGCAGGCGGACCCGGCGATCAGTGGAGACTCCACTTCGTCATTCTATAGAGGGTTGATCCGCAGCAAGTGCGACGACGTGCTCGGTGAAACTCTAGGCGTAGAAGAAGACGAACTGGCCAGTCTGTTCGGTAGGACCTTCTGCCCGGGACCGATAGACAACTTCCAAAAGTCCCTGGCCTGGCTGTGCTACCGAGGAGCTCTACCAGTTCGAGACAAGTTCTACAGACATGGGCGCCCGGGCACGGACCCTTCGAAAAAGATCTGTCCGAGGTGCGTGCGAGACGAAGAAACCGTCGCATTCATACACTGCCCGGGCGTTACCGACCTGTGGGGCTATGTAGAACGACTATTGTCGCGGGTGGGACCAATCCGGTTGACCACCGAGTCCATTGTCATGATCAAACCGCCACCCTCCTTCAAAAACGAAGGAGAGGAGGTTTTTCTTTGTGTGATAGCTATGGCGAAAGAGGTTGTATGGTGGACAAGGTTGAAAGGGCTGAGGTCAGATACCTTTCTCTCCGGCCAACAACTGATTCTTTTTTTCAAATACCACTTTGGAAGATGAATCAGGATGGAGAGAGAGGTGCTGTACCGCAGCAAGTTTTATGAAAGGTGGGTCAAAGTGGCGAGAATGGCCCGAGTGAATGGGCCTTCTCTCTATATCAGCCTGTAGGTTGAGGAAAAAGAGTAAGAGAGGAAAGGGGTACAAACTCTTCGTACTCCTAGAGATGAGGGCTGCACATTTTTTCGGGGGTATGTGTTACCCATATGTAATGTCTCCCCCTATTGGGGAAAATCGACTAATTTTTAAATTGCATTTGTGATAATATTTTAAACGTTTTTATTGTATGTAAACT
>OZ024742.1:20176715-20184215 GCA_964016885.1 Eledone cirrhosa
GTACAAGATGTTAAAATAATAAAAGAATAAAGGAATAAGATAATCAAACAAAATGTGTTTGTGTTATAATCAATCTCAACTTAAAAATAAATATAAGGTGATACAGTGAAGAGAACAGAAAACAAATAACAAATTAATAAAGACAAATTAAGATTTAAAATTGGAAATTGAAAATCATAAATCAAGTAAATTAAAATGTGTTTGTGTTATATAGATGTTGGCCAAATTATAATGGCTGTGTCCGATACAATCTCTAGGCTATCATGGTGTCTGCTCAACCTGGGTTGTTCCCTATGACTTGAGAGGAGTTCTCAACCTAGGGTGTTGTTACTGCCCATATAGATTGAGGGAGGTCTGGCCGAGAGGTGTCTACATGTTCTGGAGAAGTCCCTATAGCTTGAGGGGAGTTCAAATCTTCTTGTGTTGCTACTGTCCATATATCTTGAGGATGGTCCCGGCTCTAATGTGTCTGCATGTCCCGAAGAAGTCGGTTCTGAGGTTTATCAGGCCGCTTCCAACTCTTAGTATCTCGAGGGTCTCGTTCAGGCATAGTTTGCATATGCAAGATCCCCCTTTATCGGGTGGTACTTTCCTGATTATGTACCAGGCCAGAAAGTACGGGGTCCTGTCCAGCTTAAGCTTCCAGATCAGGTCGGAGAGAGCCGTGCTTTTCCTTTTGGTCTCCTTATTGAATGAATGGCGATGGTTGTAGCAGCGGTCTTTAAAGCTCGTTGATGTGGCTCCTATGTAGAGGTGTTCGGAGTTGGGGGTTTTAACCCTACAACCATATACTAGGTTCTTCTTAAGGCATTCATTACCAAGGGGGCATGATTCGGGGTTTCTGCAATTGCAGAGGGTGGTAGACCTCTGCGTGCCTAGATTGGGGTTCCCGTTAGGTGTTACATGGTGGTCCTCCCCCAGGCACGGTGGGGGGTCCTCGGATCTGTTTGGGTTTCTTGGGTGGGCTCTGGGTCCTCCCTTCCCTCCTTTCACATGGTTCTGCTGAGTGCTTGTATTGCCATCTTCCTATTTGTGTGTGGTTTTTAAGCCTACTCCTGTTGATGCTAGCTATGTGTTAGGCCAGAATTCTCGTGGTGGAATACGAGAGCTTCACAGTGTGTCTGTTGAAGATCCTGTGGTATCTATGGTCCCTCGGGAAGTATTTATAAAGTGCTCCAAAGAATGATCGGGCCAAGCTGTTCTTTAGGGCCGCTGAGTAGGGTAGGTTGTACCACGTGATTTTTCTGTGTCTCCTCCTATATGTGTGCGTCGGGGTCGTCGTGATTTGTTGGAGATTTGTTGGGTTGCTGGTGGTTCCCGCACTGTTGCTTCCCCTTTGGGTGCTTTGCTTTTTGTTATCTTCACGGCCCGAATCTGTTGGGTGGTCGTTGCCCGCGCTGGGAGATCTATCGTGGGGTGGTCCCCCCTACGTGTCCTGCGGTTGGGGTCTTCGCTTCTGGGGTGGTTAGCGTCACCCCTGAGACTGCTAAACATATTGGGTTTCATCTCGAGGTTAAGCGTACTAGTCATCAACGCCCGTGTGGTTGTGTCGGGTACATGGTGCCTATTTGTTTCTGCTCTGCCTGTAATGTTAGGGTTCGCCCCCCCCCGGGCAACGCAGGTGTGGGTGTCCGTTGGGCTATCCCCATCCCGGCGTTTCGGACTATATGTTATATTTTGGCCATGTGCCGCCTTATTTAGAGCTGCGTTGTAATATTCTGCGTGGTTATTAAATATTTCCTTACTTGCGGACAGGCTGGAGATCCTGTCCGAGACACTCTTCACCACTGCCTTGGTTATGGACTCAAGGGTGGTTTGATTTGGTGTTAACATATACGAGTTCTCGTTGGGCTTGTGGTAGGGGTAGTATTGTTCGGTGTTCAGGTTTAGGGTGGTGTCTAGGAAGTTAACTACCTTCCTATTTGGCTCTAGTTCTATACTGAGCCCCTGGTTCTTAAAGAAATGGCGAATACGCCTCCTCATTCCCTCCAACATATTGGTGATGTGGTCACATACTGTGAATAGAGCATCGTCACGATATAATCCGCCGCCCAGGCAGGGGATCTCATCTTTTATCTGCTTCAGCAGGTAGAGCCCAACCAGGTCCGTTACCTGTGCTGAGTCGCTAGAGCCCATCGTGATGTCAAAGTTATTTGGCCAATCACTCCTGATCCAAAGTTCTCCATCGAAACGGATTAAGGTCTTTCTTGCGGCGTGGATGATGCTCACCTCCTCTCGGGTTAGGTCCGTATTGGACATCGCTAAAAATAGGGCCTTATTAAGTACTATGGGTGAGATTGAGGAGTAGTAGCATGCGATGTCCAGTTGTATAAAGCTGGTCTTACTTTTCTCATGCAGTACCTTAAACCATTCTATTACTTCTCCCGTGCAAGACCATTGTTGTAATTTAGTTTTCTTCCGAAGCTTGGGCAAAATCCTATCCAGTATTCTTTTAATGACTATCCCTGGGTCAGATCTGGAGGGGCTATTAGTCTGACAGGGAGGTCGGACTCAAAGTTTGGCTTGTGAACTTTAAGGGTAATTCGCGGCTCCCTTGGTTGGTATGGGGCCGTCCTGTCCTCTATGCCGAGTCTAGATATAATCCTGTAAGCTGTGGCATTGATCTCATCCAGGGTAAATCCAGGTGTTTTTTTTGTAGCACTTCCTCAGTTCTCTGAGAATTAGCTTATTGTACAGTTCAGTGTCCATGTTGTAGAGGTTGTTGGTTTTGTCAGCATGGACAAGTATTCCAGTTGTCTCTTTAAGTACTGTAATCCGGTTTCTCAGGTGTCTGAGGTACTCCTGACTTCTGGTTGGGTTTCCGGAGAATTTGAGGTTGGTTATGATGTTAATCATCTCATTTTCAAACTCATCCGTTAGTCTGTTGGGGGTGTGTGTGTGTGTGGGGGGGGGGGGGGGGGGTGATTCCTCCTTGATAGAAAAAGGTACTCCATGTTTTGTGTGTTGGTAATTTTTTGCGTTCCTCTTTCGAAGTGGAACGCCTTCCCTCTCATCCTACGGACGAGGGAGTCTGTACTCATGATGAGATCACTGGTGTATTCTCGTTTGTCAGGTAGGGGGATGTACTTCAGTGACGCTAAGGTTGCCAGTTTATCCATAGTGAACTCTAACAATACAGGAAGAGCAGAAACAAATAGGCACCATGTACCCGACAGCACCACACGGGCGTTGATGACTAGTACGCTTAACCACGAGATAAAACCCGATATGTTTAGCAGTATCAGGGGTGACGCTAACCACCCCAGGACCGAAGACCCCAACCGCAGGACACGTGGGGGGGGGGGGGGGACCACCCCACGATAGATCTCCCAGCGCGGGCAACGACCACCCAACAGATTCGGGCCGTGAAGATAACAAAAAGCATAGCACCCAAAGGGGAAGCAACAGTTCGGGAACCACCAGCAACCCAACAAATCTCCAACAAATCAAGACGATCCCGACCCACACATATAGGAGGAGACACAGAAAAATCACGTGGTACAACCCACCCTACTCAGCGGCCCTAAAGAACAGCTTGGCCCGATCATTCTTTGGAGCACTTTATAAATGCTTCCCGAGAGAAGCCTGGGGGAGGTCCACCATGTAACACCTAACGGGAACCCCAATCTAGGCACGCAGAGGTCGACCACCCTCTGCAACTGCAGAAACCCCGAATCATGCCCCCTTGGTAATGAATGCCTTAAGAAGAACCTAGTATACGGTTGTAGGATTAAATCCCCCAACTCCGAACACCTCTACATAGGAGCCACATCAACGAGCTTTAAAGACCGCTGCTACAACCATCGCCATTCATTCAATAAGGAGGCCAAAAGGAAAAGCACGGCTCTCTCCGGCCTGATCTGGAAGCTTAAGCTGGACAGGACCCCGTACTTTCTGGCCTGGTACATAATCAGGAAAGTACCACCCGATAAAGGGGGATCTTGCATATGCAAACTATGCCTGAACGAGACCCTCGAGATACTAAGAGTTGGAAGCGGCCTGATAAACCTCAGAACCGACTTCTTCGGGACATGCAGACACCTTAGAGCCGGGACCATCCTCAAGATATATGGACAGTAGCAACACAAGAAGATTTGAACTCCCCTCAAGCTATAGGGACTTCTCCAGAACATGTAGACACCTCTCGGCCAGACCTCACTCAATCTATATGGGCAGTAACAACACCCTAGGCTGAGAACTCCCCTCAAGTCATAGGGAACAACCCAGGCTGAGCAGACACCATGATAGCCTAGAGATTGTATCGGACACAGCCATTATAATTTGGCCAACATCTATATAACACAAACACATTTTAATTTACTTGATTTATGATTTTCAATTTCCAATTTTAAATCTTAATTTGTCTTTATTAATTTGTTATTTGTTTTCTGTTCTCTTCACTGTATCACCTTATATTTATTTTTAAGTTGAGATTGATTATAACACAAACACATTTTGTTTGATTATCTTATTCCTTTATTCTTTTATTATTTTAACATCTTGTACCTCATACCAATCTATCCAACATATTTCTGACCTTGAGATTGGTTATAGCACACACACACTTTATCCTACTTTATTTGAATCTTCATTTTATTTTTCACTTCTCCATATTGATTTTCATTACTTTTACAACAATTTTTCATTTATTCTTTATTCTCTATTTATTATTTATTTTCTGTTTTCTTCATTTATTGCCTTATATTTCTTCATATACATGGAAGAACCCCCCCCCCCCCCCCCACCACCACCACTATGAGAGATGGTGGCAGGAGGGATGAAGAAAAAACACACACAGATACTTCTAAATTGTCAACAGCAGCAAGACATAAGCTGACCACAACACCAACAACACTACCGAAATAATGGTAGAGCTCAAATGTACTTAACAATAGCAAACACAAACACTACAGGGAGCCTCACCCCAGAAAGAATTTCTATAGACTTCTGACTGAGGAATGCTCTCAAAACTGACCAATGGGAAGTTTGACATTTTTTTGTTATTTTGTTCCTTTACCACCGTGTTCCTTCTACCACTTTATCAATTTTTTAAGCTAATTCCAACAATAACAACACTAACAACACAAGAATTGAGGTCAGATGTACCTAACAATAACAAGAATAACAACTACAGATTGGCTTGCCTCAGAATGAACTTCTATAGACTTTTGTATGTGGAATGTTCTAACAACTGACCAATGAGAGGAGAAGAGGCCCTTTGACACTGAAATTCGTTTGTTTGAATTCATATGATTCCAGTTCCTCAGTGAAATAACATCCCAACCAGGAACTGGGCATATCAGAATATTGACAAAATTATACACCTCAACAACATATGTACTTGTCTATACCACACTAATACGGACTGCCTGAAGAGGTCACAGCCAAAGATGGCTGTCACCGAAATATATATAGCAGTAATAAACGAAGCTAAATTTTAAACATTTGACTTTTATTTTCTTATTTTATTCTCTCTCTCTATATATCTATATCTATATATATATATCTATATCTATATATATATATCTATATCTATCTCTCTCTCTCTCTCTCTCTCTCTCTCTCTCTCTCTCTCTCTCTCTCTATATATATATATATATATATATATATATATATATATATATATATATATTATATATATATATATATATATATATATATATATATATATATATATATATATATATATATATATATATATATATATATATATATATATATAAAGAAAAAGAGATGAAATCGAAAATGCAACTGGAGTCTTATTTTTTTTTAAAATAAGACTCCAGTTGCATTTTCGATTTCATCTCTTTTTCTTTATACTTTCACTCGTGTAGGACACCTCGGTTATTTTTCATTTTGTAAAAAAAACCTCACTTTCTAATATATATATATATATATATATATATATATATATATATATATATATATATATATATATATATATATATATATATATATATATATATTTATCTCTCTCTATATATATATTTATCTCTCTCTATATATATATCTATATATATTTATCTATATATATATTTATCTCTCTCTATATATATATCTATATATATTTATCTATATATATATTTATATATATATTTATCTATATATATATATATATCCGCCTCCGTGGTATTTTTTTCGGGGTTATAAGGGGCTTAGCTCTGTTTCTTGACCGTTGTATCACGTGACTGTCTATCCCTCCGCCTTTTGGGATTCTTTCTCACGTCATATAGGCGCGTTCTTGAGGCTAGTAAAACGAGGTATCCTCTTGATAAGCCGGCAGACCTCGCAAAGGCTCTATATCTTTATGATGTATTGTTTTTGTTTATGCCACGAAACTACGTAGTCGAGGAATCTAGAAGCAGTTTAGGTATGATACATTTTATTACTAATTATATCTAAATGTTTCTTCTCTCTTCATAATGTACTTTTAGCTCTGATACTGGTTCAGTCTAATCCATTCGAATTGGTCTGTCCCAGTTATTCATAGAGCAACATCGGTTAAGGTTGGCACCATTAACTCAGGGATGGATGTGGACATATTCATGTATATGTGTGTGTCCGCATGTATCTGTGTGTTTCTCAATATATTGTTCATAACTCCCTCTGGTCGAGTAAGCTTTGAAGTGTAGTGACTGCTGGAAAGCTGCCATTACTCATACTTCTCGCCCCCTTAACCACCTCTTCTACGGCTTCGGGATAAATACCCACTCCGCCTCCGTGGTATTTTTTTCGGGGTTATAAGGGGCTTAGCTCTGTTTCTTGACCGTGGTATCTCGTGAATGTCTCCCCCTCCGCCTTTTGGGATTCTTTCTCACGTCATATAGACGCGTTCTTGAGGCTAGTAAAACGAGGTATCCTCTTGATAAGTCGGCAGACCTCGCAAAGGCTTTATATCTTTATGATGTATTGTTTTTGTTTATGCCACGAAACTACGTAGTCGAGGAATCTAGAAGCAGTTTAGGTATGATACATTTTATTACTAATTATATCTAAATGTTTCTTCTCTCTTCATAATATATATATATATATATATATATATATATATATATATATATATATATATATATTTCTCTCTCTCTCTCTATATATATATATATATATATATATATATATATATATATATATATATATATATATATTTATCTATATATATATCTATATATATTTATCTATATATATATATGTATATATATATGTATATGTATATATATATATATAGATGTATATATAGATATATATGTATATGTATATATATATATAGATATATATGTATATATAGAGAGAGATATATATGTATATATGTATATATATATATATGTATATATATATGTATGTATATATATATGTATGTATATATATATATGTATATATGTATGTATATATATATATGTATGTATATATATATATGTATGTATATATATATGTATATATATATATGTATATATATGCATGTATATATATATGTATATATATATGTCTCTACCAGATATTTTGTTT
>OZ024742.1:20199215-20204215 GCA_964016885.1 Eledone cirrhosa
ACACTTATAGCTCCACAGGTGCCTGCTTCCCTGTTCTTGTACCCTCTCAGGTGACTCTTTAGACCTGCCATGCTCAGACAAACCCTATTACAGGTCTCACATGTCAGGTCAGGCCGTCTGTCAGTGCCTTCAGGAAGGCCAACATAGATTCCTTTCCAGACATCTCTTTTTAGTGTCGCGTGCCTTCTTCTTGTTTCCTCAAATAGACTCTTGCCACTAGCCACTGCTTTCCTCCAATGCGATCGGTCGCTAGCGCATGCTTCCCAGTGCTCACAAGGTATGTTACTCTTCTTGAGCGCCCCCTTGATGCAGTCCTTAAATCGCATATTGGGTTTGCTCGTGCTCCATAAAATAGCTGCTTCGGCATTCGCTTGTCATTCATCCTTACAAGATGGCCTGTCCAGCGCAGTTGATGTTTCAAAATCAAGGACTCGACACTATCACATCCACTTCTGTCCAGAACCTCGACGTCACTGACAAACATTTGCCAGGTTATGCCGAGGATCCGACGTAAGCAGTACTGGTGGAACCTCTCAAGTTGCTTCATCTGTCTACGGTAGACCACCCACGTCTCACAAGCATAAAGAAGTGCCGTGAGCGCACACGCATGATACACTTCGAGCTTTGTCTTTACCGAAATTCAGTGTTGAGACGAGAGACGCTTGTTCAGTTTTCCAAAAGCATCACTGGCTTTCTGTATCCTGTTTGATATTTCCCCATCAAGAACGCAGGACATACTCAGAGTGCTTCCAAGATATACAAAACTGCGAACGACCCTTAGCCTTTCACCATAAACCAAGATGTTGGGCTCACAACATGGCTTCCCAGGGGCTGGTTGGTACACGGTTACTGTCTTTTTCAGGCTTATGGTAAGTCCCAATGCAGTACACGCATTAGAAACTGCATCCATGCGATGCTGCATATCAATCTCCGTGTACACTACCAGGTCACAGTCATCTGCATAAAGCAAATCCCTGATTAGTGACAAGTGAACCTTTGACTTAGCATTGAACCTCCTGATATTAAACAGCTTTCCAGTTGATCGATAGCGAACATATATGCCATGATTGCAGTTCCCCAAGGCCTGTTCGAAGACAATGGAGAAGTACAAAGCAAAGAGCGTTGGAGCTGGAATGTCACCCAGTTTGACTCCATTCTCGACCGTCACCGGCTCAGAGAGCTTTCCACCAACATTTACCCATGCCTTCATGTCATCATGAAACAAACGCAAAATGGAAACAGACTTCTCAGTTTATATGTATATATATATATACATATATATATATATATATACACATAAATAAATTATATATATATATATATATATATATATATATATGTATATATATATATATATATATATATATATATATATATATATATATATACATATATATATGTATACATATATATATATACATATATATATACATATATATATATACATATATATATATGCATATATATATATATATATATATACATATATATATATATATATATATATATATATATATACATATATATATATATACATATATATATATACATATATACATATATATATATATATATATATATATATATGCATATATATATATATACATATATACATATATATATATACATATATACATATGCATATATATATATATACATATATATATATATATAATAAATACATATATATATTTATATATATATATATACACATATATATATATACATATATATATATATACATATATATATATATATATACATATATATATATATATACGTATATATATATATATACATATATATATATATATATATGTGAGAAAAACCACAGACCCTCCATCTCAACTCATCTTTTGAAAAGCAGAAGAACTGCTAAACCGGTAAAGGAACCAAATATATATATATTTAAAAAGAAAATAAGACTCCAGTCGCATTTTCGATTTCATCTCTTTTCTTTATACTTTCACTCGTGTAGGACACCTCGGTTATTTTTCATTTTGTAAAAAAAACCTCACTTTCTAATATATATATATATATATATATATATATATATATATATATATATATATATCTGGTGCGTTATGGTCCACCTGGTTCCTTACCACATTTCCTTCGTTATGTATATATATATATATATATATATATATATATATACATAACGAAGGAAATGTGGTAAGGAACCAGGTGGACCATAACGCACCAAAGTACTCAATACTTAGGGTAGTAGAGTGGGTAATAGGAACGAGTAGGACCCCGACGGCTGAGCTCAAGCCGTTTCAACGGCTAATTCACCCTTCGACGTCAGCATGGGCGCGACGGATTCGGCTGAGTTCACAGATCTTATAGGATTATTCCTACTAGTTAAACTCACCGATATGTTTCCTGCATTCGGCGGTGGATTGTACCGCGATGATGGGCTCCTTACCCTTAAAGGGTACAACCCCAGTAGTACAGATCGGGTCCGTAAAAATTAATCAGCTTCTTCCGCGACTGGGGATTTAAAATAACCCTACAAACGTCCCTGACCCGAGTAAACTTCCTGGATGTTACCCTTGACCTCGATAATGATCTGTACTACCCATACAGGAAACCCAACGACAACCTGCACTACATCCACTGCCGGTCAAACCATCCTAGGAACATCACCAATAACCTGGTTAAAAACATCTCCCTCCGCATATCTCGTTTGTCCGCCAATGAGCAGATATTCGAGGAACAGGCGCCTTATTACAACCAAGCCCTCAAGCGGAGTGGTTTCCGGGAGGAAATATCCTACTGTCCAGCTTCCATTAGCGGAACCAGCAGGCGACACCGCTGCTCACGCAATGTAACATGGTTCAATTCTTCCCACAACGCCGAGGTGACAACTCCTATCGGGAAAATCTTCTTTAGGCTCATCGAAAAACACTTCCCACTACAACACAGCTACCACAACATAATTAACAAAAATACCATCAAACTCTCCTACAGCACCACACCAAACTTTGCACAAAACATCGTCTCCTCTAACAACAAAAAACTCAACCCCTATGGAAGAAATAACCTAAATAGCATTGGAGAGCCGACCAGGAGGTGCACCTGTCCTGATGGATCCATTTGCCTCCTCGACAACAGATGCAGAGATCGTAATGTGATCTACCAGTGCAACGTGAGGACGGACATCTCCAACAAAGCTTATATAGGATTAACCGCATGTGACTTCAAGAACGGCTATACCAACACAGACATATTTTCCGAAACCCGGCCCGGCGTCACGCCACCACACTTTCGGACCACATCTGGGACCTCAAAGACAACAATATCACCTATGATCTCACTTGGAGCTTACTGTCCAGAGCCAACTCTTACACGGGAGGACGCCGTCCGTGCAAGTTATGCTCGGAGGAAACTTTACAAATGCTGTTTCCGACGGACCAACTCCTAAACAGGAAAGACGAACTGGTAATTGCATGCAAACACAGATTGCATAGGACTTACCTAGCCCAGAAAGCCCATAATGACCGGGGGGGGGGGGGTGTAGACAAGGGCTGTAATTCCCCACTTGCCGATTTTGTAATGGGTAACCCCTGCTTGCAAAGGAAGACGCGCTCCATCATCTACCTTTCTAAAAAATAAATCATACACAAAACGCAGTCCAGAATTAGCCGTCGAAACGGCTTGAGCTCAGCCGTCGGGGTCCTACTCGTTCCTATATATATACATATATATATTTATATATATATATATATATATATATATATATATATATATATATATATATATATATATATATATATATATATATATATATATATATACATATATATATATACATATATATATATATGTATATATATATATATATATATATATATATATATATATATATATATATATATATATATATATATATGTAGGAGGTGAGTTTTATTGTAGTACAATAAAGCAATGCAGATATCGGATAAGAAGCACTCTACAGTTTGTAGGACTGGAGTATGCATAATATAAGATCAAAAGATGGTTAAAGGAGTTCCATGTATTTTATTATGCGCATTTCAAAAACAAACATCATCATGCAATAATATTTGTGTTTTCATCAGATAAAACAGGAGAACATGATATGAAGGCTAAAAAACACTTGTGGATAGTGCAGTTTTAAATCAACATATGAAAAGTGGTTTTAGATTGATGTGTGATATTGGGAAAAAATATTTTATTTAGAGAGGGGGGGGGGAGGATGAAAAGGGAAGGAGATGAGAGGGAGAGATGGGTGATAGAGAGAAAGAGATAGTTTTTATAACTGAGAGGAGATATATTTTTTACATAGAGAGGTTGAAAACCGTTGGAAGATACTGTATAAATTAAGAATTTTGAAAATTAACGAAGGGAGGATATGTGCGAGGAAAGAATATTTTATTTAGGGAGGGGGGGATGAAAAAAAGGGGGAGGAGATGAGAGTGAAGGTGGAGAGGGAGAGATGGGTGATAGAGAGAAAGAGATAGTTTTTATAACTGAGAAAAAGATATATTGTTTTAACATAGAGAGGTTGGGAACCGTTGGAAGATAATGTATAAATTAAAGGAATTTGAAAATTAACGAAGGGAAATTATGTATGAAGATAGAGAGAAAAAAATAATAATTGTGGATGAATATTCTAACGTCAAAAAAAGAAATGTATATATTGTGGCAATTTCAAAATTAACGAAGAGAAAAATTATTAAGGTTTGTGTGTAGAAGGATTTCCTTCCAATATTGAATTTCATAATAACAGTAATAGTACTCCCGACGTCATTGTAAACCCTAGGCTAACTTCTGTAAATCCAAATACAACGTCAAACACAACTTCGCTAAATGTTCATAATCCAACTCTAAATCAAGAAACTATTATTCCTATTATTCCTATCGCAAACAACTTCTCCAATCCAATTCCTTCTATAAATAACACTAGATCACTCATTAATAATCTCTCTAATTGCAACTGCCGCATTAAAAATAAATGTCCTCTCAACAACCATTGT
>OZ024742.1:20214215-20259215 GCA_964016885.1 Eledone cirrhosa
ATCTTGTCTCTCCCTTTTACATCTATCTTGTCTCTCTCCCTTTTACATCTATCTTGTCTCTCCCTTTTACATCTATCTTGTCTCTCTCCTTTTTACATCTATCTTGTCTCTCTCCCTTTTACATCTATCTTGTCTCTCCCTTTTACATCTATCTTGTCTCTCTCCCTTTTACATCTATCTTGTCTCTCTCCTTTTTACATCTATCTTGTCTCTCTCCCTTTTACATCTATCTTGTCTCTCTCCCTTTTACATCTATCTTGTCTCTCTCCCTTTTACATCTATCTTGTCTCTCCCTTTTACATCTATCTTGTCTCTCTGCCTTTTACATCTATCTTGTCTCTCTCCCTTTTACATCTATCTTGTCTCTCTCCCTTTTACATCTATCTTGTCTCTCTCCCTTTTACATCTATCTTGTCTCTCCCTTTTACATCTATCTTGTCTCTCTGCCTTTTACATCTATCTTGTCTCTCTCCCTTTTACATCTATCTTGTCTCTCTCCCTTTTACATCTATCTTGTCTCTCCCTTTTACATCTATCTTGTCTCTCCCTTTTACATCTATCTTGTCTCTCTGCCTTTTACATCTATCTTGTCTCTCTCCCTTTTACATCTATCTTGTCTCTCTCCCTTTTACATCTATCTTGTCTCTCTCCCTTTTACATCTATCTTGTCTCTCCCTTTTACATCTATCTTGTCTCTCTGCCTTTTACATCTATCTTGTCCCTCTCCCTTTTACATCTATCTTGTCTCTCTCCCTTTTACATCTATCTTGTCTCTCTCCCTTTTACATCTATCGTGTCTCTCTCCCTTTTACATCTATCTTGTCTCTCTCCCTTTTACATCTATCTTGTCTCTCTCCCTTTTACATCTATCTTGTCTCTCTCCCTTTTACATCTATCTTGTCTCTCCCTTTTACATCTATCTTGTCTCTCTGCCTTTTACATCTATCTTGTCTCTCTCCCCTTTACATCTATCTTGTCTCTCTCCCTTTTACATCTATCTTGTCTTTCTCCCTTTTACATCTATCTTGTCTCTCTCCCTTTTACATCTATCTTCTTCCAACCGTTGTTTTTTCAATTTTTCCGACACTCATTTCCATACTCACTCACTAATTTTTATCACCCTCAATTATCTCCACTATCCAGCGAATTTCAACCGTTGAGGTTGTCTTTTTTCCGGGTATGTCAATATTTATTTATAAAACAAATCTGTATTTTATCTGATGAAAGCGCACCATAATTTACCTTGGTTGCCCTTGAAATATATATAATAAAATAATTATGGTTTTATAAATATAGTTTCCATTTATTAATATATTGTGTATATTTATATATATATATATATATTTATATATACATATATATTTATATATATGTATATATATATATATATATATATATATATATATATATATATATATATATATATATATATATATATATATATATATATATATATATATATCTTTATATATTATATATATATATATTTATATATATATATATATATATATATATATATATATAACGGAAGAAATGTGGTAAGGAACCAGGTGGACCATAACGCACCAAAGTACTCAATACTTAGGGTAGTAGAGTGGGTAATAGGAACGAGTAGGACCCCGACGGCTGAGCTCAAGCCGTTTCGACGGCTAATTCTGGACTATATATATATATATATATATATATATATATATATATATATATATATTTATATATATATATATATATATATTTATATATATATATATATAAATAAATAAATATATATATATATATAAATAAATATATATATATATTTATATATATATATATATATATATTTATATATATATATATATATATTTATATATATATATATATATATTTACATTTATATATATATATATATATATATATATATATATACATTTATATATATATATATATATATATATATATATATATATATATATATATATATATATATATATATATATATATATATATACATACTAAGTTAAGGTATTATAGCATATATCTTTGATGATTAAGTTATATACATCTATATATATATATATATATATAGATAGATAGATATATAAGAGAGGCGATAAAGCGAGAGAAAGAGAGTGAAATAGATCGATAGATCGATCTATAGATAGATAAATAGAGTGAGAGTGAGAGTGAATGTAAGACTTCAATCTATCAAGTATATAACAGACACCCTTGATTGCTGACACAGCTAAACTAAATCGATTATAACTGACACAGTTAAACTCTATCGATTATGTTAATGATGATTTCATAATCACAAAGCTTCATATGTATGAAGCTTCAGTGTGTGGGGGACACACACCCAGATGACCATATATAGAAAATAGCATTGTACATTTTGTGGTATACCCGGGTCACTGTTTATAAGAAACAACGTTGTATGTATTGTTGTACCCTGATCACCATATCTAGAATATAGTGTGTATGTGTTGTGGTGTATCCAGTTCTCTATATAAGAATAGTAGCTGATGTACCCAGCTTCTCCCGGGTAAACATATGATAGGTGAAGTCTAGAAGAGAAAACGACTGTAGTGGATGCGTTGTTTGGTTTACCGTATCAGACCTGCCAACTTCTAAAAACCCAAACGAGGAGGACAAAGAAAAAAAGTGCCCTAAAAGGTAGAGAAATGAGGCAAAATGGGGAGATTTTACATAAAGCAAGCTATACCCATTTTCACAAAGTGAATGGGAGATTTTCACAAAGTGAGTTGACAGGTCTGAAGTATGAGGCGAGACCCTGGTGTGTGTGTGTGTGTGTGACAAAAAAACAAAACAAAGAAAAAACAGTAAACAATCTTCCAGATACACCAAACTTTTCGTTTTACCGTTCGTGCAAAGTATATGAAGATTTCTAGGTGTCCCCATTCTCGAACAAGCTACATATAACTGTCCATGGGTAAAAAGCGATTCTCTTGTTTTCAATCCATTGAAACTGCGACTCTGAGCTTTATTTATGGTCATACCTGTAGTGTACCCGGATCACAATATATAGAAAATAGCGGCGTATGTGTCGTATATATAGAGTATAGTGGTGTATCTGCAGTTGTGTACCAGGAACCTCAGATATACAAGATAGCGGTGTATGTGTTGTTGTGTACCCTATTTACTTTATAGTGAAAATAGCGGTGTATGAGATGTTGTGTAACCGGATCCTTAGATATAGAAGATAGTAGTATATGTATTGTGGTCTACCCGGATCCTCAGATGTAGAATATGGCCTTGTA
Source organism: Eledone cirrhosa (assembly GCA_964016885.1). Taxonomy (NCBI): domain Eukaryota; kingdom Metazoa; phylum Mollusca; class Cephalopoda; order Octopoda; family Eledonidae; genus Eledone; species Eledone cirrhosa. The sequence continues at coordinate 20,217,473 of OZ024742.1, forward strand.
CGTGTTGCAGTGTACAAGGATCCAGGGTTGGATTTAGATCTTGGGGGCGGGGAACATCAGGTTAGGGGACCCCATCATACACAAACACTTAGAATATACAACAACCCCCCAATTTTACATACAAAAGTTAGCTTGGCGCAAGTGACAGGAATTGAAAAATTATACATACAGGTATCAAATTAAACAATTCTAACCACCCTAAAACTAAAAAGCCTAGGTGAGGGCGCAAATAAATTGCTATAGCCGTCGCTGGTAGGACACACAACTGCCTCATCCCCTGCCCCATTAAATCCAGCCCAACCCGGATGACCATATATAGAATATAGCGATATATTTGCAGAGGTATACTTTGATCCTCAGAGCGGTGTACGATCTGTGGTGTACTTGGTTCACTATATAAAGGAGATAAAATTAGTAGTTTAAGTGGTGTGCTGGTGTGCTCGTATCGTTCATCATTTATTTATTGTAAACTATTGGTACAGAGTATATTATCGATCTAGATTGGTGACAGGCAATACATGTCTGCTTTCCAGTTCTTCTAAGCAGAAATAACTAAAATAATTCTTACTCTCGGGTCTCCAATAATCACCCCCACCTGCTTATTAATTTTTGTGGTATCATTCCTGAAACAATTAATTTTCTTTAGACATTAAAAAACATTATACATAACAAAAAAGTAAATTACTAGAAATCCCAGACGTTATAAATAGGATGCGTTGGGGCCTCAATATGTAAAAAACCCACTAATTCTGTTTTTTTTTAAAATTCAACGCAGACAACCTAGAAAAATAACTGACCCATCTCCGCTTATTCTACTTCCGCTTATGAAATGTTGGAAGTTGTATATACCAAAACAAAACACTATTAAAAGGATTAAAAAAGGGAAATGAAAAGTAGGGGAAAAAAAAGAATCAAGCAGAGAAAGACAGGCAGAGTGCGGGGGGCACTGCCACCCGGTCTGAGCGGGGCCTCAACGGCTCCCCGACCAGACAAAATGGCCAGAGATGCTCACCGTATTTCTAATTTTCATTTTTTATTGTATTAATTGAATACGTTGAGTCGGTACATCAAGGCTCTTGTTACTGAGGGATTATCGATGTAATCCTATCGATTACTCCTATTGATTTAATCCTATCTCTAGATTTGTTTTCTGCTTGTGCCTCACTCAACTTTGAAATAACACAGTCTACCCCACTGAAATTAGGTAATGGGGGCCAGAAACTGTGAAGGTGTAAACAGTAGTAACACTGCGAAATATACGAGTGTTTCATTAGAAACCATTACTTTGATCAATTACTCCGTTCTGTATGTATCAACACTCCGGATAGTGTTATCAAGATTTCCTGGTAAATTGTAACACAGCCATCACTACTGATCTTTGGAGATAAAAAAATGAAAGCCAAAAGTGATCTAACTACAGTCTTACGTGGGAGGTGTTTGGTGAGGGAACCCCAAACTGTTATAAGGTCGTAATATAAATATAAAAACAAATAACGAAACGAAATTAAATTTCGTTTCGTTATTTGTTTTTATCGTCTCCGCTGAACCGGTACGTACTCACGCTCTATGCAAATTAGTCTGCCCACTACTAATTTTCATAGAAAAAGCATATAACGATATGTGCTTTTACGATTCTCTAGAAAGGCCGGAAGATAGGTAAATATTGCTGATGAGATGTAACAACATCGAAACTAGTCCAATATTCCTTGTCTGGCTTTCTGGAGAATAGAGGAAAGGTGTTTCCTCGAAAACCAGTATGACTCTAAAAACCGGTTTGTCTGTGTGTTTAGATACAGAATAGCTGGACACTCACAGTAAAGTGTCCAGTGAAAAACTCGGTACATCTACATATGTACACGTGTGTGTATTCATATGCATACTAGTATTTCAGTATACATATGTGGATGTACATTTTTAACTTAATTAATATAAATATACTCCTCTACCTTCTATCACGGGACCCCAGACACGCCTTTGCAGAACCCACTTTGGGGACCACTGGCCTGGACAGTGGGGTAGAACGCTCTTTGACATGCAGAATCCCAGACACAAACCTCCACATGGTTCCAGTAGTCAGAATAGCACCGAAAAGAAGGATTGGACCCTTCTGGCTTCCATCTTTGTAAAAATAAACAGAAAATAGCCATCCAGTGATACATCTTGACATTGAAAAACAACAAAAAATCAATTGATTTATTCGGTCATCTGACAAATAAGAGATCGATAAAGGAATATATATGTCAATCGACCTGTGTCTTTTAATATTTCCCATGTACTTTATCAATAGATAGATTTCTTTTGTCGTATGTGAAGATCAATGTCAACAGAGCAAGCTGTCCATTGTTTACGACGATAGATTAGTTCAAGATATTTGTCTTATATTTAATCAGAGGCAAATACTGACGTTTTAAACAAATTTATATTTTTCCGCTGATTTAATAACATTCCAGGACAATACCGCTAGACAACGAAACATGCACACATACATAGAAACATACACATACACACATATATACACACACAGAGAAACACATACATACACACATACATAGAAACACATATAGACAGACATACGTACACATACACACACAGACAGACGCACACATACACAGTACAGACAGACACACACACACAAACAGACACATACATAAACACAGACGCGTAAACACACAGACACACATAGACGGACATACACACATATATACACAGACAGACATACACATACATACACTCACACAGACATACACATACACGCACACTCACATGCACGCACACACACGGACACACATTCACGTATACATACACTGACGCCTACATCCACACACCCACACATACCCACACAGTCAGAGAACGACGCACACACACACACACTCACACAAACAAACAGATGCACACGCAGCCACACACTCAGACGCACACACACATACACAGATGCACGCACACAAACATACACAGATGCACGCACACACACACAGACGCACATATACAGCCACTTAGACAGACTGACACACACACATACAAACATATGACAGCTGCAGCTTGATAACTTCTGTCTTCGCCATTTGGTGGCTAGTGCCGTCCATGTTATCGGGACTGCAGGCCGGGACCTGCTATAAGCCTGAAGTCCTTGTTGTGACTTGACAGATTACTAAATACTCTGGCACATTAATCTTCGACACTGCTTGACTAAATGAGAATACAAACATACCGTATTTCTTTAGAAATACGACATTCCATAAATATCTGTATACAGCTATGCTCAAAGCTACATTCTGATTCTATTCTAAGTTGAACCAAATTATACAGCTTCATATGCAAATGAGATTAATCACCTCGTTTACACAGACGAGAAATCTATATATTCTCGCCCGTTTTCAAGTCCAGCAGTTGCAAGAGCGGGAGGGATCGTCCCGATGAGAACCAATTCAGTTCGAAATGCATCGACGATTGACCCCCTTGATTCTGCTGGACACCGACAGTGTTTTTGCCTAGCTACGGCTTTCTAAATGTTTATCTATAAACATACCGTATTTCTTTAGAAATACGAAATTTCAATACAGCTATGCTCGAAGCTAAATCCTAATTCTCTCCCCACTCCCCCCTCTCTCTCTCTCTCTCTCTCTCTCTCTCTATATATATATATATATATATATATATATATATATGTGTGTATATCAAAGAGTTGACTGTAACTCATTCCGTAGAGCTTGCCACTTGGTTGTCAAGCATTCCTTTGTGGGCCTTGGGACCTTGTACATGTTGTTCAAGAACCTGCCGATTATGCTGGAATTCTCATTGAAGCAGTCCCGGTATTTATTTTTTCGAATTGAATCCGATAATTCAATCAGCAGCATCATAGACGACTTCGGCAAGGATTTGAACTCAGAACGTAAAGGAATGTAACTATATAATTGAAGGACACACCGAAACCTTTTCAACACCCTACATCACCACCACAACCACCACCGCCACCAACAACAACTTATAAAACACCCCCAACATCACCATCATACCTGCTGCCAACAACAATACCTGGATAGAACACCCCCGCTTTCTCCCTATAAGAACGACCTCTAACATATTCCCATCCAGCAACCCCACCAACATCCTCGCCAACATCCCGACACTAACAACAACAATGACCCCTCAGAACATTGCTTCCCCACCACTGACAACAAAATCCCCCAACCCACCCTAGAGCATCCCTCCTCCACCACTAACCACAACAATAGCCCCATCCCCACCCTAGAGCATCCCTCCTCCACCACTAACCACAACAATAACCCACCCCCACCCTAGAGCACCCTTCCCCCACCACTAACCACAACAATATCTCCTCTTCCACCACTAACAATAACAACAACAGCAACAAGATACAATGACCACTGTACAGTGAGTGAATTTAGTGAATGTCACAGTTAACTGTGGCAAGAAATCCCAAGGTAAAAACATTCAAAAAGAAAAGAGAACAAAAAATGAAAGAAATTGTCTGTAAAACAATAGATTGTCTAAAAATACGACAAAATAAATACAAAACTAAAAATAAAATATAGCTAGACAATAAAACAATAAAATAAGAAAATAAGAAAATAATAAGATAGCTTAAAAGTAAAATAGTGAAATAGCATTGGAATGTCTGAAGACATGGCCAGAAGCAAATATTTTCTCACTTCAATGTTGATCTAACCAATATTCCAATATTGTCTTTACTGATGACTCTCTTTGTTCTCCTTTTGTCCTTCCTTCTCTATTTTCTCTGTCATCTATTTTAGAAGAAGAACATTCTTTTAAACTAAAAATGCCCATTGCAGTCTATAAACAGATCAGCTAATATTAGTACAGCAAACTTTTACATCACTTTCTCAGACTATATTGGTGGTCAGTAGTGTATCTAAGATAAGAACCGTCCTTGGAAGCAGCTTTTAATACACATGTTTGGCTCCAATCTTTTATTTTTCTTCTAATGTCTGATGCTATTTCTGTCTTCTGAAGATTTACTCTCTCCTCTCACTCTCTCTCACCCTCTATATCACCCGTTCCTTTCTCTTTCCCCGTCTCTTTCTCTCACTCTATCTCTCTCAAACTGTCTCTTGTTGATTTTCCACTGTTGACACATTTTCTTCTTCTTCTTCTTCTTCTTCTTCTTCTTCTTCTTCTTCTTCTTCTTCTTCTTCTTGGCGTATTTTGTCGTTGGAAGTACACACACAGAAACACGCACAACAACCACTTCTAACACACACACATAAAGACACACATACACACACACACGCACCCCTCTCTTATACCCTCACACATGCACACACACACACACACACATGCTCATATATCACATATACAAATGTACACACACACACAAATACATATATACATATATAAAGAACGGATACATAGACAGACATACAGTTAGAGTTTCAAATACATACAGGATAACAGATATACATATACACACGTACACACATACACACATACACACATACATTCATACACATACATACATACACACACACACAAATACATGTAAACATATAAAACAGATGAATGGATAGACACAAACACATACAAGATTAACAGATACACATATATACACATACATACACACACACATACGCACTCATAAACACATACATACGCATACACACACATACACACACATACACAAATACAAATACACATACACACAGTAACATACACATGCATATACACACAAACACACATATATATATATATACACACGCGCACACACATATACACACATACACACATATATGCACACATATGCACATATACACACACATAGGTATATATATATATATATATATATATATATATATACATTCACTTACATAAATAAACACACACGCACACATGCATAGATATGCATGCCATTACATAAATACACACATACACATAAATACACGCACTTACATAAATACACGCACACACTGGTCTATTATCTAAACAGTTCGAAGTATTTAGATTTAATTAATCTATGATTTTCCGTTTTATATTAATGAATAATTAATTTATTTTCCCGAAAAATATATATTTCACACTTCAAAATAGTAAAGTTGACAACCATTAACAGCTATGATGTAAAAACTGACTTCAAAGGGCGATGAATATATTTTTAATCAGCGTTTTAAAGCATCTTAATGCTGAGATATATATTTTAATTAACTCTTGTGAAAATGATAGCTAATTAGTAGTAACAAACAACACGTGAATTAAAATTACTATGTGTTACATCACATGTCATTTAATACATGTAGGGGCGGTGGAACTGGGGGGGCGGGCACAGGGCTCCATGACCCCTCCCTCTTTCAATGATTATATTTTTCTCCCCAAACTACCAAAACACATCTATTTGGATATATACATGTTATGTTACATTGATATATACACGTTATGTAACATGGATATGTACATGTTATATTACATGGATATGTACATGTTATGTCACATGGATATGTACATGTTATGTAACATGGATATGTACATGTTATGTTACATGGATATATACATGTTATGTTACATGGATATGTACATGTTATGTCACATGGATATGTACATGTTATGTTACATGGATATATACACGTTATGTCACATGGATATATACACGTTATGTCACATGGATATATGCACGTTATGTAACATGGATATATACATGTTATGTTACATGGATATATACACGTTATGTAACATGGATATATGCACGTTATGTAACATGGATATATACATGTTATGTTACATGGATATATACACGTTATGTCACATGGATATGTACATGTTATGTAACATGGATACGTACATGTTATGTTACATGGATATATACACGTTATGTCACATGGATATATACATGTTATGTTACATGGATATATACACGTTATGTAACATGGATATATGCACGTTATGTAACATGGATATATACATGTTATGTTACATGGATATATACACGTTATGTCACATGGATATGTACATGTTATGTAACATGGATATGTACATGTTATGTTACATGGATATGTACATGTTATGTTACATGGATATATACATGTTATGTTACATGGATATATGCACGTTATGTAACATGGATATATACATGTTATGTTACATGGATATATACACGTTATGTAACATGGATATGTACATGTTATGTTACATGGATATATACATGTTATGTAACATATATATATATATACATGTTATGTAACATGTATATATACATGTCATGTGACATGTATATGTCCATATTATGTTACATGAATATATATACATGTTATGTAACATGGATATATACATGTTATGTAACATGGATATTTACATGTTATGTTACATGGATATATACACGTTATGTAACATGGATATATACATGTTATGTAACATGGATATGTACATGTTATGTTACATGGATATATACATGTTATGTAACATATATATATATATATACATGTTATGTAACATGTATATATACATGTCATGTGACATGTATATGTCCATATTATGTTACATGTATATATATACATGTTATGTAACATGGATATATATACATGTCATCTAACATGTATATATCCATGTTAGGTAACATGTGTATATATATATATATATATATATATATATATATATATATATATATATATATATATATATATATATATATATATATATACATGTTATGTTATATGTACATATACATGTTATGTAACATGTATATGTATATGTACATGTACATATCGAAGTCTTTTTTTATATGCCGGTTGATATTTGATAATAACAGCTAAATTAATCACTACAAATGAATTGATCAAATTTGCACACACCCCCCCTCTCCTCATTCAGAAATGTTTTCATTGCCCCATGGCATGGTATGTGTGGTATGGTCACGTAACTTCTGATAAAGTGGTAGGTGTGTCGTAGTGGCGTACGACATTTCGTGGCCATTTTTAAGTCTGGAGGAAGCTCATCTCTTTTCACCGTCTGAATATAACAGAATTCGTCCAGAGAATGTTAGAAAATAAGAAAGAGAGGAAGTGGAAGAGAAAGAGATATAGAGGGAGAACTAAACCAGTACTAAACTGGTACTTTTTTTTTATCTACCTTGGATGGATGAAATGCAGAATTGACATTGACAGGATTTGAGCTCCAAACGTACTGCATCAGAATAACTAAATAGTTATGATAATATGGTAGCATGATCTTGAGGGAGTCTTAGAGGCGCTGTATTAACATACGGTGTTTTGGGGAGCATTTTAAAATCTGGCAGAGCCCATCTCCTCCCATTTTTCTTTTGAGAGCAGAGAGCTGAAACGAATACCTCAAAGCATTCTATCTGACGTTCTATCGACCCAGTTAATTTACTGCCTCATTATAGGGCGGTGGATTGGCAGTATCGGTAGAGGGTCGAACGCCATGCTTTGACGCATAGAGTTACGGCCCTTTCCATTCTGAGTTCAAATCCCGCCGAGGTCAATTTTGCCTTTCATCCTTACGGGGTCGATAAAATAAAGTACCAGTAATACACTGGGTAATTGCTGGCCTTGTGCCAAAAGTAGGAACAATTATATATATATATATATATATATATATATATATATATACATATATATATATATGCCCGAAACGTCATTCCCCACCGCACTCTCAAGCGTGAATCCAATACCTAACACCTTTCGTAACTGTACTCCTTGTTGTTATTTACTTTTCCAATATATATATTTCGCTAAAAAGAAATGTTGGTTTGGTTTGGAGGATTATTTTGGACTAATTGCCTCGGTAGTCCCTTGGAGACCGGAGATATTCATGTCGTTAGTGTTCCCCATTAATAGGTGATTGCTGGTGACTTCAGGGGGAAAAAAGGCACATGTGGTTAGAATGTCTCAGGAAAGAATCGCTGGACAGATTTTACAGGCAAAACCAACCGGCAGGAGACCCAGGGGTAGACCCCGAGCAAGATGGTTGGATAACATCCATGAGCTTGGTTGGTCTCGCTTGGGGATGCAGCCAGATTAAACGGTTGCTTCTGACAGGACCCGCTGGAAGGGGTGTGTGAAGACTCGGCCCCTACGTCCCTCTCATGAATAAGTGGGCAAAGAAGAAGTAATAGTAGTAATAGTAGTAGTAGTAGTAGTAGTAGTAGTAGTAGTAGTAGTAGTCACGGATAAAATCAGTTTAACCGAGATTGTTATATGTACAGATATAAATTTAATCTATCTATCTATCAATCTATCTCAACTCTCCTCTCTCTCTCACTCTCTACATATATGTACACACACAGAGACACACTCAGACACGCAGACACACACACACACATATATATATATATATATATATATATATTAAATTAACCGATATAAAAGACACAGAAGCGAAAACCAACCAAACAGTGAGTGTGTTCTGTTATTAATTCTGGCAATATTATTACACAAATATGACCCTCCCCAAGTATAACAATATTTGTTTCGACACACGATTTCATATAAAAAACCTCGCAAAACTAATATATACATATATATATATATATATATATATATATATATATATATATATATATATATATATATATATATATATATATATATATATATTAATAAAAGGAATTCCAACTTTGTCTGATTTACTCGTTTTAATTACAATTCTTTAAAATGTATAATGGTATTATAATGAAATAGTATGGTAGAATATTAAATGTTAAGTGTTAATTGAACAAGTACTTTCATGCTTTCGCAATCTTCAGGTTGAAATTGTGTGGTGACAGTAAAGTTTGCAATTTTCAACAGTTGAAAATTGCAAACTTGACTGTCACCACATATTATGAACCTGAAGATTGCGAAAGCATGAAAGTACTTGTTCAATTAACACTTAACATTTAATATTCTACCATACTATTTCATTATAATACCATTATACATTTTAAAGAATTGTAATTAAAACGAGTAAATCAGACAAAGTTGGAATTCCTTTTATTAATATATATATATATATATATATATATATATATATATATATATATATATATATATATATATAAGTTGAAATAAAATGAAAACGAAATTTCATTTCTCACTCTTAGTTCGGCACTTACTTAAATGTAAGTATGTATGTATACGTACATACATATATGTATACAGACGTATAGTAGCATGCATATATATATATATATATATATATATATATATATATATATATATATATATATATATATGGTGGCTGCCAACTCGTTTTCGAGTACGGCCACTACTTTATATCCATGTAGGAGAACCCCTATCGAAGCGCTGAACGAGTGTGACTTTTTAGTCCAGCCAGCGACTTGAAAACTCTGGTACAAAGACTACACTTGTGACAATTATTGACACATAGTGCTGGGCCCATGGTACCATGTGAGGACAAGTGCAGAGAGATCTCCAGATATAAAGCAATGCCTGTGCCGTGAAGCTTTTATAGTGAGCAAAGGCACTGCACAAAGCCAGTCCCACTCTCTTAACCAAGATGATATTTACCAAAAAGAAGAACAAGTCAACATCATTGGATACCATCAGGGTTGCAGGTGTAGGCATCTCTAACAAAATACACCCCGTCCCCCCACCCCCACCCCATCCACACCACCCCGTTCTATGTAAAGTTATGTTGGTGCCGCGCCATCCAGGCCGAAACAAATGAGATCGTGTAGGTGTCATGACAAAAAACACACAGTCCACGCTGTAATGTGGCCGTGTAGGCAACACGGTAAAAACCTCCCAGACCCACACTGTAAATGTGGTTGGTGTTAGGAAGGGCATCCAACTGTAGAAAACCTGCCAGACAGTCCTATGCGAGCAAGACAATCACTCTTGCCTCAAGTGGGACTACGCCCGTCCAAACCCATGCAAGCGTGGAACACGGACGTTAAACGTTGATGATGATGTGTGTGTATATATATATATATATCCCAGTACAACCTGTCTCATGGTCGGGTCGTTGGCGACTAAACTGGCAACCCCACCAAGGTTTCTTGGTGAGGAGGGTGACTTTGGACATCCTGCAGGACTAAAAACAAAACCTGTCAAAGGGCAAAGGAGCTCTTAAGAGTCAATGGCCATCCAAAATCACCGGGAGAGATGACCCCTTAGCCTTTGTTAAGGCAGAATTCTAGGAGAAGGAAAACTCTGATATATATATATATATATATATATACAGGTACACATACATACATGCACGTATCAGTTTAGCGGACGCTTATTATAACGCCGCTTTGTTCGTTTGTAAACAAACTGAACAGCCTGAATTTATGCCGTACGGTGTTAAGGCAACCACGTCACCTTTTTGTTCAACACTGACACAGGAACGATGTACTAGTTTAAAGCTTGTTAGCTATCATCAGCACCGTATACCCTTCTGCCAGATAGTTGAACGTTCGAAAGTATATACTTTCCTTATGAAAATTAACGGCTGAGCAGCCTAATTTGCATATCGAGTGAGTTAAGTCGGTCAGGCATACCGAAAACGATAAGTTGAAATAAAATGAAAACGAAATTTCATTTCTCACTCTTAGTACGGCACTTACTTAAATGTAAGTATGTATGTATACGTACATACATATATGTATACAGACGTATAGTAGCATGCATATATATACATATATATATATATATATATATATACATACAGGTACACATACATACATGCACGTATCAGTTTAGCGGACGCTTATTATAACGCCGCTTTGTTCGTTTGTAAACAAACTGAACAGCCTGAATTTATATATATATATATATATTAGTTTTGCGAGGTTTTTGATATGAAATCGTGTGTCGAAACAAATATTGTTATACTTGGGGAGGGTCATATTTGTGTAATAATATTGCCAGAATTAATAACAGAACACACTCACTGTTTGGTTGGTTTTCGCTTCTGTGTCTTTTATATCGGTTAATATAATATATATATGGCTATGTGGTAGAATGATTAGGTGGTAGGATGGCTAGGTGCTAGGATGGTTAGGTGGTATAATGTCTAGGTGGTAGAATGGTTAAGTGGTAGAATGGCAAGGTGGTAGAATGGTTAGGTGGTAGAATAGTTTGGTAGTAGAATAGCTAGGTGCTAGGATGGTTAGGTGGTAGAATGGCTATGTGGTAGAACAGTTAGGTGGTAGAATGGCTAGGTGTTAGAATGGTCAAGAGGTAGAATGGCTAGGTGATAGAATGTATAGGCGGTAGAATGGCTAGGTGATATAATGGTTAAGTGGTAGATTGGTTAGGTTGTAGAATGGCTAGGTTATAGAACGGTTAAGTGGTAGAAAGGCTAGGTCGTAGAATGGCTAGGTAGTAGAATGGCTAAGTGGTAGAATGATTAGGTGGTAGAATGGTGGTAGAATGGATAGCTGGTAGAATGGTTACGTAGTAGAATGGTTAAGTGGTCGAATGGTTATGTGGTAGAATGGCTAGGTGGTAGAATTTATAGATGGAAGAATGCCAAGGCGTTAGAATGGTTAAGTGGTAGAATGGTTAGGTGGTAGAATGGTTAGGTGGTAGAATGGTTAAGTGGGAAAATGGTTAGGTGGTAGAATGGGTAGGTGGTAGAATGAGTAAGAGGTAGAATGGCTAGGTGATATAATGACTAGGTGATAGAATGGTTAAGTGGTAGAATGGCTAGGTGATAGAATGGTTAGGTGATAGAATGACTAGGTGATAGAATGGTTAAGTGGTAGATTGGTTAGGCGGTAGAATGGCTAGGTGGTAGAATGGCTAGATGCTAGAATGGTTAGGTGTTAGAATGGCTAAGGGGTAGAATGATTAGGTGGTAGAATAGCAAGGGGGTAGGATGGTTAAGAGGTAGAATAGCTAGGTGATAGAATGGTTAAGTGGTAGACTGGTTAGTTGATAGAATGGTTAGGTGGTAGAATGACTAGGTGATAGAATGGCTAAGTGGTAGAATGGTTAGGTGGAAGAATGACTAGGTGATAGAATGACTAAGTGGAGGAATGGTTAGGTGATAGTATGGTTAAGCGGTAGAATGGTTAGGTGGTAGAATGGTTAGGTGGTAGAATGTCTAGGTGGTAGAATGGTTAGGTGGTAGAATGGCTAGGTGGTAGAATGGTTAAGAGGTAGAATGGCTAGGTGATCGAATGGCTAGGTGATAGAATGGTTAGGCGGTAGAATGGCTAGGTGGTAGAATGGCTAGGTGATAGAATGGTTAAGTGGTAGAATGGTTAGGTCGTAGAATGGCTAGGTGGTAGAATGGCTAGGTGGTAGAATGGCTAGGTGATAGAATGGTGAAGTGGTAGAATAGTTAGGTGGAAGAATGGTTAGGTCGTAGAATGGTTACGTCGTAGAATGGCTAGGTAGTAGAATGGCTAAGTGGTAGAATGGTTAGGTGGTAGAATGGTTAGGTGGAAGAATGGCTAAGTGGTAGTATGGTTAGGTGGTCGTATGGTTAGGTGGTAGAATGGCTAGGTGCTAGAATTGTTCCGTCGTAGAATAGCTAGGTGGGAGAATGGTTAGGTGGTAGAATGGCAATATGTTAGAATAACTATATGGTAGAATGGCTAGGTGGTAGAATGGTTAAATGGCAGAATAGCTAAGTGGTAGAATGGCTAGGTGGTAGAATGGTTAGGTGGTAGAATGGTTAGGTGGTAGAATGGCTAGGTGCTAGAATTGTTACGTCGTAGAATGGCTAGGTGTTAGAATGGCTAGGTAGTAGAATAGCTAGGTGCTAGAATTGTTACGTCATAGAATGGCTAGGTGGTTGAATGGTTAGGTGGTAGAATGGCGTGGTAGGATGGTTAAGAGGTAGAATAGCTAGGTGATGGAATGGTTAAATGGTAGAATGGTTAGTTGATAGAATGGTAAGGTGGTTGAAAGATTAGGTGATAGAATGGCTAAGTGGTAGAATGGTTAAGTGATAGAATGGTTAGGATGTAGAATGCCTAGGTGGTAGAATGTTTTGGTGATAGAATGGCTATGTGGTAGAATGGTTAGGTAGTAGAATGGTTAGGTGGAAGAATGGCTAGGTGATAGAATGGTTAGGTGGTAGAATGGCTAGAGCGTAGAATGGCAAGATGTTTCAATGGCTAAATGTTAGAATGGCTGAGTGGTAGAATGGTTAAGCGGTAGAATATCTAGGTGGTAGAATGGTTAGGTGGTAGAATGGCTAGGTGGTAGAATGGTTAGCTGGAAGAACGGCTAGGTGGTAGAATGGTTAGGTGGTTGAATGGTTAAGCGGTAGAATATCTAGGTGGATGAACGGCTAGGTAGTAGAATGGTTAGGTGATAGAATGGCTAGGTGGTAGAATGGCTAGCTGGTACAATGGTTAAGAGGTAGAATGGCTAGGTGATAGAATGGCTAGGTAATAGAATGGTTAGGTGGTAGAATGGTTAGTTGGAAGAATGGCAAGGTTTTAGAATAACTATAGGGTAGAATTGCTAAGTGGTACAATGGTGGTAGAATGGCTAGGTGATAGAATGGTTAGGCGGTAGAATGGCTAGGTGGTAGAATGGCTAGGTGATAGAATGGTTAAGTGGTAGAATGGTTAGGTCGTATAATGGCTAGATGGTAGAATGGCTAGGTGCTAGAATTGTTCCGTCGTAGAATGGCTAGGTGGTAGAATGGTTAGCTGGTAGAATGGCTGGGTGGTAGAATGGCTAGGTGGTAGAATGGTTAAATGACAGAATGGCTAGGTGGTAGAATGGCTAGGTGGTAGAATGTTTAGGTGATAAAATGGTTAGGTGGTAGAATGGCAAGGTGGAAGGATGGTTAAGTGGTAGAATGGCTAGGTGGTAGAATGGTAGCTGATAGAATATTTAAGTGGTAGAATGGTTAGTTGATAGAATGGTTAGGTGGTAGAATGACTAGGTGATAGAATGGCTAAGTGGTAGAATGGTTAAGTGATAGAATGGTTTGGTGGTAGAATGGTTAGGTGGAAGAATGGTTAGGTGATAGAATGGCTAGGTCGTAGAATGGCTATGTGGTAGAATGGTTAGGTGGTAGAATGGTTAGGTGGAATAATGGCTAGGTGGTAGCATGATTAGGTGGTAGAATGGCTAGGTGGTAAAATGGCTAGGTGGTAGAATGGTTAGGTGGTGGAATGGTTAAGAGGTAGAATGGCTAGATGATAGAATGGTTAGGCGGTAGACTGGCTAGGTGGTAGAATGGCTAGGTGATAGAATGGCTAAGTGGTAGAATGGCAAGTTGTTAGAATGGCTAAATGGTAGAATGGCTGAGTGGTAGAATGATGGTAGAATAGTTAGGTGGTAGAATGGCTAGGTGGTAGAATGGTTAAGTGGTAGAGTGGCTAGGTGGTAGAATGGGTAGCTGGTAGAATGGCTAGGTGATAGAATGGTTAAGTGCTAGAAAGGCTAGGTGGTAGAATGGCTAGGTGGTAGAATGGTTACCTAATAGAATGGTTAGGTGGTAGAATGGTTAAATGGTAGAATGGTTTAGGTGGTTGAATGGTTTAGGTGGTAGAATAGTTAGGTGGTAGAATGGCTAAGTGGTAGAATGACTAGGTGATAGAATGGCTAAGTGTTAGAATGGTTAGGTGATAGGATGGTTAAGCGGTAGAATGGCTAGGTAGTAGAATGGCTATGTGCTAGAATGGTTAGGTGGTAGATTGGCTAGTTGGTAGAATGATTAGGTGGTAGAATGGTAAGGTGGTAGGATGGTTAAGAGGTAGAATGGCTAGGTGATAGAATGGTTAAGTGGTAGAATGGTAATTTGATAGAATGGTTAGGTGGTAGAATGACTAGGTGATAGAATGGCTAAGTGGTAGAATGGTTAGGTGATAGTATGTTTAAGCTGTAGAATATCTAGGTGGTAGAATGGTTTGGTGGTAGAATCGCAACGTGGTAGGATGGTTAGGTGGTAGAATATTTAGGTGGAATAATGGCTAGGTGGTAGAATGGTTAGGTGGTAGAATGGTTAGGTGGTAGAATGGCTAGGTGCTAGAATGGTTAGGTGGTAGAATGGCTAGGTGTTAGAATTGTTACGTTGTAGAATGGCTAGGTGGTAGAATGGCTAGGTGGTAGAATGGTTAGGTGGTAGAATGGCAAGCTGGTAGGATGGTTAGGTGGTAGAATGGCTAGGTGGTAGAATGGTTAGGTGGTAGAATGGCTAGGTGGTAGAATGGTTAGGTGGAAGAACGGCTAGGTGGTAGAATGGTTAGGTGGTAGAATGGTTAAGCGGTAGAATATGGTTAGGTGGTAGAATGGCTAGGTGGTAGAATGGCTAGGTGGTAGAATGGCTAGGTGGTAGAATGGTTAGGTGGTAGAATGACTAGATGGTAGAATGGCTAAATGGTAGAATTGCTAAGTGGTAGAATGATGGTAGAATGGTTAGGTAGTAGAATGGCTAGGTGGTAGAATGCTTAAATGGTAGAATGGCTGAGTGGTAGAATGATGGTAGAATAGTTAGGTGGTAGAATGGCTAGGTGGTAGAATGGTTAAGTGGTAGAATGGCTAGGTGGTAGAATGATTAGGTGGTAGAATGGCAAGGTGATAGGATGGTTAGGCGGCAGAATGGTTAGGTGGAATAATGGCTAGGTGGTAGAATAGTTAGGTGGTAGAATGGCTAGATCGTAGAATGGCTAGGTGGTAGAATGTTTAGGTGGTAGAATGACTAGGTGATAGAATGGCCATGTGGTAGAATGGTTAGGTGATAGAATGGTTAGGCTGTAGCATGGCTAGGTGGTAGAATGGTTAGGTGGTAGATTGGTTAGGTGGAATAATGGCTAGGTGGTAAAATGGTTAGGTGGTAGAATGGCTAGGTGGTAGAATGGCTATGTGGTAGAATGTTTAGGGGGTAGAATGGCTAGGTGGTAGAATATTTCGGTGGTAGAATGGTTAAGAGGTAGAATGGCTAGGTGATAGAATGGCTAGGTGGTAGAATGGCTAGGTGCTAGAATGGATAAGTGGTAGAATGGTTAGGTCGTAGAATGGCTAGGTGGTAGAATGGCAAGATGTTAGAATGGCTAAATGGTAGAATGGCTAAGTGGTAGAATGGTGGTAAAATTGCTAGGTGATAGAATGGCTAAGTGGTAGAATGGTTAGGCGGTAGAATGGTTAGGCGGTAGAATGGTTACGTGGAAGAATGGCTAAGTGTTATAATGGCAAGATGTTAGAATAACTATATGGTAGATTGGCTAAGCGGTAGAATGGTGGTGAAATGGCTAGGTGATAGAATGGCTAAGTGGTAGAATGGTTAGGTGATAGAATGGTTAGGCGGTAGAATGGTTAGGTGGAATAATGGCTAGGTGGTAGAATGGTTAGGTGGTAGAATGGCTAGGTGGTCGAATGGCTAGGTGGTAGAGAGGTCAAATGGCAGAATGGCTAAGTGGTAGAATGGTTAGGTGGTAGAATGGTTAGGTGGTATAATGGTTAGGTGGTAGAATGGCTAGGTGCTAGAATTGTTTCGTCGTAGAATGGCTAGGTGGTAGAATGGTTAGGTGGTAGGATGGCTTGGTGGTAGAATAGCTAGGTGCTAGAATTGTTACGTCGTAGAATGGCTAAGTGGTAGAATGGATAGCTGGTAGAATGGCTATGTGGTAGAATGGTTAGGTGGTAGAATGGCTAGATGGTAGAATGGCTAGGTGGTAGAATGTTTAGGTGGTAGAACGTAGGTGATAGAATGGCTATGTGGTAGAATGGTTAGGTGATAGAATGGTTAGGCTGTAGCATGGCTAGGTGGTAGAATGGTTAGGTGGTAGATTGGTTAGATGGAATAATGGCTATGTGGTAGAATGGCTAGGTGGTAGAATGGCTATGTGGTAGAATTTTTAGGGTGTAGAATGGCTAGGTGGTAGAATGTTTAGGTGGTAGAATGGTTAAGAGGTAGAATGGCTAGGTGATAGAATGGCTAGGTGGTAGAATGGCTAGGTGATAGAATGGTTAAGTGGTAGAATGGTTAGGTCGTAGAATGGCTAGGTGGTAGAATGGCAAGATGTTAGAATGGCTAAATGGTAGAATGGCTAAGTGGTAGAATGGTGGTAAAATTGCTAGGTGATAGAATGGCTAAGTGGTAGAATGGTTAGGCGGTAGAATGGTTAGGCGGTAGAATGGTTACGTGGAAGAATGGCTAAGTGTTATAATGGCAAGATGTTAGAATAACTATATGGTAGATTGGCTAAGCGGTAGAATGGTGGTGAAATGGCTAGGTGATAGAATGGCTAAGTGGTAGAATGGTTAGGTGATAGAATGGTTAGGCGGTAGAATGGTTAGGTGGAATAATGGCTAGGTGGTAGAATGGTTAGGTGGTAGAATGGCTAGGTGGTCGAATGGCTAGGTGGTAGAGAGGTCAAATGGCAGAATGGCTAAGTGGTAGAATGGTTAGGTGGTAGAATGGTTAGGTGGTATAATGGTTAGGTGGTAGAATGGCTAGGTGCTAGAATTGTTTCGTCGTAGAATGGCTAGGTGGTAGAATGGTTAGGTGGTAGGATGGCTTGGTGGTAGAATAGCTAGGTGCTAGAATTGTTACGTCGTAGAATGGCTAAGTGGTAGAATGGATAGCTGGTAGAATGGCTATGTGGTAGAATGGTTAGGTGGTAGAATGGCTAGATGGTAGAATGGCTAGGTGGTAGAATGTTTAGGTGGTAGAACGTAGGTGATAGAATGGCTATGTGGTAGAATGGTTAGGTGATAGAATGGTTAGGCTGTAGCATGGCTAGGTGGTAGAATGGTTAGGTGGTAGATTGGTTAGATGGAATAATGGCTATGTGGTAGAATGGCTAGGTGGTAGAATGGCTATGTGGTAGAATTTTTAGGGTGTAGAATGGCTAGGTGGTAGAATGTTTAGGTGGTAGAATGGTTAAGAGGTAGAATGGCTAGGTGATAGAATGGCTAGGTGGTAGAATGGCTAGGTGATAGAATGGTTAAGTGGTAGAATGGTTAGGTCGTAGAATGGCTAGGTGGTAGAATGGCAAGATGTTAGAATGGCTAAATGGTAGAATGGCTAAGTGGTAGAATGGTGGTAAAATTGCTAGGTGATAGAATGGCTAAGTGGTAGAATGGTTAGGCGGTAGAATGGTTAGGCGGTAGAATGGTTACGTGGAAGAATGGCTAAGTGTTATAATGGCAAGATGTTAGAATAACTATATGGTAGATTGGCTAAGCGGTAGAATGGTGGTGAAATGGCTAGGTGATAGAATGGCTAAGTGGTAGAATGGTTAGGTGATAGAATGGTTAGGCGGTAGAATGGTTAGGTGGAATAATGGCTAGGTGGTAGAATGGTTAGGTGGTAGAATGGCTAGGTGGTCGAATGGCTAGGTGGTAGAATGGTCAAATGGCAGAATGGCTAAGTGGTAGAATGGTTAGGTGGTAGAATGGTTAGGTGGTATAATGGTTAGGTGGTAGAATGGCTAGGTGATAGAATGGCTAGGTGGTAGAATGGCTAGGTGATAGAATGGTTAAGTGGTAGAATGGTTAGGTCGTAGAATGGCTAGGTGGTAGAATAGCAAGATGTTAGAATTGCTAAATGGTAGCATGGCTAAGTGGTAGAATGGTGGTAAAATTGCTAGGTGATAGAATGGCTAAGTGGTAGAATGGTTAGGTGGTAGAATGGTTAGGTCGTAGAATAGCTAGGTAGTAGAATGGCTAAGTGAAAGAATGGTTAGGCGGGAGAATGGTTAGGCGGTAGAATGGTTACGTGGAAGAATGGCTAAGTGGTAGAATGGCAAGATGTTAGAATAACTATATGGTAGATTGGCTTAGCGGTAGAATGGTGGTAAAATGGCTAGGTCATAGAATGGCTAAGTGGTAGAATGGTGGTAAAATTGCTAGGTGATAGAATGGCTAAGTGGTAGAATGGTTAGGTGGTAGAATGGTTAGGTCGTAGAATAGCTAGGTAGTAGAATGGCTAAGTGAAAGAATGGTTAGGCGGGAGAATGGTTAGGCGGTAGAATGGTTACGTGGAAGAATGGCTAAGTGGTAGAATGGCAAGATGTTAGAATAACTATATGGTAGATTGGCTTAGCGGTAGAATGGTGGTAAAATGGCTAGGTCATAGAATGGCTAAGTGGTAGAATGGTTAGGTGATAGAATGGTTAGGCGGTAGAATGGCTAGGTGGTAGAATGGTTAGGTGGTAGAATGGTTAGGTGGAATAATGGCTAGGTGTTAGAATGGTTAGGTGGTAGAATGGCTAGGTGGTCGAATGGCTAGGTGGTAGAATGGTCAAATGGCAGAATGGCTAAGTGGTAGAATGGCTAGGTAGTAGAATAGCTAGGTGCTAGAATTGTTACGTCATAGAATGGCTAGGTGGTTGAATGGTTAGGTGGTAGAATGGCGTGGTAGGATGGTTAAGAGGTAGAATAGCTAGGTGATGGAATGGTTAAATGGTAGAATGGTTAGTTGATAGAATGGTAAGGTGGTTGAAAGATTAGGTGATAGAATGGCTAAGTGGTAGAATGGTTAAGTGATAGAATGGTTAGGATGTAGAATGCCTAGGTGGTAGAATGTTTTGGTGATAGAATGGCTATGTGGTAGAATGGTTAGGTAGTAGAATGGTTAGGTGGAAGAATGGCTAGGTGATAGAATGGTTAGGTGGTAGAATGGCTAGAGCGTAGAATGGCAAGATGTTTCAATGGCTAAATGTTAGAATGGCTGAGTGGTAGAATGGTTAAGCGGTAGAATATCTAGGTGGTAGAATGGTTAGGTGGTAGAATGGCTAGGTGGTAGAATGGTTAGCTGGAAGAACGGCTAGGTGGTAGAATGGTTAGGTGGTTGAATGGTTAAGCGGTAGAATATCTAGGTGGATGAACGGCTAGGTAGTAGAATGGTTAGGTGATAGAATGGCTAGGTGGTAGAATGGCTAGCTGGTACAATGGTTAAGAGGTAGAATGGCTAGGTGATAGAATGGCTAGGTAATAGAATGGTTAGGTGGTAGAATGGTTAGTTGGAAGAATGGCAAGGTTTTAGAATAACTATAGGGTAGAATTGCTAAGTGGTACAATGGTGGTAGAATGGCTAGGTGATAGAATGGTTAGGCGGTAGAATGGCTAGGTGGTAGAATGGCTAGGTGATAGAATGGTTAAGTGGTAGAATGGTTAGGTCGTATAATGGCTAGATGGTAGAATGGCTAGGTGCTAGAATTGTTCCGTCGTAGAATGGCTAGGTGGTAGAATGGTTAGCTGGTAGAATGGCTGGGTGGTAGAATGGCTAGGTGGTAGAATGGTTAAATGACAGAATGGCTAGGTGGTAGAATGGCTAGGTGGTAGAATGTTTAGGTGATAAAATGGTTAGGTGGTAGAATGGCAAGGTGGAAGGATGGTTAAGTGGTAGAATGGCTAGGTGGTAGAATGGTAGCTGATAGAATATTTAAGTGGTAGAATGGTTAGTTGATAGAATGGTTAGGTGGTAGAATGACTAGGTGATAGAATGGCTAAGTGGTAGAATGGTTAAGTGATAGAATGGTTTGGTGGTAGAATGGTTAGGTGGAAGAATGGTTAGGTGATAGAATGGCTAGGTCGTAGAATGGCTATGTGGTAGAATGGTTAGGTGGTAGAATGGTTAGGTGGAATAATGGCTAGGTGGTAGCATGATTAGGTGGTAGAATGGCTAGGTGGTAAAATGGCTAGGTGGTAGAATGGTTAGGTGGTGGAATGGTTAAGAGGTAGAATGGCTAGATGATAGAATGGTTAGGCGGTAGACTGGCTAGGTGGTAGAATGGCTAGGTGATAGAATGGCTAAGTGGTAGAATGGCAAGTTGTTAGAATGGCTAAATGGTAGAATGGCTGAGTGGTAGAATGATGGTAGAATAGTTAGGTGGTAGAATGGCTAGGTGGTAGAATGGTTAAGTGGTAGAGTGGCTAGGTGGTAGAATGGGTAGCTGGTAGAATGGCTAGGTGATAGAATGGTTAAGTGCTAGAAAGGCTAGGTGGTAGAATGGCTAGGTGGTAGAATGGTTACCTAATAGAATGGTTAGGTGGTAGAATGGTTAAATGGTAGAATGGTTTAGGTGGTTGAATGGTTTAGGTGGTAGAATAGTTAGGTGGTAGAATGGCTAAGTGGTAGAATGACTAGGTGATAGAATGGCTAAGTGTTAGAATGGTTAGGTGATAGGATGGTTAAGCGGTAGAATGGCTTGGTGGTAGAATGTTTATATCGTAGAATGTCTATATGGTCGAATGGTTTGGTGGTAGAATGGTTAGGTGGAAAAATGGCTAGGTGATAGAATGTTTAGGTGGTAGAATGGTTAAGAGGTAGAATGGCTAGGTGATATAATGACTAGGTGATAGAATGGATAAGTTGTAGCATGGTTAGTCGGTAGAATGGCTAGGTAGTAGAATGGCTATGTGCTAGAATGGTTAGGTGGTAGATTGGCTAGTTGGTAGAATGATTAGGTGGTAGAATGGTAAGGTGGTAGGATGGTTAAGAGGTAGAATGGCTAGGTGATAGAATGGTTAAGTGGTAGAATGGTAATTTGATAGAATGGTTAGGTGGTAGAATGACTAGGTGATAGAATGGCTAAGTGGTAGAATGGTTAGGTGATAGTATGTTTAAGCTGTAGAATATCTAGGTGGTAGAATGGTTTGGTGGTAGAATCGCAACGTGGTAGGATGGTTAGGTGGTAGAATATTTAGGTGGAATAATGGCTAGGTGGTAGAATGGTTAGGTGGTAGAATGGTTAGGTGGTAGAATGGCTAGGTGCTAGAATGGTTAGGTGGTAGAATGGCTAGGTGTTAGAATTGTTACGTTGTAGAATGGCTAGGTGGTAGAATGGCTAGGTGGTAGAATGGTTAGGTGGTAGAATGGCAAGCTGGTAGGATGGTTAGGTGGTAGAATGGCTAGTTGGTAGAATGGTTAGGTGGTAGAATGGCTAGGTGGTAGAATGGTTAGGTGGAAGAACGGCTAGGTGGTAGAATGGTTAGGTGGTAGAATGGTTAAGCGGTAGAATATGGTTAGGTGGTAGAATGGCTAGGTGGTAGAATGGCTAGGTGGTAGAATGGCTAGGTGGTAGAATGGTTAGGTGGTAGAATGACTAGATGGTAGAATGGCTAAATGGTAGAATTGCTAAGTGGTAGAATGATGGTAGAATGGTTAGGTAGTAGAATGGCTAGGTGGTAGAATGCTTAAATGGTAGAATGGCTGAGTGGTAGAATGATGGTAGAATAGTTAGGTGGTAGAATGGCTAGGTGGTAGAATGGTTAAGTGGTAGAATGGCTAGGTGGTAGAATGATTAGGTGGTAGAATGGCAAGGTGATAGGATGGTTAGGCGGCAGAATGGTTAGGTGGAATAATGGCTAGGTGGTAGAATAGTTAGGTGGTAGAATGGCTAGATCGTAGAATGGCTAGGTGGTAGAATGTTTAGGTGGTAGAATGACTAGGTGATAGAATGGCCATGTGGTAGAATGGTTAGGTGATAGAATGGTTAGGCTGTAGCATGGCTAGGTGGTAGAATGGTTAGGTGGTAGATTGGTTAGGTGGAATAATGGCTAGGTGGTAAAATGGTTAGGTGGTAGAATGGCTAGGTGGTAGAATGGCTATGTGGTAGAATGTTTAGGGGGTAGAATGGCTAGGTGGTAGAATATTTCGGTGGTAGAATGGTTAAGAGGTAGAATGGCTAGGTGATAGAATGGCTAGGTGGTAGAATGGCTAGGTGCTAGAATGGTTAAGTGGTAGAATGGTTAGGTCGTAGAATGGCTAGGTGGTAGAATGGCAAGATGTTAGAATGGCTAAATGGTAGAATGGCTAAGTGGTAGAATGGTGGTAAAATTGCTAGGTGATAGAATGGCTAAGTGGTAGAATGGTTAGGCGGTAGAATGGTTAGGCGGTAGAATGGTTACGTGGAAGAATGGCTAAGTGTTATAATGGCAAGATGTTAGAATAACTATATGGTAGATTGGCTAAGCGGTAGAATGGTGGTGAAATGGCTAGGTGATAGAATGGCTAAGTGGTAGAATGGTTAGGTGATAGAATGGTTAGGCGGTAGAATGGTTAGGTGGAATAATGGCTAGGTGGTAGAATGGTTAGGTGGTAGAATGGCTAGGTGGTCGAATGGCTAGGTGGTAGAATGGTCAAATGGCAGAATGGCTAAGTGGTAGAATGGTTAGGTGGTAGAATGGTTAGGTGGTATAATGGTTAGGTGGTAGAATGGCTAGGTGCTAGAATTGTTTCGTCGTAGAATGGCTAGGTGGTAGAATGGTTAGGTGGTAGGATGGCTTGGTGGTAGAATAGCTAGGTGCTAGAATTGTTACGTCGTAGAATGGCTAAGTGGTAGAATGGATAGCTGGTAGAATGGCTATGTGGTAGAATGGTTAGGTGGTAGAATGGCTAGATGGTAGAATGGCTAGGTGGTAGAATGTTTAGGTGGTAGAACGTAGGTGATAGAATGGCTATGTGGTAGAATGGTTAGGTGATAGAATGGTTAGGCTGTAGCATGGCTAGGTGGTAGAATGGTTAGGTGGTAGATTGGTTAGATGGAATAATGGCTATGTGGTAGAATGGCTAGGTGGTAGAATGGCTATGTGGTAGAATTTTTAGGGTGTAGAATGGCTAGGTGGTAGAATGTTTAGGTGGTAGAATGGTTAAGAGGTAGAATGGCTAGGTGATAGAATGGCTAGGTGGTAGAATGGCTAGGTGATAGAATGGTTAAGTGGTAGAATGGTTAGGTCGTAGAATGGCTAGGTGGTAGAATAGCAAGATGTTAGAATTGCTAAATGGTAGCATGGCTAAGTGGTAGAATGGTGGTAAAATTGCTAGGTGATAGAATGGCTAAGTGGTAGAATGGTTAGGTGGTAGAATGGTTAGGTCGTAGAATAGCTAGGTAGTAGAATGGCTAAGTGAAAGTATGGTTAGGCGGGAGAATGGTTAGGCGGTAGAATGGTTACGTGGAAGAATGGCTAAGTGGTAGAATGGCAAGATGTTAGAATAACTATATGGTAGATTGGCTTAGCGGTAGAATGGTGGTAAAATGGCTAGGTCATAGAATGGCTAAGTGGTAGAATGGTTAGGTGATAGAATGGTTAGGCGGTAGAATGGCTAGGTGGTAGAATGGTTAGGTGGTAGAATGGTTAGGTGGAATAATGGCTAGGTGTTAGAATGGTTAGGTGGTAGAATGGCTAGGTGGTCGAATGGCTAGGTGGTAGAATGGTCAAATGGCAGAATGGCTAAGTGGTAGAATGGCTAGATGGTAGAATGGTTAGGTGGTATAATGGTTAGGTGGTAGAATGGCTAGGTGCTAGAATTGTTACGTCGTAGAATGGCTAGGTGGTAGAATGGTTAGGTGGTAGGATGGCTAGGTGGTAGAATAGCTAGGTGCTAGAATTGTTACGTCGTAGAATGGCTAGGTGGTAGAATGGCTAGGTGGTAGAATGGCTAGGTGGTAGAATGGTTAGGTGGTAGAATGGCAAGGTGGTAGGATGGTTAAGAGGTAGCATGGCTAGGTGACAGAATGCTTAAGGGGTAGAATGGTTAGTTGATAGAATGGTTAGGTGGTAGAATGACTAGGTGATAGAATGGCTAAATGTTAGAATGGTTAGGTAATAGAATGGTTAAGCGGTAGAATGGCTAGGTGGTAGAATGTTTAGGTGATAGAATGGCTAGATTGTAGAATGGTTAGGTGGAAGAATGGCTAAGTGGTAGAATGGCAAGGTGTTAGAATAACTATATGGTAGAATGGCTAGGTGGTAGAATGGTTAAATGGCAGAATGGCTAGGTGGTAGAATGGCTATGTGGTAGAATGGTTAGTTGGTAGAATGGTTAGGTGGTAGAATAGCGAGGTGGTAGGATGGTTAAGAGGTAGAATAGATAGGTGATAGAATGGTTAAGTGGTAGAATGGTTAGTTGATAGAATGGTTAGGTGGTAGAATGACTAGGTGATAGAATGGTTAAGTGGTAGAATGGTTAGGTCGTAGAATGGCTAGGTGGTAGAATGGCAAGATGTTAGAATGGCTAAATGGTAGAATGGCTAAGTGGTAGAATGGTGGTAAAATTGCTAGGTGATAGAATGGCTAAGTGGTAGAATGTTTAGGTTGTAGAATGGTTACGTCGTAGAATAGCTAGGTAGTAGAATGGCTAAGTGGTAGAATGGTTAGGCGGTAGAATGGTTAGGCGGTAGAATCGTTACGTGGAAGAATGGCTAAGTGTTAGAATGGCAAGATGTTAGAATAACTATACGGTAGATTGGCTAAGCGGTAGAATGGTGGTAAAATGGCTAGGTGATAGAATGGCTAAGTGGTAGAATGGTTAGGTGATAGAATGGTTAGGCGGTAGAATGGTTAGGTGGAATAATGGCTAGGTGGTAGAATGGTTAGGTGGTAGAATGGCTAGGTGGTCGAATGGCTAGGTGGTAGAATGGTCAAATGGCAGAATGGCTAAGTGGTAGAATGGTTAGGTGGTAGAATGGTTAGGTGGTATAATGGTTAGGTGGTAGAATGGCTAGGTGTTAGAATTGTTACGTTGTAGAATGGCTAGGTGGTAGAATGGTTAGGTGGTAGGATGGCTTGATGGTAGAATAGCTAGGTGCTAGAATTGTTACGTCGTAGAATGGCTAGGTGGTAGAATGGATAGCTGGTAGAATGGCTATGTGGTAGAATGGTTAGGTGGTAGAATGGCAAGGTGGTAGGATGGTTAAGAGGTAGCATGGCTAGGTGATAGAATGGTTAAGGGGTAGAATGGTTAGTTGATAGAATGGTTAGGTGGTAGAATGACTAGGTGATTGAATGGCTAAGTGTTAGAATGGTTAGGTGATAGAATGGTTAAGCGGTAGAATGGCTAGGTTGTAGAATGTTTAGGTGATAGAATGGCTAGTTTGTAGAATGGTTAGTTGGAAGAATGGCTAAGTGGTAGAATGGCAAGATGTTAGAATAACTATATGGTAGAATGGCTAGGTGGTAGAAAGGTTAAATGGCAGAATGGCTAGGTGGTAGTATGGCTAGGTGGTAGAATGGTTATGTGGTAGAATGGTTAGGTGGTAGAATAGCGAGGTGCTAGAATTGTTACGTCGTAGAATGGCTAGGTGGTAGAAAGGTTAGGTGGTAGAATGGCAAGGTGGTAGAATGGTTAAGAGGTAGAATAGATAGGTGATAGAATGGTTAAGTGGTAGAATGGTTAGTTTATAGAATGGTTAGGTGGTAGCATGACTAGGTGATAGAAGGGTTAAGTGGTAGAATGGTTAGGTGATAGAATGTTTAGGCTGTAGAATGTCTAGGTGGTAGAATGGCTAGGTGATAGAATGGCAAGATGTTTGAATGGCTAAATGGTAGAATGGCTGAGTGGTAGAGTGATGGTAGAATGGTTAGGTGGTAGAATGGCTAGGTTGTAGAATGGTTAGGTGGTAGAATGGCTAGGTCTTAGAATGGCTATGTGGTAGAATGATTAAGTGGTAGAATGGCTAGGTGGTAGAATGGCTAGATGGTAGAATGGCTAGGTGGTAGAATCGTTAGGTCGTAGAATAGTTATATGGTAGAATGGCTAGGTGCTAGAATGGTTAGGTGGTAGAATGACTAGGTGGTAGAATCGTTAGGTGGTAGAATGGCAAGGTGGTAGGATGGTTAAGAGGTAGAATGGCTAGGTGATAGAATGGTTAAGTGGTAGAATGGTTAGTTGATAGAATGGTTAGATGTTAGAATGACTAGGTGATAGAATGGCTAAGTGGTAGAATGGTTAGGTGATAGAATGGTTAAGCGGTAGAATGGCTAGGTGGTAGAATGTTTAGATGATAGAATGGCTATGTGGTTAAATGGCTACGTGGTAGAATGGTTAGGTGGTAGAATGGTTAGGTTGAAGAATGGCTAGGTGATAGAATGGTTATGTGGTAGAATGACTAGATGGTAGAATGGTTAAGAGCTAGAATGGTTAGGCGGTAGAATGGCTAGGTGGTAGAATGGCTATGTGGTAGAATGGTTAGGTGGTAGAATGGTTAGGTGGAAGAATGGCTAGGTAATAGAATGGTTAGGTGGTAGAATGGCTAGATGGTAGAATGGTTAAGAGGTAGAAAGTCAAGGTGATATAATGGCTAGGTGGTAGAATGGCTAAGTGTTAGAATGGTTAGGTGGCAGAATGGTTAAGCAGTAGAATATCTAGGTGGTAGAATGGTTAGGTGGTAGAATGGCTAGGTGGTAGAATGGTTAGGTGGAAGAACGGCTAGGTGGTAGAATGGTTAGGTGGTAGAATGACTAGATGGTAGAATGGTTAAGAGGTAGAATGGCAAGGTGATATAATGACTAGGTGATAGAATGGTTAAGTGGTAGAATGGTTAGGCGGTAGAATGGCTAGGTGTAAGAATGGTAAGTGGTAGAATTGTTAGGTGGTAGAATGACTAGGTGATAGAATGGCTAAGTGTTAGAATGGTTAGGTGATAGAATGGTTAAGCGGTAGAATATCTAGGTTGTAGAATGGTTAGGTGGTAGAATGGCTAAATAGTAGACTTGCTAAGTGGTAGAATGATGGTAGATTGGTTAGGTAGTAGAATGGCTAGGTGGTAGAATGCTTAAGTGGTAGAATGGATAGGTGGTAGAATGGCTAGGTGGGAGAATGATTAAGTGCTAGAATGGCAAGGTGATAGGATTGTTAGGCGGCAGAATGGTTAGGTGGAATAATGGCTAGGTGGTAGAATGGTTAGTTGGTAGAATGGCTAGATGGAATAATGGCTAGGTGATAGAATGGTTAGGCTGTAGCATGGCTAGGTGGTAGAATGGTTAGGTGGTAGATTGGTTAGATGGAATAATGGCTATGTGGTAGAATGTTTGGGGGGTAGAATGGCTAGGTGGTAGAATGTTTAGGTGGTAGAATGGTTAAGAGATAGAATGGCTAGGTGATAGAATGGCTAGGTGGTAGAATGGCTAGGTGATAGAATGGTTAAGTGGTAGAATGGTTAGGTCGTAGAATGGCTAGGTGGTAGAATGGCAAGATGTTAGCCATTCTACCATTTAGCCATTCTAAGTGGTAGAATGGTGGTAAAATTGCTAGGTGATAGAATGGCTAAGTGGTAGAATGGTTAGGTGGTAGAATGGTTAGGTCGTAGAATAGCTAGGTAGTAGAATGGCTAAGTGATAGAATGGTTAGGCGGTAGAATGGTTAGGCGGTAGAATGGTTACGTGGAAGAATGGCTAACTGGTAGAATGGCAAGATGTTAGAATAACTATATGGTAGATTGGCTAAGCCGTAGAATGGTGGTAAAATGGCTAGATGATAGAATGGCTAAGTGGTAGAATGGTTAGGTGATAGAATGGTTAGGCGGTAGAATGGCTAGGTGGTAGAATAGTTAGGTGGTAGAATGGTTAGGTGGAATAATGGCTAGGTGGTAGAATGGTTAGGTTGTAGAATGGCTAGGTGGTAGAATGGTTAGGTTGTAGAATGGCTAGGTGGTCGAATGGTAAGGTGGTAGAATGATCAAATGGCAGAATGGCTAAGTGGTAGAATGGCTAGGTGGTAGAATGGTTAGGTGGTATAATGGTTAGGTGGTAGAATGGCTAGTTGCTAGAATTGTTACGTCGTAGAATGGCTAGGTGGTAGAATGGTTAGGTGGTAGGATGGCTAGGTGGTAGAATAGCTAGGTGCTAGAATTGTTACGTCGTAGAATGGCTAGGTGGTAGAATGGCTAGGTGGTAGAATGGTTAGGTGGTAGAATGGCAAGGTGGTAGGATGGTTAGTTGATAGAATGGTTGGGTGGTAGGATGACTAGGTGATAGAATGGCTAAGTGTTAGAATGGTTAGGTGATAGAATGGTTAAGCAGTAGAATGGCTAGGTGGTAGAATATTTAGGTGATAGAATGGCTAGTTTGTAGAATGGTTAAATGGAAGAATGGCTAAGTGGTAGAATGGCAAGATGGTAGAATAACTATATGGTAGAATGGCTAGGTGGTAGAATGGTTAAATGGCAGAATGGCTAGGTGGTAGAATGGCTATGTGGTAGAATGGTTAGGTGGTAGAATGGTTAGGTTGTAGAATAGCGAGGTGGTAGGATGGTTAAGAGGTAGAATAGATAGGTGATAGAATGGTTAAGTGGTAGAATGGTTAGTTGATAGAATGGTTAGGTGGTAGAATGGTTAGGTGATAGAATGGTTAGGCTGTAGAATGGCTAGGTGGTAGAATGGCTAGGTGATAGAATGGCAAGATGTTTGAATGGCTAAATGGTAGAATGGCTGAGTGGTAGAATGATGGTAGAATGGCTAGGTTGTAGAATGGTTAGGTGGTAGAATGGCTAGGTGCTGGAATTGTTAGGTGGTAGAATGGCTAGGTCTTAGAATGGCTATGTGGTAGAATGATTAGGTGGTAGAATGGCTAGGTGGTAGAATGGCTAGGTGGTAGAATGGCTAGGTGGTAGAATGGTTACGTCGTAGAATAGTTATATGGTAGAATGGCTAGGTCCTAGAATGGTTAGGTGGTAGAATGACTAGGTGGTAGAATCGTTAGGTGGTAGAATGGCAAGGTGGTAGGATGGTTAAGAGGTAGAATGGCTAGGTGATAGAATGGTTAAGTGGTAGAATGGTTAGTTGATAGAATGGTTAGGTGTTTGAATGACCAGGTGATAGAATGGCTAAGTGGTAGAATGGTTAGGTGATAGAATGGTTAAGCGGTAGAATGGCTAGGTGGTAGAATGTTTAGATGATAGAATGGCTATGTGGTTAAATGGCTACGTGGTAGAATGGTTAGGTGGTAGAATGGTTAGATCGGAGAATGGCTAGGTAATAGAATGGTTAGGTGGTAGAATGGCTAGATGGTAGAATGGTTAAGAGGTAGAATGTCAAGGTGATATAATGGCTAGGTGGTAGAATGGCTAAGTGTTAGAATGGTTAGGTGGTAGAATGGTTAAGTGGTAGAATATCTAGGTGGTAGAATGGTTAGGTGGTAGAATGGCTAGGTGGTAGAATGGTTAGGTGGAAGAACGCCTAGGTGGTAGAATGGTTAGGTGGTAGAATGACTAGATGGTAGAATGGTTAAGAGCTAGAATGGCAAGGTGATATAATGACTAGGTGATAGAATGGTTAAGTGGTAGAATGGTTAGGCGGTAGAATGGCTTGGTGGTAGAATGGCTAAGTGGTAGAATTGTCAGGTGGTAGAATGACTAGGTGATAGAATGGCTAAGTGTTAGAATGGTTAGGTAATAGAATGGTTAAGCGGTAGAATATCCAGGTGGTAGAATGGTTAGGTGGTAGAATGGCTAGTTGGTAGGATGATTAGGTGGAAGAACGGCTAGGTGGTAGAATGGTTAAGATGTAGAATGGCTAGGTGATAGAATGGCTAGGTGATAGAATGGTTAGGTGGTAGAATGGTTAGGTGGAAGAATGGCAAGCTGTTAGAATAACTATAGGATAGAATGGCTAAGTGGTAGAATGGTGGTAGAATGGCTAGTTGATAGAATAGTTAGGCGGTAGAATGGCTAGGTGGTAGAATGGCTAGGTGATAGAATGGTTAAGTGGTAGAATGGTTAGGTCGTAGAATGGCTAGTTGGTAGAATGGCTAAGTGGTAGAATGGTTAGGTGGTAGAATGGTTAGGTAGAAGAATGGCTAAGTGGTATTATGGCAAGATGTTAGAATAACTATATGGTAGAATGGCTAAATGGTAGAATGATGGTAGAATGGCTAGGTGATAGAATGGTTAGGTGGTAGAATGGCTAGGTGGTAGAATGGCTAGGTGGTAGAATGGTTAAATGGCAGAATGGCTAATGGTAAAATGGTTAGGTGGTAGAATGGTTAGGTGATAGAATTGTTACATCGTAGAATGGCTAGGTGGTAAAATGTTTAGGTGGTAGAATGGCAAGGTGGTAGGATGGTTAGCTGGTAGAATGGTTAGTTGGAATAATGGCTAGGTGGTAGAATGGTAAGTGGTAGAATGGCTAGATGGTAGAATGGCTAGGTGGTAGAATGTTTAGGTGGTAGAATGGATGGGTGGTAGAATGTTTAGGTGGTCGAATGGCTAGGTGGTAGAATGGTTAAGAGGTAGAATGGCTAGGTGATAGAATGGTTAGGCGGTTGAATGGCTAGGTGGTAGAATGGCTAGATTATAAATGGTTAAGTGGTAGAATGGTTAGGTCGTAGAATGGCTAGCTGGTAGAATGGCTAAATGGTAGAATGGCAAGATGTTAGAATGGTAAATGGTAGAATTGCTAAATGGTAGAATGATGGTAGAATGGTTAAGTGGTAGAATGGCTAGGTGGTAGAATGCTTAAGTGGTAGAATGGCTAGGTGGTAGAATGGCTAGGTGGTAGAATGATTAGGTGGTAGAATGGCAAGTTAGATAGGATGGTTAGGCGCCAGAATTGTTAGGTGGAATAATGGCTAGGTGGTAGAATGGTTAGTTGGTAGAATGGCTAGATGGTAGAATGGCTAGGTGGTAGAATGTGTGTTTAGGTGGTAGAATGACTAGATGATAGAATGGCTAAGTGGTAGAATGGTTAGGTGATGGAATGGTTAGGCGGTAGAATGGCTAGGTGGTACATTGGTTAGGTGGTAGAATGGTTAGGTGGAATAATGGCTAGATGGTAGAATGGTTAGGTGGTAGAATGGCTTGGTGGTAGAATGGCTAGGTGGTAGAATGGCTAGGTGGTAGAATGTTTAGTTGGTAGAATGGCTACGCGGTAGAATGTGTAGGTGGTAGAATGGTTAAGAGGTAGAATGGCTAGGTGATAGAATGGTTAGGCGGTAGAATGGATAGGTGGTAGAATGGCTAGGTGATAGAATGGTTAAGTCGTAGAATGGTTAGGTGGTAGAATGGCTAGGTGGTAGAATGGCTAAGTGGTAAAATGGCAAGATGTTAGAATGGCTAAATGGTAGAATGGCTAAGTGGTAGAATGATGGTAGAATGGTTAGGTGGTAGAATGTCTAGGTGGTAGAATGCTTAAGTGGTAGAATGGCTAGGTGGTAGAATGCTTAAGTGGTAGAATGGATAGGTGGTAGAATGGCTAGGTGGTAGAATGGTTAAGAGGTAGAATGGTTAGGTCGTAGAATGGCTAGGTGGTAGAATGGCTAGTTGGTAGAATGGTTAAGTGGTAGAATGGTTAGGTCTTAGAATAGGTAGTAGAATGGCTAAGTGGTAGAATGGTTAGGCGGAAGAATTACTAAGTGTTAGAATGGCAATATGTTAGAATAACTATATGGTAGAATGGCTAAGTGGTAGAATGGTGGTAGAATGGCTAGGTGATAGAATGGTTATGTGGTAGAATGGCTAGGTGGTAGAATGGCAAGGTGTTAGAATAACTATGTGGTAGAATGGCTAGGTGGTAGAATGGTTTGGTGTGGTGGTAGAATGGCTAAGCGGACGGACAACATCGTTTGTTATATTTGTTTCGGCTCTTTACGTTCTGTGTTTAAATCACTCCAAGATCAACATTTCGGTTCAGCGTTCAGGGATCGATAAAATCTACTTTCTGTTCTCCAAATTGCTTACATTGTGCCTAAATTATTGATTTGTGTTGACCTAGGATTCCAAAGGGCGACAAATTGGCAGAGTCGTTAGAACGTCCGATAGAATGGTTTGCCGTATTCGTTCCACCTCTCAGCTCTCTGAGTTCAAATCCCGCTGAGGTCAACTTTGCCTTTCCTCCCTGAACACGTTCACATACATAGATACATACATAATACATACACACATACATATATAATACATACTTACAGACATACATACATATATAGTTAGGAAATTACTAGTACAATCCATTAATGGATCAGTAAAAATATGTAAAACATTTCAAAGGTTCTGCATCTAATAACTGCATATACACATGTACAGACACAAAGCATATACACATGCATACATATAACTCAAAACATGCACATCCACACATACAATAACATCCATACCTACACATCCATGCATACATACATACATATCTACCTAGTTGATGTGTGTAAAATCCAATGAGAGTGTCTTGTAACTATGTTAGAAACCGACTCCCTCTCTATCGGTAAACATTTGTGAAATTATATAACCAGAAAACATACATACATACATATGTACATACATATATACATACACACACACACATACATACTAGCAACTATTGCTCTATAAAAAAGAGGACTAAATACAATTGGGAGGTGATTCTGTTGAGTATATGTGGCTTTAGTTGTGATATTTTATGATTTAGTTTCATGAAAAGACACGATGCCCAACACTTTAGTTGGTGAGGTTGTTGTGTCAAACATTTAGACTGTATCTCTGCAAGTTGATCTTTGCACGTTGATCCCTACAATGAGTATATGTCTCAATATATTTATGTAGAGTTTATATTTTCTATTAAGAACATTAGAGGTAAAATTCCCTATCATAACTGACTAGTTTCATCTCATTTCAGTGTCTGCAAGTTGATTTCTTCAAGTCGATCTCTAGAGTTAATCTCTGCAAGTTGATCTCTGCAAGTTAATCTCTGTAAGTTGATCTCTGAAAGTTGATCTCTGCAAGTTAATCTTTGCAAGTTGATCTCCGAAAGTTGATCTCTGCAAGTTGTTCTCTGTAAGTTAATCTCTGCAAGGAAGCTATGTCTCAACATATATTTGGAGAGTTTATATTTTGTATTGAGATCATTAGGTACAATTCCCTCCCTATAGTAACTCACTAGTTTCATCTAAGTTGTATATCTGTAAGTTTATCTCGGTAAATTAATCTCTGCAAAGAAGGTATGTTTCAATATATATATAGATGTAGAGTTTATATATTCTATATTGGGAGAATTAGATGTTCAATCCCCTACAGTAACTGACAAGATTCATTTCAGTTGAAAATCATCAGATTGCTATAATGGTTGTTTATTGAAGTAAAGTTAGTCAGATATCGTTGGGAATTGTAGCTTCTTATTCCCTCAATAATGTGGTTGTTTGAGAGGGGGGGGGGGGCAGACAGACAGAGCGAGGGAGAGAGAGAGAGATAGAGAGAGAGAGAGAGAGAGAGAGAGAGAGAGAAAGGGGGTATGTAGGAAGGTGAGTGTTTGTGTATGTGAGTGTTTGTGTGTGAGTATTTGTGTATGTGAGTGTTTGTGTGTGTAAGTGTGAATGTGTGTGTGTGTGAATATTTGTATGTATGTGTATGTGAGTGTGTATGTGTGTATGTATGTTTTCACTAATATCCACCAGTATATGTTTCATATTCAACAACACGTCATCTTAGATCAAATCACATGACACTGAAGTGCAATTCCGAAAAATATAAATATTTTGCTTTGAATGGAAACGTGTGATTGTTATACACACGCCCCCCGCCCCCATATATATATATATATATATATATATATATATATATATATATATATATATATATATATATATATATGTGTAATCTGAGTTTTTCGAATATTAATAATAACATTTGATTCGTTTGCAATTATGCAAACAAACCTCAATTTTATAGCCATGTCAGTAGAATGAACACTTCATTCTCGCACTGGTGTTGGCATGCGAACAGAACTGCAGGCAGTAATGTTTTTGGGTATCACCCTTCATCAGTACAGCTCACTAGTGAAAATATTTGCTATTTTCAAAAATACACAGTGACTGATCGGGCTGATATGCATGTCAGCAGACTGGCTGATCAGCCAGATTTGCATATCAGCAGACTGACCAGTCAGTTTCCTGTATATGAGCGATAAATGGCTGGCTTTGCCAAATTCAGTGGATCTGCTAATATGCAGATCTGACTGATCAGCCAGTCTGACGAAATGCAAATAAGGCCGATCAGACACTGCGTATTTTTGAAAATAGCATATATTTTCACTAGCTCTGACAGTTTGGCAGATGAACAGTGAGCTGTACTGATGAAGGGTGATACCCAGAAACATTAGTGTCTGCAATTCTGTTCGCATGCCAACACCAGATCAAGAATGAAGTGTTCATTCTATTGACATGGCTATAAAATTGAGGCGTGTTTGCATAATTGCAAACGAATCAAATGTTATTATTAATATTCGAAAAGCTCAGATTACATTTATCGTATTCAACCATGTAGAGCGAAATTTTCTTTATATATATATATGTTTATATACATATATTGATGAATTTATTTCTATCTATCTATCTATCTATCTATCTATCTATCTATCTATCTATCTATCTATCAGTGTTTCCGTACTGTTTAAAAGCGAGGCACTCGCCCAAAAACATTCTGTGACACCAATGGTATCAAAAGTATTCACCCTTTTCCCTACATACATGGAAAAAAGGTCACAAAAAATAAAAATAAAAAATTATACCCCCAAACATTAACATCTGGTGGATCTTGGCTGGCTTCGTAGAGCCAGAAACTGATATGATTCTTTCGATACGAAAATTTATTCGACAAAGGTGGGCGGGTACTGATTTGGAGATTCTGTTGCAAATGAAGCCGGAGAGAATCTCCAAAATACCCGAAAGAGTCGTCATCGATGATAACAACAAAATAAACATTTTGGTAGAAGGACGAACATTTCATTGCTTTCGCTGTGGTAGCACAGCACACCTAAAAGCCTCTTGTCCACAAACACACAACAACATCATTAAAAAAACACTATTACCAACACCAACACCAAAACAACCACCACCACCACAAGTACAACGACAGACGAAACGAACAACCACACCAAAACAAACAGACACTCAACCAACAACGACAGAAAAAAACAGAGACAACACCCCTGAAGAACACAGCCCCACCCCATCCCACTACATCAAACACTACCACAAACACACACACCGAAACACCACCACCACACAACATACCCCTACCCCACACACCTGACGATGATTATTCATCGGCGGATGAAGCTGCTTCTCCTTCTTTAAGTGAAGAAGAGGGAGAGCCGCGGAAATCTAAAAAACAAAAAAAGAGACCACAAAACCCCCAAAACTCCAATCACCAACACCAACACACAACCACAGACACAAACAACAACACAAACGACACCACAGTCAAACATCCCCCTATCAGCAAAACCAACACCAACACCACCCCAAACACAAACACCTACCATAAAAAGAAAACTCCCGGACGAACAACAAACTAAAACAACACAACAAAAACACAAACAACAAGAATTTGATGGAGGCATCTCCCAAAACCCCATCTCTCTGTCAGCCAGGAGGTGGAGGTGGAGTGGCTGTCATGTTTCGGAAGAACCTGGACGTCGGAGTACAGCAAGTACACTTGGACCCGGAGGGTAGACTGGTAGTCCTAGACGTGAACAGTATTGGAGGTGGAGCTTTCAGACTGGTGGCCGTTTATGCCCCGACCGGGCAATCGCAATCACGGCCAGACTTCTTTAAGCGTCTAGAGTCTTTCTGGGAACGTCTCGTTCCTTACTTTTAGTGGGGGGACTGGAATGGTATCCTAGATGCACGATGGGACTATGTGGGAGCATGTCCCAGTAGAGCGGGGTGCAACAGCCTCAAAACTTTAATCGGCCAATTCCAACTGGCCGATAGGTATCGACTGGATTTCCCGACTGCACCACAGTGGACGTGGGCAAACCGCAGCGGGACATCTAGATCGTATTTAGATAGGTTCTTCATTAGAGAAAGGGACAAGGAGATGTTAAGCAGGGGTGGCCTCTCCTCCATTCTGTATGTATTGACTCTAGAGCCACTACTGCGGAAATTGGAGCTGTTGCAGGGCATCCCTCTAGAACCGGGACTGTGCAAAACGGCGTCGGCTTATGCCGACGACGTGACGGTAATGGTGTCAAGTACCTCGGAAATCGGGGTGATCGGCAACTTACTGAAAGAATATGAAACGTTGACGGGAGCAAAACTAAACCCGGACAAGTCTGTCGGTTTGCAACTTGGTACGCTGGACGGACGGACCGGTGAAATTGCTTGGGGTCTGGTTCGGTCCAGACCTTCAGGTGGAGAAAAACTGGAACGAGGTCACAGCCAAGGTGTTTGCACTCACCCAGAAATGGGCAGAGTGCAAACTGTCCTTGAAAGGTCGAGCGAAGGTGGCGAACACTTTCATAGCATCCGTCATCTACTACCACTTGACTGTCGTGCCTTGTCCCCGTGAACACCTCACCAAGATGGAGCGCATGCTCTTCCAGTTTCTGTGGAAGAAGCAGGCTCCGCTGGTGAGGAGATCCGTCTGCTGTCAGCACTCTTCCAACGGAGGGCTGGGAATGCCGTGTCTGATGATGCGCAAACATGCGCTGAGGCTGCAGCATCTCCAGGTATTCCTCACCGACCCCCAACCGGTGTGGGCACCGTTTGTGAGACAGGCTTTCCCACAGCTCGTCTCGCTGACGGAGCTGCAGTCCTGGGTCAAGAAAAGACCGAAAACAATGGGCGCCTGGCACATTGAATGCGCTCAGGCGCTCACAGTCCTCTGGCAAGCGGACGCAGCAATCAGTGGAGACTCCACTTCGACATTCTATAGAGGGATTGTACGTTACAAGGGCGACGACGTGCTCGGAGAGATTCTGGGCGTCGAAGACGATGAGCTCACCAGTCTGTTTGGTAGGACTTTCCGCTCGGGACCTATGGACAACTTCCAGAGGTCCCTGGCCTGACAGTGCTACCGAGGAGCTCTACCGGTTCGTGACAAGATCTACAGGGATCCGCCGAAGATGCGCGCAGGATATTGAAACAGTCCTGCACAACTGCTGTCGCGTATGGGACAAATCCAGTTGACTGCCGAGTCCATAGTAAGGATCAAACCGCCAGCCTCTTTCAAAAACGAAAGAGAGGCGGTTTTCCTCTGTACGGTGGCTATGGTGAAAGAGGTTATATGGTGGACGAGGTTAAGAGGACTTTCTCTCCGGACAACAATTGATTCCTTTCTTTAAGTATTACTTTCGAAGGAGAATCAGAGTGGAGAGAGAGGCACTGCACCCCAGTAAATTTACTGAAAGGTGGGTGAATGAAGCGAAAATGGCCCGAGTGATTGGGCCTTCTCTGTTTATAAGCCTGTAGGTTGAAGAGGAGAGCAAAAGGAAGAAAGGAGTACTTGCACAACACGCTCTTGGAGTTGAGGGTTGTTCTATCGGCGGGGTATTAAACAACCCATTTGTGGTGCCTCCCCCTTATTGGGGATTTCGATTGTTGTAATTGTTTGTTTTTATATTTCTTACACGACTGTATGTAAAATCCCCG
The DNA here is from genome assembly GCA_964016885.1 of Eledone cirrhosa. Taxonomy (NCBI): domain Eukaryota; kingdom Metazoa; phylum Mollusca; class Cephalopoda; order Octopoda; family Eledonidae; genus Eledone; species Eledone cirrhosa. The sequence continues at coordinate 20,256,416 of OZ024742.1, forward strand.
GCATGTATTGTCCCCTTTTCTTGTGCGCCCTTGTGGCAAATAAATAAATATCTTTATAATACCATATAGCGGGCTTATATTATAAAGTCTGCGCTAAGGTATGTCAATATCTTTAACACCAAATATTATATTTTATCTGATGAAAGCACACTAAAATCTTGTGTCCTTGAAATATAAACTATAATAAAGTAAGAAGCGCGGGACTGCGTACGGATTATAATTTTTTATTCCATTAGTAAAATAAGTTGGATTACTTTGAATAAATAATTGTTTCTACTTTTGGCACAAGGCCAGCAATTACCCAGTACATTACTGGTACTTTATTTTATCGACCCCGTAAGGATGACAGGCAAAGTTAACCTCGACGTTACTTTGAATAAATAATTGTTTCTACTTTAGGCACAAGGCCAGCAATTACCCAGTGCATTACTGGTACTTTATTTTATCGACCCCGTAAGGATGAAAGGCAAAGTCAACCTCGGCGGGATTTGAACTCAGATCGTAAAGGGACGTAACTATGCTGGAAAGCATGGCGTCCGACCCTCTACCCATACTGAAATGAATGAATATTACATAATTTATCTACTAAATTTCGTGATGTTCATTAAATATATTTTATTATTTATTTAAAGATTCACTTCTTTAAATTTTCAAATGTCAACACTTCCGGCTAGCGATCGCTTAAATAAACATTCATATATTTCCGTCACTAATTTTCTCCTAATGCAGTTTATATATAATATCGTTTTTTTTTAATGTATCATGGATTACGTTACTGATTACATAAGACAGTGTAACACGGTCTCTCTTCAATTATTGTGGATATTGTCAATTACGATTTTATTTGATGTATCATATCTACATGCGTATATACTTGCGTATAATATCAACATGCTAGCAGAAAACCACCCAATGGGTGGTTTTTCTGCTAGTGATAATAATACTCCAGATAAAGGTGTAGAGTGCTTCAAATCTGTTATAAAAATAATTTTGTTGAATGATAATCAACAAATCATATAACTCATTGTTTATCCATCTCTATATATATATCTTTGTGTGGGTGAGGGAGATAAAAGGGGAGAGGGTAGGTGATAGTGAGTTGAGAGAGAAAGTGTGTGTGTGTGTGTCTGTGTGTGTGTGAGAGAGAGAGGGGGGGGGGGGGGTAAGAAGTAGATAATGTTGAACCTTAATATAATACTAAGGTTGATTGTGTCGTTTAAAAACATAATGAAACGCAGATTTCGACATTGTCACGATTTGATCTCGAAAACGCTAAGGACTATAATGTATCTCTCTCTCTCTCTATATATATATATATATATTTACACACACACAGACACACACACATATATATTTATATATGTATGTATATATATATATATATATATATATTAGAAAATAGAATAGCTTTCACCGTATTTTTTTACTAAAGAAATTTTAGTCTGATAATGGGGTTTAGAACCCTCAGATAAATGGAAAAAGATGAATATTGACGTACATGGGAGTCGAACCCACATCTTTGGTTATCCAGACCACTGTGCTACCATTTACACCAACACATCATGGGTGATGTGTTGGTGTAAATGGTAGCACAGTGGTCTGGATAACCAAAGATGTGGGTTCGACTCCCATGTACGTCAATATTCATCTTTTTCCATTTATCTGAGGGTTCTAAACCCCATTATCAGACTAAAATTTCTTTAGTAAAAAAATACGGTGAAAGCTATTCTATTTTCTAATTTCAAACCTGCTCACTGTTTCAAAACATATTTTCCTTATATATATATATATATATATATATATATATATATATATATATATATATATATATATATATATATATATAGACGGCAGAGCTGAAGCCATTTCGGCAGGGTCTTGAACATTTTCCTATTACCCACTCTACTACCCTAAGTATTGAGTACTCTGGTGCGTTATGGTCCACCTGGTTCCTTACCACACTTCCTTCGTTCCTGTGTGTTTGCGTAGATACATATATATATATATATATATATATATACCAAATAATTATTTCTACTTTTGGCACAAGGCCGGCAATTATCCCAGTGCATTACTGGTACTTTATTAAGAAGACTCTTGTACAACTTATATATATATATATATATATATATATATATATATATATATATATATATATATATATATATATATATATATACTAGCAGATGTACCTGGCGTTGCTCGGGAAATGAATGACAACCTGAATTGTTCAAGGTCGTTTATGGCTTAGCTAGCAATTTCTGAGTGCATGTCAGCTTATGTCAGCTAATTGGCTAGCCAATGAGAGGTCGCCTCAATAGCACGTGCCAAATCGGCCTAGTACTTCAAAAGTTAAACGGAGCCTAGTATTTGTACACAGACAGATACACACACAAAATCGATTTTTCGGCCCCAATATCGAATGTTTTCAATTTTCTTTTGTCCAAAACCTGCTCTGGCATATAAACAACATGTTTCCCTTTTATATATATATATATATATATATATATATATATATATATATATATAATGTGGGAGGTGAGTTTTATTGTAGCACAATAAAGTAATAAAGCAATGCAAGTGTTTTTTAAGCTTCATATCATGTCTCCCTATTTTATCTGATGAGAAGGCAAATATCATCCCATGATGATATTTGTTTTTGAAATGCGCATAATAAAATACATGGAACTCTTTTAACCATCTTTTGATCTTATATTATATATATATATATGTTTTGAACTCATTATTAATAGTATCACTGCTCCTTACGTAGAGCTAAATTTAACCCCATATAAACGGC
>OZ024742.1:20266715-20279215 GCA_964016885.1 Eledone cirrhosa
AAGATCATGTATTGAACAAGTTTTGTGCTGCAGAACATTAGAGAGCAATGCGTTTATTTTCTACAGTCTTTGGTCATGAAGGGTTTCGACAGTATATATAGAGAAACGCTATGGTGTATAAGGTAAGGATGAGAGCTCTTAACAACTGATGGAGTCGTAGGAACGATGTCCTGACACACGTCGTTTTGGGGCATTTAAAACATGGTGGAGCCCATCCATTTTCCATGTTTGAATATAACTGATTTGTTCCTGTGAAAGAGATTGATCGAATCAATCGATAAGATGCCACACCTCACTCACTAACCGTGTAGAGTAACACTAATCAAATCGGACCAAGACAACAATGTTTCCATCGGTCTTTCCATTGCTGATACTCTCTGTCCCCCTCTCTCTCTCTCTCTCTCTATATATATATATATATATGTATACGCTTAGATGCAACCGGTCCTAACATTGATACCTATGCTGGGTCTGTCAACTTATTATATATATATATATATATATATATATATATATATATATATATATATATATATATATATATATATATATATATATATATATATATATATATATATATATATATATATAATAAGTTGACAGACCCAGCATAGGTATCAATGTTAGGACCGGTTGCATCTAAGCGTATACATATATATATATATATATATAGAGAGAGAGAGAGAGGGGGACAGAGAGAGAGAGAGAGAGAGGGAGAGAGAGAGAGAGAGAGAGAGAGAGAGGGAAAGAGGGAGAGAGGGAGAGAGGTAAAATGTGTTAGTGGAAGAACCATCGTCAACAACAATGTGGTAGACTGGCTGTAGCCGACATACAGACCAACTTAGTATTAGTTGATGAAATTACCAACAAGAATTTTGAATAAAGATTAACATCTGATCTGTGCCAGCTCCTAAATCAACATCTGTATGAAGATCTTCCTGTACCGAGCCATTATCATGAAAAATGCAGTCTATGCAGGGAAAACACGGAAGATGATTTCCAAGATCCCTCGGAAACTGAAGTGTTCTAGCAAAGATTATATTCAGTGACTGATTCACTAGATATTATATATAGGGACTGATCACTAGATATTATATATAGGGACTGTGGACTAGATATTATATATAGGGACTGATCACTAAATATTATATACAGTGACTGATTCACTAGATATTATATATAGGGACTGATCACTAGATATTATATATAGGGACTGATTCACTAGATATTATATATAGGGAATGATTCACTAGATATTATATACAGTGACTGATTCACTAGATATTATATATAAGGACTGTTCACTAGATATTATATATAGGGACTGATCACTAGATATTATATATAGGGACTGATTCACTAGATATTATATATAGGGACTGATCACTAGATATTATATATAGGGACTGTTCACTAGATATTATATATAGGGACTGTTCACTAGATATTATATACAGTGACTGTTCACTAGATATTATATACAGTGATTGATTCACTAGATATTATATATAGGGACTGTTCACTAGATATTATATATAGGGACTGTTCACTAGATATTATATATAGGGACTGTTCACTAGATATTATATATAGGGACTGTTCACTAGATATTATATATAGGGACTGTTCACTAGATATTATATATAGGGACTGTCACTAGATATTATATATAGGGACTGTTCACTAGATATTATATACAGTGATTGATTCACTAGATATTATATATAGGGACTGTTCACTAGATATTATATATAGGGACTGTTCACTAGATATTATATATAGGGACAGTTCACTAGATATTATATATAGGGACTGTTCACTAGATATTATATACAGTGATTGATTCACTAGATATTATATATATAGGGACTGTTCACTAGATATTATATATAGGGACTGTTCACTAGATATTATATACAGTGACTGTTCACTAGATATTATATATAGGGACTGTTCACTAGATATTATATATAGGGACTGTTCACTAGATATTATATATAGGGACTGGTCACTAGATATTATATATAGGGACTGTTCAGTAGATATTATATACAGGGACTGATCACTAGATATTATATATAGGGACTGTTCACTAGATATTATATATAGGCACTGTTCACTAGATATTATATATAGGGACTGTTCACTAGATATTATATATAGGGACTGTTCACTAAATATTATATATAGGGACTGTTCACTACATAATATATATAGGGACTGATCACTAGATATTATATATAGGGACTGTTCACTAGATAATATATATCAGGACCGTTCACTAGCTATTATATATAGGCACTGTTCACTAGATATCATATATAAGGACTGTTCACTAGATATTATATATAGGGACTGTTCACTATATATTATATATAGGGACTGTTCACTAGATATTATATATAGGGACTGATCACTAGATATTATATATAGGGACTGTTCACTAGATATTATATATAGGGACTGATTCACTAGATATTATATATAGGGACTGTTCACTAGACAACTATATATAGGGACTGTTCACTAGATATATATAGGGACTGTTCACTAGATATTATATATAGGGACAGATCACCGGCGTTGGATTGGCAGTATCGGTAGAGGATCGGACGCCATGCTTTCCAGCATAGCTACGTCCCTTTACGATCTGAGTTCAAATCCCGCCGAGGTTGACTTTGCCTTTCATCCTTACGGGGTCGATAAAATAAAGTAGCAGTAATGCACTAGGTAATTGCTGGCCTTGTGCCTAAAGAAGAAACAATTATATATAGGGACTGATGACTAGATATTATATACAGTGACCGTTCACTAGATATTATATATAGGGACTGTTCACTAGATATTATATATAGGGACTGATTGACTAGATAGTATATATAGGGACTGATTCACTAGATATTATATATAGGGACTGATTCACTCGATATTATATATAGGAATTGATTCAGTAGATATTATATATAGGGACTAATTCACTAGATATTATATATAGGGACTGATTCACTAGATATTATATATAGGGACTGTTCTCTAGATATTATATATAGGGACAGTTCACTAGATATTATATATAGGCACTGTTCACTAGATATTATATATAGGGACTGTTCACTAGATATTATATATAGGGACTGTTCACTATATATTATATATAGGGACTGTTCACTAGATATTATATATAGGGACTGATTCACTAGATATTATATATAGGGACTGATTCACTAGATATTATATATAGGGACTGTTCACTAGATATTATATATAGGGACTGTTCACTAGATATTATATGTAGGTACTGTTCACTAGATAATATATATAGGGACTGTTCACTAAATATTATATATAGGGACTGTTCACTAGATATTATATATAGGGACTGTTCACTAGATATTATATATAGGGACTGATCACTAGATATTATATATAGGGACTGTTCACTAGATACTATATATAGGGATTGTTCACTAGATATTATATATAGGGACTGTTCACTATATATTATATATAGGGACTGATCACTAGATATTATATATAGGGACTGTTCACTAGATATTATATATAGGGACTGATTCACTAGATATTATATATAGGGACTGTTCACTAGATACTATATATAGGGACTGTTCACTAGATATATGTAGGGACTATTCACTAGATATTATATGTAGGGACACATCACCGGCGGTGGATTGGCAGTATCGGTAGAGGATCGGACGCCATGCTTTCCAGCATAGCTACGTCCCTTTACGATCTGAGTTCAAATCCCGCCGAGGTTGACTTTGCCTTTCATCCATACGGGGTCGATAAAATAAAGTAGCAGTAATGCACTAGGTAATTGCTGGCCTTGTGCCTAAAGTAGAAACAATTATATATAGGGACTGATGACTAGATATTATATACAGTGACTGTTCACTAGATATTATATATAGGGACTGTTCACTAGATATTATATATAGGGACTGATTGACTAGATATTATATATATGGACTGATTGACTAGATATTATATATAAGGATTGATTCACTAGATATTATATATAGGGACTGATTCACTAGATATTATATATAGGGACAGATTCACTAGATATTATATATAGGGACTGTTCACTAGATATTATATACAGTGACTGATCACTAGATATTATATATAGGGACTGTTCACTAGATATTATATATAGGGACTGTTCAATAGATATTATATGTAGGTACTGTTCACTAGATATTATATATAGGGACTGATCACTAGATATTATATATAGGGACTGTTCACTAGATATTATATATAGGGACTGATTCACTAGATATTATATATAGGGACTGTTCACTAGACAACTATATATAGGGACTGTTCACTAGATATATATAGGGACTGTTCACTAGATATTATATATAGGGACAGATCACCGGCGTTGGATTGGCAGTATCGGTAGAGGATCGGACGCCATGCTTTCCAGCATAGTTACGTCCCTTTACGATCTGAGTTCAAATCCCGCCGAGGTTGACTTTGCCTTTCATCCTTACGGGGTCGATAAAATAAAGTAGCAGTAATGCACTAGGTAATTGCTGGCCTTGTGCCTAAAGAAGAAACAATTATATATAGGGACTGATGACTAGATATTATATACAGTGACCGTTCACTAGATATTATATATAGGGACTGTTCACTAGATATTATATATAGGGACTGATTGACTAGATATTATATATAGGGACTGTTCACTATATATTATATATAGGGACTGTTCACTAGATATTATATATAGGGACTGATTCACTAGATATTATATATAGGGTCTGATTCACTAGATATTATATATAGGGACTGTTCACTAGATATTATATATAGGGACTGTTCACTAGATATTACATGTAGGTACTGTTCACTAGATAATATATATAGGGACTGTTCACTAAATATTATATATAGGGACTGTTCACTAGATATTATATATAGGGACTGTTCACTAGATATTATATATAGGGACTGATCACTAGATATTATATATAGGGACTGTTCACTAGATACTATATATAGGCACTGTTCACTATATATTATATATAGGGACTGATCACTAGATATTATATATAGGGACTGTTCACTAGATATTATATATAGGAACTCGGTGAATTGGCAGTATCGGTAGAGGGTCGGACGCCATGCTTTGACGCATAGAGTTACGGCCCTTGCCATTCTGAGTTCAAATCCCGCCGAGGTTAACTTTGCCTTTCATCCTTACGGGGTCGATAAAATAAAGTACCAGTAATACACTGGGAAATTGCTGGCCTTGTGCCAAAAGTAGAAACAATTATATATAGGGACTGATTCACTAGATATTATATATAGGGACTGTTCACTAGATACTATATATAGGGACTGTTCACTAGATATATGTAGGGACTATTCACTAGATATTATATATAGGGACAGATCACCGGCGGTGGATTGGCAGTATCGGTAGAGGATCGGACGCCATGCTTTCCAGCATAGCTATGTCCCTTTACGATCTGAATTCAAATCCCGCCGAGGTTGACTTTGCCTTTCATCCTTACGGGGTCGATAAAATAAAGTAGCAGTAATGCACTAGGTAATTGCTGGCCTTGTGTCTAAAGTAGAAACAATTATATATAGGGACTGATGACTAGATATTATATACAGTGACTGTTCACTAGATATTATATATAGGGACTGTTCACTAGATATTATATATAGGGACTGATTGACTAGATATTATATATAGGGACTGTTCACTATATATTATATATAGGGACTGATTCACTAGATATTATATATAGGGACTGATTCACTAGATATTATATATATGGACTGTTCACTAGATATTATATACAGTGACTGATCACTAGATATTATATATAGGGAGTGATTCACTAGATATTATATATAGGGACTGATCACTAGATATTATATATAGGGACTGTTCACTAGATATTATATATAGGGACTGATTTACTAGATATTATATATACGGACTTTTCACTAGATATTATATATAGGGACTGATTCACTAGATATTATATATAGGGACTGATTCACTAGATATTATATATAGGGACTGTTCACTAGATATTATATATAGGGACTGTTCACTAGATATTATATATAGGGACTGATCACTAGATATTATATATAGGGACTGATTCACTAGATATTATATATATGGACTGATTCACTAGATATTATATATAGGGGCTGTTCACTAGATATTATATACAGTGACTGATCACTAGATATTATATATAGGGAGTGATTCACTAGATATTATATATAGGGACTGATCACTAGATATTATATATAGGGACTGTTCACTAGATATTATATATAGGGACTGATTTACTAGATATTATATATACGGACTTTTCACTAGATATTATATATATGGACTGATTCACTAGATATTATATATAGGGACTGATTCACTAGATATTATATATAGGGACTGTTCACTAGATATATATAGGGACTGTTCACTAGATGTTATATATAGGGACTGTTCACTAGATATTATATATAGGGACTGTTCACTAGATATTATATATAGGGACTGTTTACTAGATATTATATACAGTGACTGTTCACTAGATATTATATATAGGGACTGATTCACTAGATATTATATATAGGGACTGTTCATTAGATATTATATATAGGGACAGATCACTAGATATTATATATAGGGACTGTTCACTAGATATTATATATAGGGACTGTTCACTAGATATTATATATAGGGACTGTTCACTAGATATTATATACAGTGATTGATTCACTAGATATTATATATAGGGACTGTTCACTAGATATTATATATCGGGACTGTTCACTAGATATTATATATAGGGACTGTTCACTAGATATTATATACAGTGACTGATTCACTAGATATTATATATAGGGACTGATCACTAGATATTATATATAGGGACTGATCACTAGATATTATATATAGGGACTGTTCATAAGATATTATATATCGGGACTGATTCACTAGATATTATATACAGTGACTGATTCACTAGATATTATATATAGGGACTGATCACTAGATATTATATACAGTGACTGATTCGCTAGATATTATATATAGGGACTGATCACTAGATATTATATACAGTGACTGATTCACTAGATATTATATATAGGGACTGATCACTAGATATTATATACAGTGACTGATTCACTAGATATTATATATAGGGACTGATCACTAGATATTATATACAGTGACTGATTCACTAGATATTATATACAGTGACTGATTCACTAGATATTATATATAGGGACTGTTCACTAGATATTATTACAGGGACTGATCACTAGATATTATATATAGGGACTGTTTACTAGATATTATATATAGGGACTGATCACTAGATATTATATATAGGGACTGATCACTAGATATTATATATAGGGACTGATCACTAGATATTATATATAGGGACTGTTTACTAGATATTATATATAGGGACTGTTTACTAGATATTATATATAGGGACTGATCACTAGATATTATATATAGGGACTGTTTACTAGATATTATATATAGGGACTGATCACTAGATATTATATATAGGGACTGTTTACTAGATATTATATATAGGGACTGTTTACTAGATATTATATATAGGGACTGATCACTAGATATTATATATAGGGACTGTTTACTAGATATTATATATAGGGACTGATCACTAGATATTATATATAGGGACTGTTTACTAGATATTATATATAGGGACTGATCACTAGATATTATATATAGGGACTGATCACTAGATATTATATATAGGGACTGATCACTAGATATTATATATAGGGACTGTTTACTAGATATTATATATAGGGACTGATCACTAGATATTATATATAGGAACTGTTCATAAGATATTATATATAGGGACTGATTCACTAGATATTATATACAGTGACTGATTCACTAGATATTATATATAGGGACTGATTCACTAGATATTATATATAGGGACTCATTCACTAGATATTATATACAGCGACAGATTCACTAGATATTATATATAGGGACTGTTCACTAGAGATTATATATAGGGACTGTTCACTAGATATTATATATAGGGACTGTTCACTGGATATTTGGATTGGCAGTATCGGCAAAGGGTCGAACGCCATGCTTTGACGCATAGAGTTACGGTCCTCTCCATTCTGAGTTCAAACCCCTTACGGGGTCAATAAAATAAAGTACCAGTAATGTACTGGCTAATTTGTTGGCCTTGTGCCAAAAGATAGAAACAATTATATATAGGGACTGTTCACTAGATATTATATATAAGGCCTGTTCACTAGATATTATATACAGTGACTGGTTCACTAGATATATATAGGGACCTGTTCACTGGATATATATATAGAGAGAGAGAGACCTGTTCACTGGATATTAGATACACAGACTAGTTCACTAAATATAATGTACAGAGATGTGTTCACTAGATATATATAGAGACCTGTTCACTAGATATAATATATAGACCTGTTCACTAGACATAATATATAGGGACTGTTCACTAGATATAATATATAAGGACTATTCACTAGATATTATATAGAGACCTGTTCACTAGATATATATAGAGACCTGTTCACTAGATATAATATATAGACCTGTTCACTAGATATGATATATAGACCTGTTCACTTGATATATATAGAGACCTGTTCACTAGATATAATATATAGGGACTGTTCACTAGATATTATATATAGGGACTGTTCACTAGATATAATATATAATGACTGTTCACTAGATATAATATATAATGACTGTTCACTAGATATAATATATAAGGACTATTCACTAGATATATAAGGACTGTTCACTAGATATAATATATAAAGACTTTTCACTAGATATAATATATAGGGACTGTTCACTAGATATAATATATAAGGACTGTTCACTAGATATATAAGGACTGTTCACTAGATATAATATATAAAGACTTTTCACTAGATATAATATATAGGGACTGTTCACTAGATATAATATATAAGGACTGTTCACTAGATATATAAGGACTGTTCACTAGATATAATATATAAAGACTTTTCACTAGATATAATATATAAGGACTGTTCACTAGATATAATATATAAGGACTGTTCACTAGATATATAAGGACTGTTCACTAGATATAATATATAAAGACTTTTCACTAGATATAATATATAGGGACTGTTCACTAGATATAATATATAAGGACTGTTCACTAGATATATAAGGACTGTTCACTAGATATAATATATAAAGACTTTTCACTAGATATAATATATAGGGACTGTTCACTAGATATTATATATCGGGACTGTTCACTAGATATTATATATAGGGACTGTTCACTAGATATTATATACAGTGACTGATTCACTAGATATTATATATAGGGACTGTTCACTAGATATTATATATAGGGACTGTTCAGTAGATATTATATATAGGGACTGATCACTAGATATTATATATAGGGACTGTTCACTAGATATTATATACAGTGACTGATTCACTAGATATTATATATAGGCACTGATCACTAGATATTATATATAGGGAGTGTTCACTAGATATTATATATAGGGACTGTTCACTTGATATTATATATAGGGACAGATCACTAGATATTATATATAGGGACTGTTCACTAGATATTATATATAGGGACTGTTCACTAGATATTATATACAGTGACTGTTCGCTAGATATTATATATAGGGACTGTTCACTAGATATTATATACAGTGACTGTTCACTAGATATTATATATAGGGACTGTTCAATAGATATTATATATAGGGACAGATCACTAGATATTATATATAGGGACTGTTCACTAGATATTATATATTGGGACTGATTCACTAGATATTATATACAGTGACTGATTCAATAGATATTATATATTGGGACTGATCACTAGATATTATATATAGGGACTGATCACTAGATATTATATATAGGGACTGTTCATAAGATATTATATATCGGGACTGATTCACTAGATATTATATACAGTGACTGATTCACTAGATATTATATATAGGGACTGATCACTAGTTATTATATACAGTGACTGATTCGCTAGATATTATATATAGGGACTGATCACTAGATATTATATACAGTGACTGATTCACTAGATATTATATATAGTGACTGATTCACTAGATATTATATACAGTGACTGATTCACTAGATATTATATACAGTGACTGATTCACTAGATATTATATATAGGGACTGATCACTAGATATTATATACAGTGACTGATTCACTAGATATTATATATAGGGACTGATCACTAGATATTATATACAGTGACTGATTCACTAGATATTATATATAGGGACTGATCACTAGATATTATATACAGTGACTGATTCACTAGATATTATATATAGGGACTGATCACTAGATATTATATACAGTGACTGATTCACTAGATATTATATATAGTGACTGATTCACTAGATATTATATACAGTGACTGATTCACTAGATATTATATACAGTGACTGATTCACTAGATATTATATATAGGGACTGATCACTAGATATTATATACAGTGACTGATTCACTAGATATTATATATAGGGACTGATCACTAGATATTATATACAGTGACTGATTCACTAGATATTATATATAGGGACTGATCACTAGATATTATATACAGTGACTGATTCACTAGATATTATATATAGGGACTGATCACTAGATATTATATACAGTGACTGATTCACTAGATATTATATATAGGGACTGATCACTAGATATTATATATAGGGACTGATTGACTAGATATTATATATAGGGACTGATTCACTAGATATTATATACAGTGACTGATTCACTAGATATTATATACAGTGACTGATTCACTAGATATTATATACAGGCACAGATCACTAGATATTATATATAGGGACTGTTCACTAGATATTATTACAGGGACTGATCACTAGATATTATATATAGGGACTGATCACTAGATATTATATATAGGGACTGTTTACTAGATATTATATATAGGGACTGATCACTAGATATTATATATAGGAACTGTTCATAAGATATTATATATAGGGACTGATTCACTAGATATTATATACAGTGACTGATTCACTAGATATTATATATAGGGACTGATTCACTAGATATTATATATAGGGACTGATTCACTAGATATTATATACAGCGACAGATTCACTAGATATTATATATAGGGACTGTTCACTAGAGATTATATATAGGGACTGATCACTAGATATTATATATAGGAACTGTTCATAAGATATTATATACAGTGACTGATTCACTAGATATTATATACAGTGACTGATTCACTAGATATTATATATAGGGACTGATTCACTAGATATTATATATAGGGACTGATTCACTAGATATTATATATAGGGACTCATTCACTAGATATTATATACAGCGACAGATTCACTAGATATTATATATAGGGACTGTTCTCTAGAGATTATATATAGGGACTGTTCACTAGATATTATATATAGGGACTGTTCACTGGATATTTGGATTGGCAGTATCGGCAAAGGGTCGAACGCCATGCTTTGACGCATAGAGTTACGGTCCTCTCCATTCTGAGTTCAAACCCCTTACGGAGTCAATAAAATAAAGTACCAGTAATGTACTGGCTAATTTGTTGGCCTTGTGCCAAAAGATAGAAACAATTATATATAGGGACTGTTCACTAGATATTATATATAAGGCCTGTTCACTAGATATTATATACAGTGACTGGTTCACTAGATATATATAGGGACCTGTTCACTGGATATATATATATATAGAGAGAGACCTGTTCACTGGATATTAGATACACAGACTAGTTCACTAAATATAATGTACAGAGATGTGTTCACTAGATATATATAGAGACCTGTTCACTAGATATAATATATAGACCTGTTCACTAGACATAATATATAAGGACTGTTCACTAGATATAATATATAAGGACTATTCACTAGATATTATATAGAGACCTGTTCACTAGATATATATAGAGACCTGTTCACTAGATATAATATATAGACCTGTTCACTAGATATGATATATAGACCTGTTCACTTGATATATATAGAGACCTGTTCACTAGATATAATATATAGGGACTGTTCACTAGATATTATATATAGGGACTGTTCACTAGATATAATATATAATGACTGTTCACTAGATATAATATATAATGACTGTTCACTAGATATAATATATAAGGACTATTCACTAGATATATAAGGACTGTTCACTAGATATAATATATAAAGACTTTTCACTAGATATAATATATAGGGACTGTTCACTAGATATAATATATAAGGACTGTTCACTAGATATATAAGGACTGTTCACTAGATATAATATATAAAGACTTTTCACTAGATATAATATATAGGGACTGTTCACTAGATATA
>OZ024742.1:20289215-20299215 GCA_964016885.1 Eledone cirrhosa
CACCCTCCACCTCCACCACCGCCACCACCACCTCTACCCCCCACCCTCTACCTCCACCACCACCTCTACCTCCACCACTACCACCACCATCACCACCCTCTACCTCCACCACCACCACCACCACCGTTACCACCACCACCACCACCACCACCTCTACCTCCACCACCACCACCACTAGTATCATCAGCATCACCACCACACCACCAACACCATCATCATCACCACAATACTACCACCACCAACACCACCACCACCAGCAACACCAGCACCAGCACCACCACTGCCACCACACACCACAACCCCAACCACCAGGACTGCCACGACTATCACCACGACTGCCACCATGACTGCCACCACCACTGACACCACCACAACACCACCACCACCACCACCAGCATCACCATCACCACCACCGCCACTAAAACCACCAGCATCACTACCACCACAACCACCACCACTAACACCACTAACACCACCACCACCACCACTAACACCACCACCACCACCACTAACACCACCACCACTAACACCACCACCATCACCTCCACCACCACCATCACCTCCACTAACACCACCACCACCACCACCAATTATCTAAACTATAATAAAGAAAGGAGTGCGGGACTACGTCCAGAATATATGTTTTTATCCCGTTTGTAAAATAAGTTGGATGACTTTGAATAAATAATTGTTTCTACTTTAGGCACAAGGCCAGCAATTACTCAGTACATTACTGGTATTTTGAATAAATAATGAATGAATATTACATCATTTATCTACTAAATTTCGTTATTCTTGATTAAATATAAATATTTGTTTCTACTATTGGCACAAGGCCAGCAATTATCCCAGTGTATTACTGGTACTTTATTTTATCGACCCCGTAAGGATGAAAGGCAAAGTTAACCTCGGCGGGATTTGAACTCAGAATGGCAAGGTCCGTAACTCTATGCGTCAAAGCATGGCCTCCGACCCTCTACCGATACTGCCAATCCACCGCCCTTAAATATTAATATAAATATAAATTAAATATAAATAATGTTGTTGGTTATTTTAAGATTCTCTTCTTTAAAATGTTCAAATGTCAACACTTCCGGCTAGCGATCGCTTAAATAAACATTCATATATTTCCGTCACTAATTTTCTCCTAATGCAGTTTATATATAATATCGTCTTTTTTTAATGTATCATGGATTACGTTACTGATTACATAAGACAGTGTAATGCAGTCTTCGCTCAATTTCTGTGTATATTGTCAATTACGATTTTATTTGATGTATCATATCTACATGCATATATACTTACGTATAATATCAATACACACACTACACATGCTAGCAGAAAACCTCCCTTCGCGTGGTTTTTCTGCTAGTCTTTCTAATGACTTGAAAAGGACATAAAGTGTCGTTACTTACATATTTGGATATCAATGAGCTACACATATTTTTGTTACTTGAATATTATCTTATAAGATCAACATTGATATTTTACCAGTGAAAGTTCAGTGCCCCCAAGGTTTTCATTGTAAAAGGAGTTAAATCAGGGACGGCTATTCCTAAGGAGGAAGGAAGGTAAGCATTGCTTACCCTATAAAAACAACAACAACATTATTTAAAGAGTGGTTGGTGTAAAAGCCAAACTCGCTATCTTCAATTCGGTCATGAATCTTGGGTTATAACCGAAAGAATACGATCGCGACTACTAGCGGCAGAAATGAGGTTCCTCCGAAGGGTCTTTTGGAGTAACCTTACTCGATAAAGTGCATAGATCGGAGACCAGAGAGTCATTCTAGGTAGAGCCACTACTTCTCGAAATTGAGAGATCACAGCTCCGATTCTATGAGCATGAGGTTAGAATCTTTTAGGTAAGAATCGCTGGATAGATTTTACGGGCAAAACCAACTGGTAGGAAACCCCCGAGTTGACCCCGAGCAAATAGCTGCATAACATCCATGAATTTGGCTGGTCCCGCTTGGAGACCTAACCAGATCAGTTGGAAACGGTTGGTTCTGACAGGACCAATAAGTTTAGGACTCTGCCACCACGACCTTCTCAGGAATAAGTGGGCGAAGAAGAAGAAGAAGAAGAAGAAGAAGAAGAAGAAGAAGAAGAAGAAGATTATTTATTTAGTCATCTAACATTTTCCTGTATCAAGTTTCGTAGACTATTAGATTCCTTACCACAGTACTTCGGAATAATATAATAACTTATTATTAACGATATGAACTTTCTCGAATTTTTCAGATTATCTTTTGAAAGAGATGGTACCACCGTATGTATCTATGGCCCCTCAAATTAGCAACATTCCATTTGCCTAGTCATTCATTTCTTTTCATGACACAACACTTTAGAATTTTGGCAAATTCAAGTGGCCATCAATTTTTAGCAGTAATGGAACATCAACATATTTAAAGACTAGTAATGGTCAGGTTTTAAACACCGGATATTCTGACAGATTTCTCCCTACTTTTAGTAAAAGCAAAGAGCCCTTAATTCCTTGAGGGGTCGTAGGAGTGGGGTTCTAACACACGGAGTGTTTTGGGGCACATTTCAAACCTGACATTACCCATTCGTTTCGAGGTCGAAACATAGTCGATTTCTTCCTTCCATGAATATATGCATATATATATATATATATATATATATATATATATATATATATATATATATATATATATAAGATTAAAATACTTGAGTGCGTTAGAGTTAAACACACTCGTCGTATATATATATATATATATATATATATATGTGTGTGTGTGTGTGTGTGTGTATGTATATATATATATATATATACATACACACACACATATACATACACACATACATATATATATATATATATATATATATATATATATATATATATATATATATATATATATATATATATATATATATATAATGAAAAATTGAACAGGGACAGAACAGAGAGGCAGTACGACAAATGTTTATTAAATTCACGCTCAGGAGAGTGGGGGGGTAGGTGGGGGACGACGTTTCGGGCATAAGCCCTTCTTCAGGTGAGAGTTCAAAAGGTGTGTAGGGGAGTGGTGGAGAGACATATAGCGAAAGGAAACGGTGCGAATGAAAAATTAACAAATAAAGACAAAAATATAATAAATAATAAATAAAAATAAAGCATGATCAAAATACAAGGAATGAGAAAATTTAAAAATAAAGGCATGACACAATGATATTAAATAAATGGAAACTTATTTATAAAACTATATTTATTTTATTTAGGGCGGTGGATGGCAGTATCGGTGGAGGGTCGGACGCCATGCTTTCCAGCATAGTTACGTCCCTTTACGATCTGAGTTCAAATCCCGCCGAGGTTGACTTTGCCTTTCATCCTTACGGGGCCGATAAAATAAAGTACCAGTAATGCACTGGTTAATTGCTGGCCGTGTGCCTAAAGTAGAAACAATTATATATACTTCAAGGGTACCAAGACACATTGATACGCTTTCATCAGATAAAATACAAAGTTTGTTTTATAAATAGAGACATACCCATGAAAATCATACCTTATCGGTTGGAAATTCAGTGGATAGTCCAACAAATTAAATACCCCTTCTACTTATATATATATGTATATATATATATATTAAAATAACAGATTAAGCACCGATTCTTTGCTTAAACTTTAATCTGTTATTTTAATAAATATTTGCTCTAGGGTTCTTATATATTTGATATATATTTATCCTTATCGAGCTCTCTTTGGATTTTAGTCTTCAAATTTATTATTATTACTATATATATATATATAGAGAGAGAGAGAGAGGGGGAGAGAGAGAGAGAGAGAGAGAGAGAGAGAGAGAGAGAGAGAGAGAGAGAGAGAGAGAGAGAGAGTCGATCCCAGTACTAGACCTGTACTTTATCCAGCTTGAAAGAATGAAAGGCAAAGCTGACTTTGAAAGGATTCGAACCTGGAGTAGAGTGAGTGGGAATATATACCGAGGTAGTTCACCGCCTTAGTACATTTATTACGTTACTATGATTCAATATAGAGACATGACTAAAACAGGCCTACTGTCAGTGGATAGTTTCTTTTTACTTTTCACAGAGTTGTAGCAGGCATTAAATATACATAATATATCCACTGACCAATGTGCGTATCGATCGTTAAATATCGAGATATACCCGCCTTTGTCACGTTTACTATAGCTCTATAGTTTGACCTTTCTCTGTCATCGGTCTTCTCAACAAAATCCATTAAGTTGGCTATGACTCATCCGATCGAACTTGATCCTTTGTTTCTGTAGCTTACTGAGGATATCATTAGTCATTGCTAGGTTAACAACTATTTCAATCCTGCTATTATTGATTGGTCACCATTCACGTCTATTCACATCTCTCACTCGCAGTATCTTCTGTGTATTCTAGCATTAAACAAAGAAAAACAAAATACGCTTTGCTTATTCTGTTTTATTTTCTGCCCATCACGACATTGAACTTACTCGATTACTATTATGAAATTATGAAATACCGAAGTGGGAATTAACAAACCTTAATTAACAAACATTAATTAACTGTCATAAGCTGACATAGATACCAAGTCTTCGGTAATTCGACAACGCTTATTATAGAAATGTGCTGAACTTTTTGTTTCACAGATGCCATTTTTTTACTGAAAATTACAACTACTGTAAGAAAACATGTAAAGCAGGCTAAGAAAAAACTTTAACCCTTTAGCATTTAAACCGGCCATATCCGGCCAGAATTCTCTCACCTATTTCTGTTCAAACCAACTACAACTGGCCACTTATACTGATGTTAAGGTATTGTTCTCAAAATAAATAACATCAAAATCTCATAGATTCAATATTATGTGAGATATTATGTAAGATAAAGCCTTTACCACAAAAATACAGTAGCATATATAGAGTAATGTAAATGCTAAAGGGTTAAACATGAAATTTATAAATTAAAACAATGAAAATTTAAAATCTGAAATAGTATCCGAGAAATGGTATTTATTATCAGGGAAAGACTTCATGCTCACCATGTAATATATTGGCCGCCAATTGGCAGAGTCGCCAGAACGTCGGATAGAATGCATTGCAGTATTCGTTTCAGCTATCTGCTCTCTGAGTTCGAATCTCGTCAAGGTCAACTTTACATTTCATCCAATCCGGATTGATAAATAAGTACCAGTCATGTACTGGGGCCAATTCTTCTTCAGTGTTTCTTTCTCACATCAGTTCTCTCACACTATATCTCTAGAAGAACCCCAGAGACAAACCCTTCGTATTGTACCAGAGAGCTTGAGAAGCTTTTAAACGCGAATCTTTGTTCACGCAGTATCAGGAGCACGAAGATCAAATATATAGGATTTCTAGATCTTCATATTATCCTCATCAGAATGTCTCTGAAGATCGAGGAATTATATTAATATAAAGTCTTACGAAAATATGAAGAAAAATATCATTCTGAAAAACTAAAAAAACAAAACAAATACAATTAAGTATTCAATACAAGTCTAAAAGAAAAGCTACTTTCTAGAAGTGTTAATGGGTCTAGCACACACACACACGAGCACGCGCACGCACACATGTATATATATATATAAATAACTCTTACATCAGGTTTTTTTTTATTATATTCTTTTAGACAAGTATAGTACCGGAAGTAATTCAGTATTCCAGATGTTTACAGAAACCAATGCCAAAACGAATATGGCCGACAGACAACGTTATATATATATATATATATATATATATATATATATATATATATATGTGTGTGTGTGTTTGTGTGTGTATATATATATATATATATATATATATAACGAAGGAAATGTGGTAAGGAACCAGGTGGACCATAACGCACCAAAGTACTCAATACTTAGGGCAGTAGAGTGGGTAATATATATATATTGTATAAACAAAGTTTCATACACTTAACATATATGTGCTACCATTGGTTTCAATGTCCAGTTATGGCCACTACTGCATATTAGAGGTGATTTTAAACTGACCCTTCATTCAGGCACGTGGACAAAGATATTTGTGGGTAGAAATCCGTAGATGAAAGATCAAGGTAAACAGTGCTAAAGAGAGCTTATTTAGTATAATTAAAGTTTCATACACTGAATTTCACACACACACACACACACACACACACACACACACACACACACACACACACACACACACACACACACACACACACACACACACATATGTTATTATCATTATTTTCACTATATGCAACTTAACAATATTCTGCATATCCTCAATTGACAATGCATTTAATGCTGAAACAATGCATTTAATGCTGAAACTCAATTGACAATGCATTTAATGCTGATATTGTAAATAAATTAATGTTTTGACATTTCACTAAAAATATTCTTCAACATTTTCTACTGCAAAAATCTTTTTCCTTTTTATTTGTTTACATATATATATATATATATATATATATATATATATATATATATATATATATATATACATATATATATACGTGTGTGTATGTGAGTACATGAGTTCTAAAGAACTTATAATCTTTATGCTGTGTTAATTAACATTTCTGATACGGAATTCATTAATTCTAAAATTCAAGAAAAATCTGCTGAACACACGCGTTAAACCTATTACTGAGGCTCTTGGGCTGTTTTCTTTTCATTAAGTTATTAAAACTACTCCCTAACCCTTTTCATTCCATAACGCCCGAAATCGCCCTAGATTTCTTAATCATCAGAAAGTTATATTATTAAATCTCCCGCCAATCTTGATTGCTTTCAAAATGAGTTGAAAATCATTTGCAATGGTTTTTATTAGAATACGGTAACGAAATTAGAAATCTGGTCACGGAAGGGTTAAAATATTATTTAACACTTCAATATTATTTATATGGGGTATTTATATTTATCTAAAAGCCTTCCATCATAATTATATTTTGTAATATTTGGTAAATTATATTCTAAACGAGAGCTTAATGAGCTTTTAAGGAACAACGAAGTCTAGATGTTTTTATCTCGATTTGTTTATGTTTAGTGAAGGCGGGTGGCTGAATGGTTAGAGAATTGGGTTCACAATCTTAAGGTTGTAAGTTCGATTCCTGGACCGGGCGATGCGTTATGTCATTGAGCAAGACACTTTATTTCACGTTGCTCCTTCTACCCGGAGTTGCGACCGATAGATAGTACTAGCAACTGGAAAGACCGACGGAAACATCGTTTCCTCGGTCCGATTTAACGAAAGTCGATCAATCCTTTTTTCTTTATGCTTATTATTTGTACAAAATAAACATATAAAGTTATTCTCTTATTTCCCTAAATTCTTGATTATTTTCGAAAGGATTTGAAAATCCTAAGCAATGGGTTTCATTAGAAATATGGCGATAAAAGGGTTAAATTTAAATACTTTTCCTGACTATTCTTCCTTTATAGGACTATAGTGACCTACAATACAATCTTTTCTACTGTATCACCAACAAATGATATAATATTGTATTATAGTACTGTCAAAAAGGGGCGGTGGGTAGTCCGTAATCAGTAGAGCGTTGGACACCATGCTTTTCAGCATATAGTTACGTCCCTTTACGCTCAAATGTGTTCAAATCTGGCTGAGGTTAGGTTTACCTTTTATTTTTAAGAGGTCGATAAAATAAAGTACCAGTAACGCACTGGTGGTTGTACAGTAGGGTGTAGTGTGGTATAGGCGGCCCATGGTAATACAGTGGCCGGAGGTAGTATAGTGTAGTATAGTGGGGTGTGGTGTGGTATACACGGCCCGTGGAAATACAGTGGGGTGCAGTGGCCTGAGGTAGTACAGTGTAGTACAGTGTAGTGTGGTGTACAGTGGGGTGCAGTGTATAATACAGTGGGGTGTACAGTGGCCTGAGGTAGTATAATGTGGTACAGTGTTGTATACAGTGGCTTGTGGTAGTACAGTAGAGTACAGTGTGGTGTGGTATACAGTGGCCTGAGGTAGTATAGTGTAGTACAGTGTGGTGTGGTATACAGGGCCCTGCTCTAGTACAGAAGAGTACAGTGTGGTATACAATGCCCTGCTCTAGTACAGTGGAGTACAATATGGTATACTATGCCCTGCTCTAGTACTGTGGAGTACAGATTGGTATAGAGTGCCCTGCTCTAGTACAGTAGAGTACAGTGTGGTATACAGGGCCCTGCTCTAGTACAGTGGAGTACAGTGTGGTATACAATGCCCTGCTCTAGTACAGTGGAGTACAATATGGTATACTATGCCCTGCTCTAGTACTGTGGAGTACAGATTGGTATAGAGTGCCCTGCTCTAGTACAGTAGAGTACAGTGTGGTATACAGGGCCCTGCTCTAGTACAGTGGAGTACAGTGTGGTATACAATGCCCTGCTCTAGTACAGTGGAGTACAATATGGTATACTATGCCTTGCTCTAGTACTGTGGAGTACAGTGTGGTATACAGTGCCCTGTTCTAGTACAGTAGAGTACAGTGTGGTATACTATGCCCTGCTCTAGTACAGTAGAGTACAGTGTGGTATACAGGGCCCTGCTCTAGTACAGTAGAGTACAGTGTGGTATACAGGGCCTGCTCTAGTACAGTAGAGTACAGTGTGGTATACTATGCCCTGCTCTAGTACAGTAGAGTACAGTGTGGTATACAGGGCCGTTCTCTAGTACAGTGGAGTACAGTGTGGTATACAGGGCCTGCTCTAGTACAGTGAAGTACAATATGGTATACAGGGTCATTATATAGTACAATAGAGTACAGTGTGGTATACAGGGATGTGATCTAGTACAGTGAAGTACAGTGTGGTATACAGTGGCCTGCTCTAGTACAGTACAGTACAGTGTGGTATACTATGCCCTGCTCTAGTGCAGTGGAGTACAATATGGTATACAGGGCCCTGCTCTAGTACAGTAGAGTACAGTATGGTATACAGGGCCCTGCTCTAGTACAGAAGAGTACAGTGTGGTATACTATGCCCTGCTCTAGAACAGTGGAGTACAGTATGGTATACAGTGCTCTGCTCTAGTACAGTAGAGTACAGTATGGTATACAGTGCTCTGCTCTAGTACAGTAGAGTACAGTGTGGTACACAGGGCCCTGCTCTAGTACAGTAGAGTACAGTGTGGTATACAGTGCTCTGCTCTAGTACAGTAGAGTACAGTGTGGTACACAGTGCTCTGCTCTAGTACAGTAGAGTACAGTGTGGTATACAGTGCTCTGCTCTAGTACAGTAGAGTACAGTGTGGTACACAGGGCCCTGCTCTAGTACAGTGGAGTACGATATGGTATACAGGGCCCTGCTCTAGTACAGTAGAGTACAGTGTGGTATACAGGGCCCTGCTCTAGTACAGTAGAGTACAGTGTGGTATACAGGGCCCTGCTCTAGTACAGTAGAGTACAGTGTGGTATACAGGGCCCTGCTCTAGTACAGTAGAGTACAGTGTGGTATACAGGGCCCTGCTCTAGTACAGTAGAGTACAGTGTGGTACACAGGGCCCTGCTCTAGTACAGTAGAGTACAGTGTGGTATATTATACCCTGCTCTAGTACAGTGGAGTACAGTATGGTATACAGGGCCCTGCTCTAGTACAGTAGAGTACAGTGTGGTACACAGGGCCCTGCTCTAGAACAGTGGAGTACAGTGTGATATACAGGGCCCTGCTCTGGTACAGTAGAGTACAGTGTGGTATACAGGGCCCTGCTCTGGTACAGTGGAGTACAGTGTGGTATACAGGGCCCTGCTCTAGTACAGTAGAGTACAGTGTGGTATACAGTGCTCTGCTCTAGTACAGTAGAGTACAGTGTGGTATACAGGGCCCTGCTCTACTACAGTAGAGTACAGTGTGGAATACAGTGCTCTGCTCTAGTACAGTAGAGTACAGTGTGGTATACAGGGCCCTGCTCTAGTACAGTAGAGTACAGTGTGGTATACAGGGCCCTGCTCTAGTACAGTGTGGTATACAGGGCCCTGCTCTAGTACAGTAGAGTACAGTGTGGTATACAGGGCCCTGCTCTAGTACAGTAGAGTACAGTGTG
>OZ024742.1:20313457-20315957 GCA_964016885.1 Eledone cirrhosa
TATCCCCACAAACAGCCACCACCATAATACATACTCTAATTTAACACCAACACAACCACCAATAACTCAAACAAGGAATCCACAAATCTGCCGTTTTTCCCTGCGAGACAGATTGTGTTTAGACCGGGATTGTCCCTTTACCCATCTCCCGGGGACCCGTCGGATAAATGAAAATAAAATTAAAAATAAAAGCAAAAACCATAACCTACATAAAAATAACCACTACCACAGTCACCAACAGTCTTCTAAACAGGAAACTTCTTCCTCTTTTTTAGCCATAATGAATCTGGCAAAATAACTGGAAAAAAACATTCGAGCTATCACCCAGCACCACCCTCCACTATCACCCCACTGCACAAACTCCCATTGCTGCCATTAACAAACAAACAAATTAACAACACACCAAAACAATTAAAACCATCCACTCTCGCCTCTACATTTTTGCTTAACGCCCAAGGCATCAGCCCTTCCACCAATACTCAAAAATGGAAGATCAAATTCCTGGAGGACTGGATTGATGTCCATCCAAACCACATCCCTTTCTTCGTCCTCACTGAAACCCATCTCAGTAACCTCCACTTGGAAGCCGAGGTGAAAGTGAAAAATTTCAAAGCCATCCGTGCTGATCGCGCTGGCAGAAGAAAGGGCGGAACTGCCATTTATGTCCATAATTCTTTCTCAACAGAGGCTATGAACATATTCACTAATGGATACTGTGAGGCAGTCACTGTATTCAGTCAAACCAACAACCTATTAGTAGTTGGGCTCTATAGGCCACCCCAAACGCCTGTACCATGCTTCAAGGAATGCCTCAACAGCATAAAGTGTTTCATCCAAGAGTGTCACCCTGACAACATCTTAATGATGGGGGACTTCAACCTCCCCGGAGTTGACTGGTCCACAAACACCCTGCCACCAGGTTCTTCTGCCTCAACCTCTGACAGGGAAGCTGTGGAATCACTTCTTGACTTCATGGATGATTTCTTCCTATCCCAACTAGTGCTCGAACCAACGAGGTGCCACAAAAACGTCCTAGACTTAATTTTCAGCAATCACACTGACAATATCCACAATATTGCAGTGGAGAAAACTCTACTCTCTGATCATGACATGGTTCTCTGTGATATGAGATTCCACCGTCCAATATACAAACCCAATGTCATCTCTCCTGTCCATCCGTTTGACGCTATGGATTTCCACAATGCAAACTGGGAAGCGATCAGTCATGATCTTGCACATGTCGACTGGTCCTTCACGCACACTCATACACCCACTAACATCAAAAAGTCCTGGCAGACATTTGTGGACACTGTTACAAACATATGTGCTAAACACACCCCATTAAGAACTATAAACAAATCTAAGAGCAGAATCCCTAGAAATAGAAAAACGCTCATCAGAAAAATTAAGAGAACGAACAAAAAAATCAACAAGCTGAAATACTGTCAGCAGCAACACATCAACTTGACTGCCATTTCATCACTAGAGATTAAAAAACATAACCTCCAAAACAACATAATGTCCCTCATCAACAATCAGAGAAGAGCTGAAGAGGCCTGGGCCATTGAGAAGATCAAACTCAATCCCAAAGTGTTCTTTTCATTTGCAAAAAAACACAAAATCACTGGCTCTACTGTTGGCCCTCTAATTGATGAAAATGGCACTCTTCAAGACAATGCTAAAACCATGGGTGAGATACTGCAGAAACAATACTGCTCTGTTTTCAGCAATCCTGATATGGCCGATCTGGGCTGTATCGGCGATGTTACTCCCCATTACACCTTATCGGACATAACGTTTGGCGCCCCTGATGTCTTGGCGGCAATAAAGGAAATCAAGCATAATTCAGCAGTAGGTCCCGATAGGTTCCCTGCTTGTGTCCTGAAGGCGTGTCAACACCAACTTGCTTCTCCTCTTGCCAATCTGTGGCGGAACTCACTAGATGCTGGATATGTGCCAGAAAACCTTCTATCCCAGT
The DNA here is from genome assembly GCA_964016885.1 of Eledone cirrhosa. NCBI lineage: Eukaryota > Metazoa > Mollusca > Cephalopoda > Octopoda > Eledonidae > Eledone > Eledone cirrhosa. The sequence continues at coordinate 20,315,436 of OZ024742.1, forward strand.
CTGTTGTCCCAGTTTTCAAAAAGGGAAACAAATCCCTTGCCGTGAATTACCGTCCAATCTCACTCACCTCTCATATCATTAAGGTATTTGAGCGAGTGGTGAGATCGCGAATGACCCACTTCCTTGAGAGTAACAATATGCTGAACTCCAACCAGCATGGATTCCGTAATGGAAGGGATTGCCTGACGCAACTACTGCATCACTTTGATGACATTTTGAGAGCCTTGGGAGAGGGTTCCAACACTGATGTTATCTACCTTGATTTCAGCAAGGCCTTTGACAGGGTTGATCATAACATTCTACTGAGAAAGCTGTCCAATATTGGTGTCACTGGAAAGCTGCTGCAGTGGATCAAGAGCTTCCTGTCAAACAGAACCCAACATGTTGTAGTTGAGGGAGTCAAATCAAGCCCAGCCAAAGTCAGTAGTGGAGTCCCACAAGGCACTGTGTTGGGCCCACTTCCCTTCATCATCTATATTAATGACATCACTGACATCATCAAACACAGCAACATTAAAATTT